>JAWMRC010000089.1:68904780-68917618 GCA_035584755.1 Thripadectes ignobilis
CAGGTTCCAGAACCATCCTCCCCTACCCTATAAAAGTCTGATGCTCCCCCAATAAAGTGTTCACTCCTGTTCTCACCTTCACGCTGAGTGGACCTTTGTCCTTCCACCCCGGCTGAACGCGGCACTTTTCTAGTGTTTAGTGAAGGAGTCTCTGATAGCCTGTTACTCTTTCAGGCACTGCCAGTTTGAAAACTTCCCTTCCACAGGTACATCTTGCGGGAAAGGTTGTGCTTTCTGAAGTACAGCTCATCATGAACTTCTCACTGAGACTTAACAAAGATTACTAATTAGCACCAATCTTTAATGGCACTGAAGTCTTAGATTTTGCAAAATACTTTGAGAACTTTATACAAAAATATAAATTCTAATTATTATTAATAATAAAATAAATTGCTTTGCCTTTTCCCACAAAAAAAAAAAAAAAAATTCCCATTCCCCAGTAATGTAACAATTTCATTCAAAGCCTGGGTTGCTTTTCTTGGCATCAACAGCACAGATTATTTAATACAATATAAATGTCCCTCTTGCTGCTGTAAAGTGAAATCTAAGCATTTATTTGAGCCTTTCTTTTTTACTTCTGAAAAATGTACTCACAGGGACTAACACAGATTGCTTAACTGCTTAATATTTTTTTATTTCATGTTATTTAATTTTATTGACACTGAAACTTGAAAAAGTCAAATGTGTGAAACAAAGTCTTTTTCTAAGTTTTCAGTATCAGAAGAAATTATCAAAGCCTAGGAAAATGGGGAAATAAATGCACGAAGCACAAACAAGTGATATTAGAGATGAATCCCTAATTTTGTCCCAGTGCTGTGTAAAACAGTCTTCCAACTCTTCTGTATTCAGTCCCAAGTCCTACATGACCTTCAGCTCTAAAGATGAGAGTCATATATTTAACTACAGTCTTTTTTATTTACTATACAAGTTGAGATGCAAAACACTTAATCTATATAGTAAAATGGAAAGTGGCTGAGCTTGCAGTGACCTTGAATGTTCCTACTCTAAAAGCTGATAATTTTAAACAAGTGCTGCATTTTGGCTGTGCTAAATTGGACTTAAGATCATGGCATGTGTTATCTCTCAAATCTGACTTCTTTTTTTTTTTTTTTTTTTATAATTTTCTGTGTGTGGAATCAGAGAATACAAATCTAGATGTTTTACATGTATTTATTTATGAGTACATAGATATTCTCTGGTTAAAGAGCAATGAGGAGGAAATACCAGTGGAAGGTTTCCAAGGGAGTTATCTGCTCAGTCCCTGCTAACTTTTTGCAGAAATCGGATACTGAGCTGACTTTTCTCAGTAGCAAGGCACAGAAAACTGCAACCAGAAGCATTCACACCTTCATCCACTAAACATGTCAGTGAAGGTGTTGATTAAAATCACTGATGAAACTCCTTTCACTCATTTGCCTCTTGAATATAGCGAGAAAGCAAGGTATCAACCATTTCCTTGGGTGAAACTGAGATTCTGCGTAGTTTATTTCTTCAGGTAAAGACACAAATCCACAGCTGATTTTTGTACCTACCATTTCACAGCATACTGGGTCTTGATTGCTTTATACAGATCTGTCTTTTTTCCCCCTTTTTTCTCTTCTGTTTCCTTTTTTTTTTTTTTTTTTAAAATGTATTTAATTTGAACCAAGCAAAAAACTTGTGTTGTTTCACTAGAATTACTTTTTTAATAGAACAAACACAGACTCCAGGCCAAAGAGGCCAAATATAATCCTACATTTTTGGTTAGTATTGCCTTTCCTACTCAGTGCTTCTGAGATACCTAATATGTGTGTTCCTGCTCAGTCTCCCTCTTTTCTTCTGTTTTAAGGTTTGTTTGTTTTTTTAATTTTACCTTGTCTTATTTCTCCCACAGAGGTGAAAAGTGTCCTAGTTCAGACTCTCACCAAGTTGAGCAAATAGAACGCTGGTACAGTCATGAAAAGCAGAAGAATAACACAATGTGCAGGGGTTTTATGGGACTTTTTTTTTTTTTTTCCCCAAGAGTAGCTGCTGGGGGCTGTATTTTGGATTTGTGTTGTAAAGAA
This sequence comes from Thripadectes ignobilis, assembly GCA_035584755.1. NCBI lineage: Eukaryota > Metazoa > Chordata > Aves > Passeriformes > Furnariidae > Thripadectes > Thripadectes ignobilis. Next base: position 68,906,826 of record JAWMRC010000089.1, read on the forward strand.
CATTTATAATATAGAGACGTTTTTGTTATCATTGAGTAGTACTTACAGAGATAAGGCCTTCTCTGATCCTCACCCTATCCCACCAGCAATGGGACACTATGAGCTGGGAGGGGACACACCTGGGACAGGTGACCCCAAGTGACCAAAGGGATATTCCAGACTGTATGACATCAGGGTTGGTATATAAAGCTGGGGGGAAGAAGGAGAAAGTGGGAAGACATTTGGAGTAATGGAGTTTGTCTTCCCAAATCACCATTACGTGATGGGTACTGCTTTCCTGGAGATGGCTGAACACCTACCTGTCCTGGGAAGGGACACATGAATTCCTTGTTTTACTTCAGCTGCATTGTACTTCTTTGGCTTTACCTGTTAAACTCTCTTTATCTCAACCCACGAGTTTTCTCATTTAGCTCTGCTGATTCTCTCCCCATCCCACGGGGTGGGGGGATCGAGTGAGGGGTTGTGGGGGCTGAGATGCTTGGCTGGGGTTAAACCAGGACCCCAGAGGAACAGGTGTGGTTCATTTATAAAAGGAATTGCCAAACTTACTTGTAACAGCCGCCCAGTGGCAGAGCAGCATGTGCAGGCTTTATAATATTTGCTCCACTGTGCCGTTTAGCCCAGGCTGTTTGTTTAAGATATTGCATAACAATAACATTTAACATTTAGAAAGTGTCTATGTGTGAGACAGCAATGGAATAGTTTTCCCATGCTACCAAACCAGGTGACAGTGGATACGTAAAAAAGGGCATCAATATATTTAAGGCAATGATTAGAGGCTACTCAATCCAATGTGATAAACTGAAATAGATTTATAAGGTTAATATCATTTTCAGAGACTATAGACTATTTTATGGGATGTTTTGTTCCTTCACCCAAACACATGATCTTTACCAAAGATTTAAAGCAAAGCACTGTAGCAATTGGATTCTAAAGGTCAATAAAGGAAGAAAAATAAAAGAAAAAATCAGTAGCGAAAAAAAAAAGAGGGTATTTCATCCATTCTGTTTCTGCTCCTGTTTTTTTTTGCCAATTAAACTGCCATAAAGATAATAAAAAGAAAGCACCTGTGGAAAATGAAGGTTTGCCTTCATGAAGAAAGATATCGTGACTTCTAAAAGCCTTTAAAATTATATTTCCTAATAAATAAATCAACACGCGGTACAAAGTCATATAAAACCCACTGCACATCTCATTAATCTTTGAGATAATTTAGTTATCTTTTTAGGTGAAATAAATCTTTGCTGCAGACAGTTTGTGTGCAAAATTTGTAAGCCATGCTGTGGAACTCTGTCCCCCTCCCTGAGCCACAACCAGCAGTAAGAGCTGTGATGGCTGGATCCAGATTGCTGTGGACTTTGGGAAACACTGGCACAGATATGTTGTTGGTATGAAAATATGACTCTTAAGTCATAAGGCTTCATGCCAGGATATCCCAGTGAGAGAAGGCATCTTGCAAGGGTGAGACATTGCCAGGCTGAGAGACCCTTGGTTGCATCTCAGTTTAGGAAAGGTTTGGGCCATGTTTTCAGGCACACAGCATAATTGTTGGGGCTTTCACGTGCAGGGCCGGGAGCTGGACCTGATGGTCCTTATGGATCCCTTTCAGCTCAGTACATTCTGTTATTCTATTCATGAACCTGTGGTAAGTGATTAATAACATGGTAAACTTTGAAATCGTAGCTAGAGATATAAAGCATTGATTATATATATAAACCTTTACAAGTAAGTAATTTTCCAAATCTGGGAGTAAAAGTGGATCCAGCTGTATCCAGACTCCTCCCTGAGATGGAATTTAGAACACAAATGAGTCCTTTCTGAACTTCATGGCTCAATGGGAGGGTCACCCTGACATTTCTATCGACACTTGGCCTCTACGCAGTAAATAATGAAGTTTAACTTTCCATAGAATCCTGTCAAACCACTCTGGTATTTAGTATCAAGCGTCATTAAATTTCTAGTTTATGTCAATAAACATATTGCTACTTTTCTTGTAATGAGTGAAGTGTATCACTCCATCCACAACATATGCTGAGGAAAGAAAATTTGCCTTAAGGCTAGGATTCTGCCTCCTTATGCCAAAATTATGAGACTCATGGAGGGAAAAAACCCAAAGAAACAAAAAATAATTGACCTTTTAAAGGAGAGTGATTAGAAAGACTGAGTTTGCTTATTTAAATGTAAGAAGAATAAAAAGAAGTGAGGTGTAAAACTGCAGGCTAGGGAGAACCACAGTAAAAAGGCATAGGCTCCTTTTCCTCATGTGTTTATGCAGTCATTTTATAACATATTTTGGTCAAATGTTTTGCACTCTTGTAGCCAGAGAGCTACCACAGATTTCTTGTCACTGGTGTGATCTGGGGGATACAGCTGTGGGCATATTGTTCATTTTTCCATTTAAAACTGCTAATCTAGCAAAATTTATTATCTTTGTACAAAAAATCTTATCTTCCTTTTAGAAGATGGAGCCAAGAACAATCCACGCTTTGTTTGAAAACAGAAGCTTAGAGAACAAGAAGTTACAGGAACTGATAAGACAAATGTTGATGTGTCGGGGTATGTGTACATTAGACAGAGAGGGATGCTCTATTCGATAAATGAAGGAGTTTCACCCTGGACATTTCTGAAGGCATTGTTATCTTTGAAAGGGAATCAGAGAGAAGGCCAAAAATTACTGAAAGGTTTCACTATGAAAGATGTTTTAGAGAAGTCTGCTGGGACTTCCCAGGACTTGCAAAGTCACCACTTCATGCAGTAGAGGAAGAACCTGTGTGAAAAAGGAGCTGAGAAAATTCATTACAAACAGGACTGTCTAATGTGATGTGAAAATGAAAAAGTGGGCCTCTGCAAGAAAACCGCACAGTACCCAAATAGCAGCTTAAAAATTTACTGGGAGACAAAAGCATTGTTCTGGTCCAGAGTAGACACCACAGACCAGCACAGACTGAAAGGTTTCAAGTGATGAGGAGAGGGAAAAATAAACTGTTTGTTGCACAGTTAAACAACCAGTTGGTAGAGATTTCCCAAATATTAGAAATGTTACTTGTAACAAAGAATAAGTGGGAATCAGGATCAAATGTACTTTGGAATAAAGCCATAGTATAGTAGTAGGAACTGTCTGGATAAAACTCTGTTCTTCTCACCATTATCTTTAGCCATGGAGGTAAAAGATTGCATTCTTATGAATCATTTTGAAATGCCTTATGTTCTCCATTGGAATATAGTCCTTTGGAATATGTCTGGAAAGGAACAAGGGGAGAAACTAAAGCTGTATAGGACTAGTGGCAGTCACTGCTGAGACAGTCCCTGCAGGAACCAGGAAGCCTTTCTAAGGCAATGGAAGTTGGGTAGAAAATACCCTCTCCCTCCACACAGGTATGCCCACACATCCCACAGACATAGTGACTTCAAAAAATTTGGTCTAGCTGATGAAAAACACATTAGCACACAAAAAAAAAATCTGGTCAGTTCTTTTCCAGAAGACATTTGGGAGTGACATTCAGTACAGCACTGAAGACATTCATAAGTCCTCTGTTAAATGAAATGCCACTTCAGACTTCAGTGCACAAGTTAAGTACTCCCTACATTTCTAGCAATATCCACACAGTCAATATAAACTCAGAAAGAAAACCCTGAATATGCACACTATTTATATCTTTCCCAGTGACAAATTAGCAGGCATAACAGACTCCCCAAAGGTGGGATGTAAACAACAAGAGAGATCTCAGCCAGAGCAAGAAATGGAGTATCTGCCATCTCGTAATTGGAATTCAAATTTAATTAAGATGGAGAGAGAAATACTCATCACCCTTTCAGTGAAATATACAAACGTCCGGTGCAGTTATCTAAAGAGAAGAAAACAACCTTTCTAAAACTTAGTTAAAGAAACAAATCTGTGCTAAAAAAAAGAAAAAAAAAGGCCTGTAATATTAAATCTCAAGCTTATAGCTAGATGACAAAAAAATTATGTTTTAGCTGATGCTCTGGGCTTCTTTTATGTTTCTGTGTCATGAATCACAATGTAGGATTGAAATCAAGCAGCTTAATACTAAGACCCAAATTTTACAAAATTAAACTTAAGTAGTCAGACACTGTCACAGGTTGCCCAGAGAAGCTGTGGCTGCCCCATTCCTGGAAGTGTTCAAGGCCAGGTTGAATGGGGCTTGGAGAAACCTGGGACAGTGGAAGGTGTCCCTGCCTATGGTTTGGAATGAGATGTTCTTTAACTCTGTTCCAATCCAAACCTTTCTATGATTCCATACTATAGTGTGTGTGTGTGTGTGTGTGTGGTGTATCCACAGATTGGATAAAGGCAAGTAGGTAACCCCTAGTGCTTGCTGAGCCCCTGGCTCCCACTTGTTTGTAATCCAGAAGAAGGAGGCAGGATGCTTACTCTGTCAACATGAACTGCTATGTTCTGCTACACTGCTTTGTTTGCCAGCTGTACGGGAAGGGTGGACAAAATTTCAAACTTTCTGGTTTCTTGTCACAATCTCTCTCAGGGGATTTTTAATCCTTCCCCATTTATTTCATGGACTCCTATTAGGGTATGTGAGCTATTCCTGGTTATATGACTTCCAAAAATGCCTGCTCTGGCCTCATACTTGAAAGTGCATGTGCCACAAAACCTAAGCAGGATATGAGATAGGTTTTGGTGCTTACCAAAGCACAATTATAATACTGATACAAAAAACTAATGCAGACCATTGTGAGGAAAGTACCTGACTCCCCACATAGCACATCAGAAAAGTAATTTCACCTTGTTATTACTTTCTGAAGTATATAACATCTGGTTAAGCTGCTAGATATCTATTTATAAAAGTATTTAGTCTTGATTTAAGACTTTAAGCAAAAGTGAATCCATCATGCTCCACGATAAAATGTCCCGGTGGTTTATAACTTTCAGTGTTAAAGAAGTGAAGCAATTTGTAGTTTGAATTTATCTTCTACTGTGAACCTTTGAAACTCATTATGTTTCCCCTTTCCTAGATTAAAGAGCTGACCGTCAGTTATCTTCTCTTTGCAGATTCTTTCAGATTGATAAAATGAAACCTTAACCTTTCCTTGGATAAGTCTGAGAAGGGGAAATTCCTTGGCCTCACCAAAAGGCTTTCTCCCCTGCCCCTACCCCTCAACTTCAGGTCAACCTTGCAGTTCTTTCTGGGTTTCCATCCTTTTGTTGAAGAGTTTTGTGCACATTATGTAGAGGGCTGGACACAGGATCCCAGTTATGACACTAGTGATGTTTGGGAAGGTTACGTGGTGATGGCCTTGCCTTTGTGACCCAACTTTAACGAGACCATTTGTTCCCCTTGATTTACATCCCAGGATGACCGGTAGTCTCTCAGATAGAGAGTCATGCTTGGAGCTGATGTTCCAGAGTTTTATGTGTTCTCAAACACATTGCAGAGTTACTCTTATCTGCGACACCATCCTTAGGCTGTTAACTGTGACCTCAATGCTTTGCTTCTGCATGCTTGACTGGAATTTAACTGTAATATTGGTTAAAGTTAATAAAACATCTCATTAAAGATGAATAAAAATCACTATTGGGATACAAAAGCTTTGTGGTTAAAGGCCTGAATTTGGCTTCAGGAAATCTGGGTATTATTTTAGGTTTTATTGTAAACTGGCTGTGTAAATCTTAACAATCAGGGGGACTTAATATTCTCCTATTCTAGTTCCATTATATAAAATAGTGTAGCAATTTTTCCACACCATTTTTATTGTCTAGGCAACCAGTAAGCTTAAAAAAAAATTACAAATGTGAATAACAGGAACAAAGTAAAAGGCTAGAGAGGACATTCAATGAAGAAAGCTCAAAAAAAAAAGAACAAGAACTTTCTTCATAACACAGACTTGGAAAAAGATGGGCCATGCATTTCTCTGGTATCAAACTCCATTTTATAATTTGTTAGGGTTCCCTCTGACAAGATGGATTCTGTTCTGTTGCCCATTTGCAATAAATACCCTTTAGCCTGAAATGCTCTTTTGAGTCAGCAGTGCTAACACCCCTTGTTTGAAAATATAAATATGTAGTGTTATAATGTCAGTTCATGCAATGTCTTATAATTGTATTTCAGTGCTTGAAATACAATTCTTCAATCAAAGAGAATTGTGTATATCATCTCTCTCTATATATATATACATAAAAATTATATATCTACCATGTCAAATGACAACTCAGATGGATAATATTCATATTGGAAAGCAATATAGCAGTGATTGGTCTTGTCAGAACTCTGTTTTCACACACATATAATAATCCAAAGTCAAACCACTGTCTAGCAGACCCCAGGGCTGTGGGACTGGACCAGGTGGTCAGGGATGCCCCGTGGATGTGCAGCCATTGAGACAGGCTGGTGACATCAGCTGAGTTCTGCTGTGGCAAATAGGCTTTTTGGTCACACAGCAAAAACTGACATCTATATTTTAAAAATATTTATCCCAGCTAGACACAGTGCATAGTGATTAGGATACAAATGAGATTAATTCCTTCTCTCTGGAGATAAATCCAGATTAATTTGCTCCCTCAACAGTGTTTCCCTCTCCCCCACGTCCCCTCACAGTCTCTTTTTTAATTATTATTTTTCTTCCTTTTTCCTTCTAGGCATTCAACAAAACAATTAAATTATATCCATGCGTTTTTGTAAATCCAGTGCTTGGGCACTGGATTGTCTCTGGAGCAGTAGTGAAGTGTGATATTAAATTTAAAGAAAGTGGTTTAAAAAACTGTTCTTCATATGTGTGTATGTGTGGCATAGGGTACATAATAATTTCAAAGAAAAAAGATAGTTATTTCAGGATTTTCTTTGGAGTATTTTGGAGTCCAAATAAGATTTACTATAGAGCTTTCTTTTCTACTCTGAACAAGCATTATCATATTGATTTCTGTTCCTTTTAAAATAAATGATGGGAGGGAGCAAGGCAAGATACTGCATAAGTAGGAAATTGCTCCATTCTGTTCCCCCCAGTGCCACTCATTCCACTCACAAGTTGGGGAGACACGATGGGGCAGCACTTCCACAGCCCTGGCAGTGCCAGCCGACTGCAAAACAATAAAGAAATTCATCCAGTCCCTGCCCCCTCTTCTGTCTTTGCCTGCTCTACTTATAGTGGATTTGAAATAGTTGTGATTTTGACTGCAAACACAGAACTCCTTGGGCTCCTGGAGTAAAAGGCAAGAAGGCACATCTAGTGTTTGTCCTCCCAGATCAATGCCTGAAAGTTGTTTTCGGTGTCTGGTGGCTGCTGTTAACGATGGAAGCCACGTGTGTTTGGCTGATTACTCTCATTGCCCTCCGAGGAGTGCACGTAGAAGAAAAAGCTGCCTGTGGTACTTCAGCAAAGAGGCTTCCAAGGGACGGATTATTATTTTAGTGAAACAAATGATTTTTCATGGAGTTCAGTGGAGGAAATTGGATAGATGTCACTGGCATGCGAAGAAACTGCCTGCGCAGGTCGTTGCTGTTGAGAAGTGCAGCATCAACAGGCCACATCCCTTGATCTGGCTGTGCAAGAACTGGCCTTTCACCACAACTTTTCTTTAGAAAGCTCTATGTCTGCCTTCTAACTAGTGTGAATAGTAGCTGAATCAGAGGGAACATCTTGGAGTATCAAACAGCTCCTACCTGTCATCTCCGTGTGGGTTGTGCATCCCTTGCTGACTTGCTTAATCATACCATGCTTGCTCAATTTTAGATGGTTACGGTTAAAATTACAAACAATAAACAAGATGTGAACTCTCATGTGCTTAAAACATCAAGGCAGAGAAGAAATTAATTAGCATGCAGTTCATAAATGTGACAGTGATGAATTACAGCATAGCTATTGATTAATCATATATCAATTACAGTGGTCTAAGCACTATAACTACAAATCAATTTAGAGCTGTCTGTGAACTGATACTCAGTGCAGGAAATTAAATCAAAGACTCAGAATGGTCCATAAGTGCAGGCTAAGGTTTAACTCCCAGCTGATGCACAACTACCATGCTTGATTAACACTAATGGAAAGCTAACTAGGTATGCCTGCAGTGTACTGATATGAGAACAAACTTCAGCTGATTGAAGACTTCCTTGCTATTTATCCTGGTTTGGGCCCCTTTACAGGCACCTCATTAATGAGAAAGTATGACCCCAACCTGGGAGTAATAGAGCTGCCACTGAGGAAGCATGCCATTTATTTGGCCACAATATTAAAGGAGTTAATTTGGTAAAGCTTATTTCTACAGAACTACAGGATATCTAGTTTTTATTCAACACAAAAAGAGATGGGGATTAATTTATACAACTAATTCCTGTAGCTTCAATAAAGTATTTAACGAAATATATTTTGCTAGACCTGGTTATAATTCACGAGGGTAGAAAACAGACTCTGGTGACATAGGCACAGGCATCACTGGAGAATAATTCATTTTAAAACAGGTGCAGAGGGATTTTGATAGTAAATTTAAAGATGTTTTTGATTCTCTTCTGCATGTATTTGTCAGTGATGTTTTAATTCCTGAGACTTACTAAAAAAGCCAAAGAAGAAATTATAATTATAATTATAATTTATGCAGAGCCTTGCCAAGTTTTAAAATGTATTTTAAAGTTTTCACTTTAAAATAGAAAAAAAAAAAATCTTCCAAGAAATCCTACATGGCCAGTTTTTTTATTTTCATCTTAAGGAAGATCTGAGCAGTTTTCTTGAAAGACATGTTTGTAGTTTGTGTGTCTCTGCTATAATGAGACACACAACTTGTAAGTAAACTGCTGGTAAAACAATTCTTTTTCAAAGAACTGTTTGTCTTTCCAAGGAAGACAAATCTTTCAAAGTCGTACAAGAAAATGTCATCTTTTTTACTTTTAAGGATGTTTCTATGGATGTTTTCAGAAATATCTTCCTCTCTTCACTACTAGAAGAGGTCCAACAGCTGTTTCTGTTGCAGTGACTTCACAGAACAGAGTCATCTGGTCTCTGGGTGCTCTCCAAGAGGTCTCTGTTTTGGAGTTGTGGCATTGTGAGTATTGCATCTGATGTGGCAGTGCTCATGTACACGAGAGTGGCTGCACAGAGCCCTGAAAACCTTTCTGCTCTGCTACCATCCTTCAAGGATGACAGTGTTCAAGGCTGTACTGGATGGGCCATGGAGCAACTTAGCTTTAACAAATATTCCAGTTAAATTCAAGTCAAGTATACAGGAGCAAAGCATTGAAGGTATCCTTGTCCATGGCAGGGGGTTGCGACTGGCTGGTCTTTAAGGTCCCTTCCACACCAAACTATTCTGTGATTCCACGATTCTGCAGCTTAGAACTTCAAAGTATCCATGCCCCTTAGTCAGATTGTCTCCACTCTGTTTACATTATCTAAATGGGTGTGAGATACCAGAAAGCAGAAACTCTCTTTTCATCTTGTTTGCAGGCAGCTAGGTCTCCTTGTGACCGCAAAATAGCATTTCTGCTATGAAACAAACAACATCCATGCTCCATACACCCACTCCTGGAAGTAACAAAAGCCTTGTGGAACGTATTGACTCACTGTTGTCAACATAATGATAGTGTTTGTAAAATAAACTCCTACCAAACACTCCAATAATTAGAATGTCTTTTTTCCCCCTCCCAACCTTATGTTCCTTCCAACACAATGACATCAATGTTCATTAATTCTATATTTGAATGTTCATTTTCTGTGGCAGCTCTACCAAATAAACAAAGCAAAGCAATATTTAACAATAAGAAGATGTAAAATGTTTACACAGGAAGGGTATAAAACCAGTGATGGCAACAAAACTCTTAATCAAACTCAATTACAGAGAGCAGGCACAATGTGCCAGAGCTGACAGTTTACTGACTTTACTTATAGTATTGTGAGGGGAGAAATCTTTCATTTACAGCCCTGTGGAAACGTGGTTGGTTAAACATCAAGGAGGAAAATCATGGAGTGGGTGAATTATTGTCAAAAAAGTTTGATCATAGTGACAACCAAGAAACTATCGGTAAAAATTATGATGTAGTCATTCCCTCTGACACTGTAGAAGGTATCATTCAGGTCAGTGTTGTAAACATGCATCTGGGGAAAAAAAAAAGTCAACCTTTATCCCTCAGCTATGTTTCAACAGCAGTGAGTAAAACCCCTCAGAAAAAAGCAAAACCTCTCCTACTGAAAAAAATCCCATCCTTTAGCAACTTGATAGGATGAGAGGAAATGGCCTCAAGTTATGACAGGTGAACTTTGTATTGGATATTATGAAACATTTCTTCATGAAAAGAGTTATCAAGCCCTGACACAGGTTTCCCAGGGGAGGGGTGGAATCACCATCCCTGGAGGGATTTAAAAGCCATGTGGATATGGCACTTAGGGTATGGTTTAGTGGAGGCCTTAGCAGTGCTGTGTTAGTGGTTGGACTTTATTTTAGACAGATTTTCCAACCTAAATATTTCTATGTTTGGTTTTGTTGTTAACAAATCCGTTTAACTGGACATTCATGGAAATTGGTTATAGAATGAGCTAGAAAACAATGAGCTATAGTAATTTCCAGTTTCCTGTGTTGAAGGAATATGTCCTCTAAGAAGAAAAAAACCAAAAAGGTTATGGTGAATGTACTTTTTTTAGTGTGTTCTTCCAAGACTGTGGCTCATGTCAGAGCAGAGAATCAGCAAAAGTTCTTGGGGTTCACTGAAGTTTAGAGGCAAACAGTGAGTGCGATCCTCCATAGACTAGTGATGCCTTAGGGTTTTCATGAATTTGTAGATTTTTATACTTCTAGGTAGTTTCTCACATATAGGGTAGCTAGCAACCTCTAACCCTGT
>JAWMRC010000089.1:68925927-68968377 GCA_035584755.1 Thripadectes ignobilis
TCTGATGGCTTAAATTGACTTCAGTTAAGACCAGACCACAGTCTGAGTTGCTTGGACCACCTGCACAGTCTGAGCAAAGATGTGCTGAGGTGCCACCTTAGACTCTATTTTAGGTGACAAAGTTTTTTGTTGTGGTTGATGGTTTCCCATACATTCTTTTCCCTATGGCTTTTACCTACCTCCTGCACCTGGGGTTTCAGGAACAAGGGGTAGGTCAGCCAGTTCTTCAGACTAAAATAGCTGACTCTTTGTGTGATTTTTGTTTTTTTCAGCCTGAACTTCTAGAAGTTTGTTCAGTCCTTTGGCATCTTGAGTGCTCAGACACAGGAGATGCATTTTAATGCACAGCCATCTTCCTCACGTCCATCATTTCATCTGCTACATGATTTCACTGGGTGCCACTTAATATTCCTCTCTGAAGCTGTTTGCTTTTTCATGAAGGATACAGAATGCCTACTTGCAGCTACTTAAACAACACCCCATGTTGGTTTAATGTATATTTTACTAATGAAAAAGAAATCATCAAAGTGTTGCAACGCAAAATTAGAGAGCAGTTGAAGCAGAAACACCAAGCAGCTGTCAGCTCCATCTGACTGAAGACAGCGGTCCTCCCCATTGGGGACAATATTGTAGGTGTCCTGCAAGCCCTATAACTCACTTTTAGGGGAGGTCAGGATGCTCTGACGTTTGTAATAAACTGTGCCTGCTCTTCCAGCCAAGGTGAGTGTCCCATTGCAGCAGACGTAGCAGTAACTCATAAAAAAGGTTTTCTCTATATTAAAGGTACTAGGAATAGATGGAGACAAAGGGTGGTGGAAGCGAAGCACAGTTGTTCTGAACTGACAGGTAGAAATTGATTCACAAATAAAATGTTGCAAGGCTTGGTAAAACAGGGAACAAATAGTGAGTTATGGGTTTAAGGTAGAATCACAAGGTAAGTGATAAAGACAGTTTTGTATAAGGATCATCTGAAATCCAATGTAGAACATTGATTTTATATTTTTGTTTTTTCAATTTGTTTTTTTGGTAATATATATGTGTCTGTGTTTTGGTTGCTGGTGCTATTTCTACCCACTGCTATGACAGTATTTTCTTTTTTAAGCCATTTCAGATATATATGATTGTTACATCCCAGTTCCTGGAAATGATTGTTTTCAGATGAAGCTGTGTTTCATGTGGACAAGGTTCAGAGGTGTCATTGCCATATCTTCTCTTTTACAAAGATCACAAAATCGGTAAGAAAGTATGACGATCAATAAGATAGGTCACTGCAGACAAGTTAATATGATTTTCAACTTAAATACATGGTAGTTCCCTCTGTATAAGCTGTTTTTAATTCCTGAAGTTTTTAAAAGACAAACCTATCCAAAGCTAGCCTACTGTGTCAGCAGTTTTTTGGCACTTTTTCAGAAAGTCAACAAAATATGAATTTCAATAACTTTCAAAAGGATTGGTGTTTTATTATGACATCTTCTGCACAGCTTTAGACTCGGTAATATTTTGTACCTGTAGTGAAATTATTCTTAATAATGGCAGAAACTTCCTCATTTATTTTTTTTCTTTTACATCTGGAAGAAGATTTGCCAATAACATGATCACAAGCTAATCCTTTGATCTCTTGGTACCTTATATTTATTCTTCTACAAAACACAACCTGAAAATTATTGCAAAATTATATGTGCCTTGAGCTTCTGTATTATTGCATGGTTGCTGTTAGAAATCAGATGCTACTTTTTGCCTGTTGCTCTTGCAATACTATTTTCATTCCCAATGCAGGATAACTGTACTTGGAGGCAGTGTCTACTCTTAGTCTGTGTAGGAGGAACACCAGATGGATATGACAAATAAATGGAGGATGCACAAGGTACCAGTAGCATGATTATGATTTGTGTAGTTGCAGAACACCCACTGTCTAGCTATTGTCAGGCATTTTGTAGTCATTATGGCACAGCAGGTAAATATTAATGGGAAAGGATTACACACTGTGAGACAGAGCATTAGACTGTGTAAATCACCAGAGCTCATCTGAAGTCAATGGAGCTGTAAGATTTTGGACCAGCCAAAGATATGGGCCCTAAACTCTTCCTTTTCAAAAGAAAAATAAACATCTTGAATCTCCTCCACCATATGCTTCAGGCTGTTCTCCCTATACAGCTAGTACATCAAGTGTACATATATAGAGATATAGAGATATATATCTGTACTTAATACTTGGGGTGATTTTTATTTTGGAGAAGGGAGGGCAATGCACATTATGTACCTGAGGTAAAAGTCTGAATCTGTAACTGTCAGTAGTTCCTGTAATTACACCCACTGCCATTATCAGCTCTTGGAATTCCCCTTTCATACAACTACAATCTACTTTTGTCCTCCTTCATCAACGAAGCTGAGTGTGACATCTTCTAACAAGGTTGGTAGGGTGGTTACACAACTCAGTTATTAACTCAAATGCAACTCGCGTACTGCAGCAAATAGAATTTCTTCTGACAGGCTGCTTGTCATATTATGGCCTTATTTGATTAACTCACCCCTTTGGAGGTGTTCATGATCTCATTATATCTTTAATGATAAAATTCCCTTCTGCTATGTGCTATTTTATATTATGTTAAAAGGAATTCATTCATTTTTCACTTGTCACTTGTGTAATTGGATAAATATTTAACAGGGGTAGGTTGATTAAACTTCTCCTAAAACTGTACTCATTAAAAAAAATATTTGGACACCTTAAAAGTTGGTCTGCTGGCCGTCAGTGGAGCAGGTGGTAAATCCAATGAGACTTCTAATCTTGAAGGCCACATGAAGTTTTTCTGTTTGCTTCTGTGGAGTCACAAACAATGAGTAACAAGGAAGGATTTAACTCCAGTAGAATTAATGGGTTTACTAGATTATACAAAGAGTTTAATTAGAGGATGGGAAGCATGACTGAGGTGACATGTGAGAGAATTCATCAGCTGTGAGAAGTGTTGCAGCTTCAGACTAAAATATGATATAAACTGGGTCACTGTTCTGAATTTTTGCTGCTGAATCCCAAAATCAAGAACAGATTTTCAAGCTCAATTTGAAGGGGGTCTAAAGTATTTCAGCAAATAAAAACTGTATCTACTCTTCAGGTCCACAGGCCTCCTTCTCCCATTATGATATTTGGATCTCCAAATATTTTGCTTTAGACATAGCCATGAAACATAGGACTCTGTATGTTGTCAAAATGGGTGCCAAATTTGTGTTCTGAGCACTTTATTGACTCAGGTTATTGATGTCAAACTGGCTGCTAATGCTTGAAAACATGGGCAAAGTTATGACTTTACAGGATTCACAGGGATTTCAAAAGTAGTGGTGTTTTCTTGGTTTTGTTTTGTTTTGTTTGTTTGTTTGTGGGGGTTTTTTGGTTTTGGTTTTTGTGTGCGTGTGTGGTTTTTTTTTCCTCCTCTCATTGTCTCTGTCTCCTTATCCATAAATTAATATGATGTTAACACTGGTAGATAAAATATTTCTTTCATTTAATTTTGGATCTTAACACAAAAATCACTGTAGGAAAGCATATAATTGTTAAACAACTTTATTTGAAAGGATAATATTATACAAAATGCCAATTAAAATAATAACTGACATTTCATATTTTTAAAAAATAGACTTAAGTATATATATATCAAAATTGAAAACTCTAATTAGAATATCTTTAATTTTGTTTAATTGCCTATTGTCCAGGAGGGTGACATGAAATTCCAGTCAGAAGATTTTAACAACCTTAAATCTGTAAAACCCTAGGCTCCTCTATAATAAGATAATCAGTCTTAATAGGTCTTATGATCCATTCCTCTGCTCCAGGAACATATTGGCTCAGTGCATTTCAGGTAGATGTTTGTATAGTCTCTTCTTAAAATCCTCCCATGCTGGAGTTTTCGCAGATTCCCCAGGTAAACCACCAATGTTTCCCTATCCTTGCCATGTGATATGGTCTTAAGTCTTCAGTATGAATTAGCTCAACTAATGGCAGGAATACTTTTTACTGTCTTCAAATACAGTGTATTTTATAAAGTCAGGAAATGGAAATAGAAGGTTAGATTGGAGTGGAGGGGACAAAAAATAGAAGAAAACATGAATAAGAGAGATTTTAACGTATTAAAGGAAGCATAACATTTGCCAGGTCTCATGTACTCAAACTATTCGTGTTTCCAACTCTTTAAAGCCAGCAAAACACTTCATCTAGTTCAGTTTCCCCAAATGAGTCTCTGGAGGCACACGTTTGTCCCCATTAGCTATAAACAGAGATAGCTGAAACTGAAGGTGGGGTTAGATAACCAAGTTATATGCCTGAATTTGCTTGGACCCACCACTCTTTTCTGATCTTAAGTAGAATGGTTTATTTATCCAAAGATACCATTTTTCAGTCTGCATTCTGCTGAACTCATAGGTTTTGACTGACAAAGAGTATTCCCAGATTTTGTAGTACGGTCTTTTAAACTGTTTATTTGTGGAAGCTTTCCCTTGTGTAGCATTGACCTTGGCTGACTTGCAGTTTTACAGACAAGTCCCAGAATATCCTGGAAGTTTTCATGGGCAATAAAGTGATCTCAGCAGGCACTTTGCATACAGCCACTCAGCTGTAGACAGTCAGAAATGTTATTTTTGGGTTGATCATTGCCTGTTGGCCTCATTGTCCAACAACAGTACCCGAAACATCTATTTTACCAGGACAGATATAGCCTATAGTCCCTTGCCTAATTCCAAAAGTTCCAGGAAAGGCCACAGAGAAAGGTCATGTTTGAACATTTGACATAGTAATCTACGTAAGTAAAATTTATCCAGGGATTTGCACCAGTTTGAAAAATTCAAGGGGCTCCTCATTTGGAAAAAAATAAAAAATAAGGAAATAAAAGGAAAACACATCCTAACTGATTATTCATCTCTTTCAGTCATTGCACCAAATAGATTAAAATCACTGCCATATGATTCAGATGGGCAATCACAGAACAGCATTCCGGACACATACTGAATGTTTTTACTGGGAACCTGCCAAAGGCTGAAAATTATGGAATGAAAAATGAATGATGAATAAATTAATAAACAAATCTGTTTGCAGAAATTTGTGTTGATTGCTAAATGATTTGCTGCCTCACAAATGGGGCTATATTAATGCTGAGATATGTTCTGTAATAGAATGATTTGGTCTTTTATAGCACCTGATTGAATGCATGTTGAATTCAGATCCTCAGCTACTTCAGTGGACTTTGAATTAGACCCATGGGAGATTATTCATTGTCATATCTTCCTATGCCCTTGGAAAGAAAGTTGTCATTATTTTCACTGCACAAGTGGGGAAATTGCAGTACAAACAGAGAACGGTCATAGTCATAGAAAGGTCTCTGGTACAGCTCATTGACACAGGACAGATGGAAAATAAGAAGAACCATGTCCATGAGATTTAATTGCTATATGCACAGAAGTAATAATAGTCCATAAGAGTCTGGGACTGATTAATTTGCTATTAGATGTGAATAGCAGAGTTCTAAGGACAGAAAGTGAAGTTTAGAGTATGTACAATATGACATCAAAGTTATTATTTTTTTTCGAGAACATTTTTTTCTTCCCACAAATTAATTTTTGACCTGCAGTATGAGAAAAAAAAGTCACTTGCCACCTGAAGTCCTGGACCCTCATTTGAAACCAGTAGGTGACAGTTGTACTATTTCACCCAAATTCATGTGTCCTTTTAACCTGCGGGGGCCAAATAGTGAAAGCAAAATAACTTTTGTTCTTGAGAGATCAAAACAAAGAAATGCAGTGTTGAGAAATTACTTTTGTGCTGTACTTGCTCACTCATTTGAGGGAGGAGAGATTTATTTACTGAAGGGGTCAATAAAATCACCGTGCAAAGTGAGTTTTCATTCTGAGTCACGAATTAACACTAAACTTGGGCTGAAATTTGCTGCAAACAAGTCAGATCCTGAGGAGTCTGCGAGTTTAAACTGTGGCTAAGCCAAGTCAGACATCAAGTGTCTAAGAGACAGAAAACCTCCCACCTGTATGAGAAAAATCTGCCTCATTCTGCTGCTGGTGCAGAGTGGATACAGCTGTTGGCAGCTGGGACATTGTCCTGTGAGCATCTGGTGAGGGAGATTGGAAATGAGCAGGGATTTAGTGCAATCTTTATTTTTCCACTTTCTGAAAAGCATGGTAGCACTGGACTGGCCCTAGAACATCCATAAAAGTATGGATGCACACTTTTTCTCTATGTTTTTTTTTTTTTTTTAATTTTTATTTTTTTAATCCTTTTGATATTAAGGTTGGAATGGTAAAAGAGATATGAGTCCTGAAATGACCACAAACATCATAGAGTTAATGCCTTATGAGTTTTATTCCCATAATGGGTATGATGGACACTGTCATAAATTTGCTTAAGATAGCTACACTAGAAACAAATGTTTCACAAAAACACAGAATATTCTGAGCTGGAAGGGACCCACAAGGATCATCAAAGTCCAGCTCCTGGCCCTGCCCAGGAAAGCCCCAGGAATCACACCATGTTTGGATTAAGTTAGGTATCATCATGTGTAACAAATGGAAAATAAAAACCTTGACACCAATACATAGCAGAGGGAAAGCAAATTATCCACTTCAGGTTCATTAATTTGATCTCAATAATATGCAGTACATCAGGAGTCTCCAAGGAATAAATATTGAAATGATGGACATAGAGGAAAAATGGCATAAAGAAACTAAGAAACTCAGTATCTCAAGTAATTTTTTTTTGGTTTTTTTTGTTTTTTTTTTGTTGTTAAAAAAGGGTGGTCAATGCAGTAGAGTTGATCATAATATAAAATTTAGTTGTTGCCACATAAGGTATTTTCTCTTAAGGAACAGAAAAGGGGATTTCCTTCAAGACCTTTAAAGAGGTAAAAAACTTTATTAAAAGGCTAGAAATAGCTTACTAAAAGAGTCTGGATTCATTCATTATTATTTTTTTAAGCAATAGTCTTGGCATGAAGTGTAGGAGATTGATTATTAAATTTGTTGATGACATGAAGGAAGAAGGCATCATCAATGCCAAGGGAAAATAAATACCACAGGAAGAAATTGGTAATGTAGAAGATGAGGGTAAAGATGGTTAAATGTCTTACTAGGATGTGGAAAGTCATGAACTGAGGGAGTAATAGCAAGAATTTTGTTTACAAACTTTAAGAATTTTTTTTACAAACTTCTAGGTCATCACTTAGTAACACCTCAAGGGAAGGAAGATCAGTATGTTCTTGACAGTTATAGGAATACAATGTTCAACAGCTCGCAGATGTGTGAAAAGCAGTGGTTGCTCAGTGAGGTGTCGTCAGTAGACGTAAACATTCACCAATTTTTTTCTGTGCAAAACTGTGATGAGAACTCATTTGAGATTGCACAGATAGTTTTGAATGCAGGTTTAGAAAAGAAGTAATAAACTGGAACAAGTTGAGTGATAAACCTTTAGAAAAGAAGTAATAAACTGGAACAAGTTGACTGATAAACCTTTAGAGAAAGATCAAGTAATTTGCAAACAAGGATGCTGACACTCTGTCTACACTGTATTCACATGTTAAGCCTGGCTCCAAACTAAACACAATCCGCAGGCTCACAATGAAGCAGTGTCTGAGATTACAGATGATGCAGCAAGTTAGAGTGTTTTAGCGGAGATTTGGTGGTTCAGTAATATTATGCAATGACTTGCAGCAGCAGCAGAAAGTTGTGGCATCTCTCTAAAGTGAGAGCAGAGAGGTGCTTGGACTATTCCTAAAACAAGAGTCTGTGTTGTTTTAATTGACATCAACATAAGGAAAAAATTACTCAAGATATTTAGGGTGTTGTGGATAAAAAGGGTAAAGCCCTCTATTTGAGTAAAGAAACCAGTCTGGTACCAAGTCATGTGTGTCCAATGAATGTAAAAAAGTGCTGTTTGGATGCTGGTCATTGAACATCAACATGAACAATTTTCTGGTCCTGTGCTCACTTGAAAGCTTGATTTTTATCTATATTCTGGGTAGCTACTCCAAGACATAAGAAGTTGTCTTAGTAGTCAATGACCTTAGTAGCAGATATCACAGAATCATAGAATGGTTCATAGAAAGCTCATCTCATTCCAACCCCTGTCATGGGCAGGGACACCTTCCATTAGCCCAGGTTGCTCCAAGCCCTGTCCAACCTGGCCTTGGACACTTCCAGGGATGGGGCGGCCACAGCTTCTCTGGACAACCTGTGCCAGGGCCTGCCCACCCTCAGAGGGAAGAATTTCTTCGTTAAATCTAATCATCCTAACATCTAATTCTTCCTAATATCTAAAATATTTTGGCAAATGTTATGATTCTGTGATTTCCATCCCTTAAGCCAGTTTGGCTTCTCCTGGATGCCTTGGCACCCCTCCTTCTGTTTGCTGAGCTTTCTTCATTGGCCAGGCTGTCAGCTCTGCTGTCATTCTTGTTAGCGGTTCTTGCATCACCAGTGTGGTTTTGGTGGCCATGCTGGGGTAGGGTAATGGGAGAAAAGTGGAAACCAGGACTGAAGTAGGAGGTTTCCCAGCGGTGTGTTCAAGATTTGATGTAGGTGCTTAATAACAGACATCAAGAAACTGCCAGTTCGAAAGAGCACAGCTGTTCTACAGGTTCTGTGTCATCTCTCTCTGTCCTGTATGGATGTCTTGTTTACCCAAGATGACCTTAAACAGGGCCAGAGGCCTCTGGAGGTACCTGAGTCAGTCAGCTCTTCAATGTCTCATCTTACCACTGGAGCATCATTATACCTCTGCTTATGTTCAACTTGGATTCAATGTTTACAGTTGTTCTGTAGGGAAAATCATCATCTTACATGCAGACTGGAACAGAGATAGAATGGTCTTGAAAATATAGGGTTTGTTTCAAGACATACACACACGAGAAATGGGAGTGGGGAAGAAAACCCCATCACTGGATTTAGTGGTACGAGGTAACAGAACAAAAGGATCTGAATAATAGAATAGGTCAAAGGCTTCAAACTGGTAAGCCTTTAGGTTTAAATATGACAGCAGCTTAAATTCTCAGGAAATCAAACTTTCTGTATTCCTAGTGATAGGAAGCCAAATTCTGACAGCTGACCTGTGCAGGACTGGAATTTGAATAGAACTGTGGAAACATCTTAGCATGGTGTCACTATTATTTACCATCTGACAGCTGTGAAAGCAGTCCATTTTGGATGTTTAGTCTCACACCAGAATTAGTCCTCTTCTCTTAAGCTTTCAGAAAATGTTTATATGTGTGTTATTCAATATATTTTACACTCTTTTTTTAATAACTGGTTATTTAGATTTTAGAATTAAGAAAATGATAGGAGACAGGCTCATGTTTTCTCTAGATTGGTGCAGCTTTTTCAGTCAATGCAACTATATCAGCTTAAACTTAGTCTGCATTCTAAGACTGTACAATCTAATTATAAGCAAGACAAATAGAAAAAAATCAAACAATGGAAAATACAGCAGATGAGAATAAAAATTATTCAGTGGTGCAGCTGCTTAGATTTGTTATCTTCACGCCTTAGAGATTCTATTAAGTTTCCAACACAGACTGTCTGGCTGCTTTTTTTTGTAGTCTACTAGTACACTAAATATCCATAGACATAAAATGTACCAAAAGAATTCTTCTAAGCCAGAGGGAATAGAACTGTAAATGTGCAAAACTCTGTGTCTGTGTATACATGTCACATCAGTTAAAAAGGAAAGTATAGTTCCTTGATTGCCTATACAAGCTCCATTTACTAAACAGCAAAAGTACCATACATACATTTTTCAGGGAGCATTATATTGGGCAAAGGTCGCAAAAACAATTTCAGAGGCAGCCTGCCCACATTAGTTTCATGAGATCTTGATTAGAAATTTATAAGAGACATACCCTAGACATTGAGAGATAGTCTCAAAGATTACTGTCCTTCCTGCCATCTGCACACTCCACTGGGAACATTACAAACCCTGTCCATCAACCAAAATAAACAGCTCTTCTCATGAACAGGCCCAAAGAATGCCCTATAAATCATACCTGTCAAAAATGCTAGTAGCATTGCAGAAGACAGAAATCAATCCAAAACTCATTAGTT
This sequence comes from Thripadectes ignobilis, assembly GCA_035584755.1. Lineage (NCBI taxonomy): Eukaryota > Metazoa > Chordata > Aves > Passeriformes > Furnariidae > Thripadectes > Thripadectes ignobilis. The sequence goes on from JAWMRC010000089.1 coordinate 68,936,011, forward strand.
CGTCTGACAAGTGCTTAATCTTATATTGTTTAATGCCAACCTGAACAACTCAGACAGAATGGAACCATGCAAAGCAGCGGCTTGATTTTCCATTACAGAAACTTTTGCAGTGATTGTAGCTTAATCTTCTCCTCAGATCTTCTTCCTATTAATACTCCTTTTCTCTTCACCACCTGCCATCAGATATTGACTCCAGCAGAGTTTTCTTACTTCTGCAGGGATAGATACATCACTATTGCCTCATTCAATATCTTGCTAGATTGTACTTCTGTATTTTGAAAATGTCTTCTGCTAATCAGGATAAGCAGCTATGGCTTGGATTATATGTGGTGATATTTGAAGGGGATTGCCAAGCAGAATGGATATACTACTCACTTGGTATTAGATTTGTTCTAAATCTTTTAATCTGCCAGCATGGAAGAAAGTGTGAAATAATTCCAAGATCACGTGAGATAAAGGGAAAACACAAATACCAAAAGTAAATGTTGTAAGTCAGGGTGTTCTGTTCAGAGATTTGGGCAACAAGACATATTACACTTCCATGTGGAACTCATATCTTGTGAATTTTTTAAAATATTGGAAGAAAGTGTAGTTTTGTTTCAGTGACTTTATTGAACTGATTTAAATGTGACTAGGGACTGTTCTTTTTCACTCAGACATGCCAGTGTGAAATAGCTTCCATCCATGCTGCTGGACTGATTCTCCAAGAAAGGGTGTATACCTACTACCAGTTCTGCAAGGGCTGTTTTGGAGGGCCCTGAATGACGGTGATCAGGACGGTGCACAAGATGATTCCAACAGGTTTAGCAAAAACCAGCCAACCAACCAACCAACCAACCAACCAACCAACCACCTTCCAGTGTAGAGCTGAATTTACTTACAGTGTGTGTATATTTCTACTTACTGTTTCTGTTTAGTTTAACAGCCTGTTCAGAGCTGTAATATCCAAGAAAAATATGTCCTAATATAAGAAAACAAACTTTAGGAAGAAAGATATTATTCTGAAATAGCTTTCAAAGTCACACTAACAACATCCACATGATGTAAAACTGGGGGGTTTATTTCTCATTTGTGCAAAGTATAAACTGAAACTTCAGAAGAACCACAACACATTAACATCTGGAGGATGCACTGTGATTTTACCAGCTCAGGTGGTGAGCATTTGACACACTGTTTGCCACTCTGATATCGGATGGCCCTTTGGATCTGTGAACATCGCAGACAAAGCAGAAATTCAACTCTGAAATAAGAAGTGCATGCAGCCAGTCATACACAAAGCTAACAGCACTGCAGAGTACCTTCCTGCATAATTCCAGTTAAGACCCCAATTGTACAGAGCACTCTCCAGTCAGACCACAGGACACAAAGCTTGCCTTGGTGCAATCTTTCTGGATTTTGGATGTCATGGACTTTGCTGAAGTCAGGCATTAGATCTAAGTCTGGAACTGGAACTGCTAATTAATTTTTTCTTTTGTTTCAGTATGACTGGTTCAAGATCAATACAAAGAAACTGGTTGTTATGAGATGTTGGCAAGATAGATGAGAAGTATTCTGGAAGAGAACATGGTTTAAGAATGGAAATATTGGGCTTGGAACTGAGGGGTAGGTGGGGAAGCACAAAAAAAAAAAAAAAGGAGAAAAAGATCTGAGTAGGTTTGGAAGTCATTCAAGTGAAAACAGCTGAAAGGAGATGAAGATATAAGGGAGGAGATTGGTGGTAGTACTGGACCAAAACAGGGTGAAAAAGCATATTCAATTTTGACTTCACAAAGATTGTATCAAACAGTTAAGGACATCCATCAGAATCTGATAGCAGATGCTCAGGAATAATTTACAGCCTGTGCTACTTTAGGAACAAAAAGTTCTGTAAATATATCCCCTGTCTGCTTTTTACAGAGAAAAAAGATGAGGGAAAAGCAGAACAAAACAATGGGATTATAAAATTATGCAGCAGTAGGAGTTAAGGCAATGCAAACAGTGGGTGGTTTTTGTCATAGGCCCAGGAGAGTATGAAAACCCTGCTTGATGGTGCTGTAGCTTCTGGATCAGTGGATGATTTTTAGTTTACTATGATTCCTCTTCTCACATGACTTATTTTAAGAGGGGGAAAATGGCACCTTCAATTTCATAGTGTCTGTAACAATCCTTCCAGATTTTACAGGTGTTGTCCTCTTGTTCTGTTGCTCCAACCTTTTGTTCCTAAACCAGCTTCTCACCCATATTTTTCAGCTTTCATTTAGAGGCTACTTCCCCCAGGAATCTGACCACTGGTGTCCCTAATTTCTGAGTTACTATTTCTCCAGGCTTCAATCCACCACCAGTTCCCAGCTACCAGTGGTCAGTAAGGTAACCAGTATCCCCACCCCGTCCCTGGTTGGGGAGAACATCCCACTTAAAGGATGGATTAAAAATTTACATACAAGCAGTAATGACAGAATTGGGAGAGTTCAGAGTCTCAACTTCTGATTTATTTTGGTTTTTTTTCAATATATAATTTTAATAGCAACAGCAACAAAAATAAAAGTGATAAGAGCACCTCCATTCTCGAAGATACTCAGAACTCAAGTGGACAAAGTCTTGTGTAACCTGATTTAATTAAGTCTGCATTTAGTATCAGGCTAGATTGTATAATATCCAGAGGTCCCTTCTGGCCTCAATTATTCTATGAATCCATGATTAGTAGCTGTTAATAACACTGGCCCTGAAAATGAAGATTTGAAATATGCACAGGGAATGAGATGATTATTTATATACCTTTTTTGTGGAACTTGATCTTAAATTATTTACTAATATGTAAGCATGATGTTATTTAAATCAGGGGATAATTTCTTTCCCCAAGAGAGAGAAGGAATATACCTTTTCTTTTAGACACATGCTCAAATGTCATGAAAATCAATGGATTTTGAAAATGTGCCTAATGTCAGGCATGTGTTGAGTATTTTCTGGAGTTGTAGGCTATGGTGGGGGAAGCAATATTAATAACAGAAAGTGGCAGTTCCTAGAGATTAGAAAGAGATTACATCTCTCAGTACTTCACCTTGGGAAGTCTTTAACCATTCCTCAGGAAACAAGACCATTATAATGAAAAGTCTTCCCTTGGTGACCCTTGAAATCTTATTAGTAAATGGGATCTTTCCTTCCTCAGGGGTTTTATTGACTAACAGCAGAGGAGGAATTCCTGCAAGGTTCATGGAGGGAGCCAAACTCTTCTGTTGCTACTTGTCTTGTGGGCAACAGGGAAAAAAAAAACCCCATGCCTGTGGGTTTATTGCTCCATGTTTCCATTTATGCTCCCTCATTTCCAATGAGGTTCAAGAGATGTTCCCCTAATACTGAAAAATATTTCAGCATCCTACTTAGTAATTGAAAGAGAAAATTCACATTTCCTATCGTTAAGCAATAATTATTTTGTTTTTCTAGGGAGGATTAGTAAGATAAACACTTCACAGATAAAGTTCCAGGGCTTTAGGCCAAGCTATTTATTGACTTAGAAGGTACTTATCTCTTAGTTCACTCCCATGTAAAAAATATAATGATAGTAATTATGTTAAAAAAACAGATTACTTTTTAAATTATTTAAAGTGCTCTTCGAGAATTTAACAGGATGATAATTGCTCCAGCAGTTTTTATGACCTGTGGGGAAAAAAATTAGCCACCGGGAAAAGGAAGATACTAACCTTCTCTTTATATTTAATTTTTCCTTATTTATTTAATTATTTTTAGTATGGCATCTTCATTTCAAATACACCTGACCTTTGGGGAAATAAAATGAATTCTGAGGATGGGGAAAGATTCAAACCCCTTGGAACTGACCATTATGCTAAAAATTCCAAAAGACAGAGATATCAGAGAATTGTCAGAGTGAGTACCTAGATAAAACAGACACAGATAATACTTGTAGCTCAAAAACTCAGTACCTCATTGAAAGTCAGACATATGATTTCTTCCTAATTTCAAAATAGAACAAAATGTCAGAGTACAAAGATTCCTGCAATGTTTTTATGCATAATTACAGTATTTCTTGTTCTGACTTTTGCTTAGCTGCTTCTTGTTGTCATTATCAGTGTAAAGCAAATCTTGTAACAGAGACCATTATGTTCTTGGAGCTTGATTTCCTAAATCTAACACTCAAACATCGTGGGAAGGGTAAAACTAAATGTGATGCTTATATTTTTATATATCCATAAAAATAAAAAAGCAATCCTTATGGACATGAATAGATAGGGTAGAGATCAGAGGATCAAGCTGATAAAAATTTCCTCTAAGGGACTAGAAAGCCTATAAACTACCCTTTTCCCAGGACACCCTTCACATCTGCCCCTGCATTTTATGAATTCCACCTGTGCTTTTATTAAACATGTTCTAAAAGGAATTTAATCAGATTATCTCAGGTTGATGTGGATACTCAGCCCAAACTAAATTGTTTCAATTTGCTGAACATTATAAATAAATAAATAAAAATGCTGATCCTAAGTGATGTTTGCTGTTCTGATTTGATTTCATTTCTGACCTGAAAAAAATCAATTACTTCCACTGCCAAGTTTTATCCCCCCTTCTCCTCTAACTTCATACTTAAGTTAATGGACTGTAGAGTCAGAAGGGACCACTGTGTTAATGTAATCTGACCGCCTGCATAGCACAGGCCATGGGAATTCCTTACACTAATTCTTTCCTGTAGTAAAATACTTTATAAAACAAAGAATAAAAAGAAATAGCAAAAAAAAAAAATCATCTAGTCTTAATTCATTTTCATTTGTTGTTGTAAGAAGCTCATTGCTGCTGTGAGCAATTCAATCCAGCCAAGTCTGTGTACAAGTAGGTGTGAGAATTTAAAGTATATAACTTACTAAGCAAAACAAATTGGATTTGGGTGGTGGGTTTCGTGGTGGGTTTTTACAGTTGTTCGGGGGGGGGGGGTGTTGGTGGGTTTGGGTGTTTTTTGTTTGTTTTGTTTGTTTGGGGGGTTTGGTTTTGTTTTGGGTTTTGTTTTTGTTTTTTTCCCCCTCCCTCAGTGTAGACATGTTCATTCAGACTGTTCTCAAGGAACATTAGCCTACTTTGACAACCAAACTCTCAGTGGAAAAGGTAGCACTTATCTCCTGAATTCTCTCCTGAGTCTGAGAGTTTTAAACCTTTAGCTGTTATTTTACCTATTCTGTTTAGGCAGCAAATTTAAAGAACAAGACTGCACCAGAAAATTGACTTTCAGAGATAACTAAAAGTGGAAGCATTGTAGCTGTCAGTTTATACATTATTTACAGCAAATTCAGCCCAGATATAGGTCTGCAGTGTTGTAACTACACTGCTTACAGGACAGAAAGTGTCTCTCCATGGCACTACACTATACTACATAAATGTGTCATCTCATTTAGTGGCAACCCTGGCATCTCTGCATGGGATGCTGTTGTATCAGGTAGGCAGCCCTACACTGAGCAATTCAGGGCAAGAACTCTCTTTTCATTATATGCATGTATATGTAACTGCCTTTCCCTGGGGTCTCGAGGTATTGCTGTGTTAGAAATAAATTATAATAATGAATAAGTGACCTGGACACATACAGTCCAGGAATCTCTGATGTATGCAAATGGTGTTCAGTTCAAAGGGCTAACACTAAATCCAGATGATAAAGTTAACTTATAGTTCTACCCTGTGCATTTTAAATTTTATGTGAGCTTGTTATGTAGAACATTTTGCCTCAATAGAAATTAAAAAAAAAAAAAAAAAAAGGTGAAATAATAGCATCCACCCTCTTAGTATTAGCAAGGGCACAAGAAAATTCCTTCATGTTCCCAGTAAAATGTGACAGAGGAATACTCTGACTGTAAACCCCTTTGACAGAAACTGAGAAAATGATTCAATTCCAAATAGTTGGCCCTATATATTTGCAAATCTATCCACTCACTAATTTTACAACATGCCTAGCTCAGAGACTTTGGACAATAATTATGTAACATCTGAGCATGTGTAAGAGCTGGGATGAATAGCCAGCACAGCCTCAGAGGGGCTTTAGGGGAGTTGCTATCGTAGGGCTGCAGTGTAGTAGGGAACATGGAGGTACCAGGTACATTACCTGGTCAAAGTCCTCTAAGTGCAATCTTTCTCCTTCCTTTTTGTTCTTGACACTGGGTTGAAACTTACAGCTCTTCAAAGCAGTTTTTACAGTTACAGTTCTAGTGATCCAGTGCTTGAAGGAAATGAATTTCATGCAATTACCAGGGATAGTGAGTATCTTTCACCCAATTTTTATAAATTAAAACCCAGTAGTTTCTGATGTATTTATGGATGTTGAAAGTCCTATGATACCACTATAAGAGCCATGAGCTTCTACTTCTTCAAGTTACAGTCCTCTCTATTTGTTTGTTTACCAATAGAAAAAACCCAAACCAAATGATAAGTGTCTGCTAGAGATCCCCTTGGCAGTCTCTTCACTGATTTTTTGTAATATTTTGTTGTGGAGCTTTAATTTCCTTTTTTCCCCCCTTTTTTTTTTTTTTTTTTTTTTTTAATTTTTTATTATTATTAGTTTTTCAGGCCCAAATGCATGGCAAACCACTCAGACTTGTTTCTCCATGACAAGCAAACATCTCACTCAGACCTTTATCAAATAGAAAGAGTTGAGGCAGCCTTTATCTAAAGATTGTTTAGGAGCATCTTCATGGCTTTTGACTTGAAGCATTTTAATATTGAAGTTAATAGAAGTGGTTCATCATTTCAGGACTTGTACTTGGCTTTTGGACCAAATATCCCACTGCGATGTGAGAAATTATGTTGGCAAAAACCTTGTGTACACCAAAGAGCTCCCTACATGTGTTTAGAAAACCGCTGTAGGATGAAGAAGCTAAAAAGATGAAGCAGAATAAAAGCCATGTCCTTTGCCACACGACGGCCATTTGCTGGTCATGGATCACTGGCCAGAACGTATTCTGAAGCTGTTGGTCATAAATGCAATCTGTATCTGTGGCAGAAGGGTAGGAGAAACTATTTGTATTACTTTCTGGATCATTGCCCGTCCTCTGAGTTAAAATTCACAATTTTGTCTTGTAATATAAGAGACAGTTAGAATCCATGCCTTTTTAACTAACTAGGAAGGAAGAAATTCCTAATTTGCCAACATTAAGATTTTGGAGCTTGAAAAATGAATCTGTTCTTCTGATAAATCATAAGGTAAATTTTGGTTAATTGAACAGCTTCAAAATGTTGTTTTCCCTGTTCTCAGTCTATTGTGATCACTTTAAACCGCATAGTTGTGTCTCTTCATATGAACATATATGTATTTTACATGAAATGCATATGGTTAAAACCAGCTTGAAATACTGACTGATGCTAGAGGTTTCTTTCATAATAAATACTGATGAAACATTAATCTTACAGTGATGATTAAAGCTCCCCAGTAGCTGAAATAGGACTCAGATCTTTTTAAAACAATTCAGCCCTGGCTGCTTGCATTATTATCTGAAAACACATTATTCTTCACCTTACAAAGTGTCTGTTCTTGCTCTACTGGAGAAATTCATTCTTTAGCCTGCAAATGTGATATTTGTGCCCTTTCACAAGAGAAGCTCCTCTATAGCAGATCCCATGGGAATCACTGAATGAAAGAGATAAGGCCAGTTCCTCAGTCACACTGTGAGTGGATCTCACTGTCTTCTGGTGAGACCCACCATGATTCAGGGTGACCTCATTTTTCATTAGAAGAAAGATGTAAGAGGTTCCTGTGGTGAGCGAGTGAAGAATAATTACCAACATCCAAAGGACTGAGGGGATAACAAGCAGAAATTTAGGGTGTTATGAGGAAAGTGATAATTTCTGTGTCTCCTTAGCAAAACTTCCTCTTTTCTCTCTGTCAGCTTTATGCTGGAGGTCATCAAGATCTTCAATACTGCCTAACATCAAAAATTCCTTGTATTTTTTAATACATTATGCTGGGTTTTTGAAGCCTTTCTGTAGATACTGTGGTGAATAAATGCAACAAAACCAATCAGAAACCTTTGGAATGAGAAAGAAAACACATGAGCCGTTCCAGAGGACATCCAAGTTTAATCAGCATTGGTGCCTCCTGGGCAGAGTTTTGGAGTCAGCAAACAGAGCATTGTGCTGTCAGATGAAGGAGAGGTGTGAGGAGGGACAGAGAGATCCTGATGTGCACATTGCTCATCTGGCCTGGTATGAAGTCACCTTGACTCAGCAACCAGCATGAGGAATTTACTTAACTCCATCAGCCCTGGAAAACTCAATGTATGTGATGGAAGCCTCATGCACCTGCATCCAGCCTACGAGGATGATGCAGTTCTCTCTGCCTTCCAACAACAGGACCAATCTGCCTCTTTTCCACCAGCAGTTCTGTGAGGTTACATCTGTGCTTCAAATTAATTGAGACAAGGAGATACGTGCATCCTTTTCAGTAGGGAATTCCTATGCTGCCTGTGATAAATATCATATTTGGACGTCTTCTTTTCTAGAACATCCCAGTCCTCAATGCCACAACAGATTCAAGTCTGGTCTGTGTGGGAGAGATGTGTCAAGATCTGACTGCAGAGGCTCTTGATGCAAGGCTAAACCTGGAGAAAGGCAAATTTCTGTGTTTCAGCTCTCTGCAGAACCATGGGACATGGGAGCCATGAGGGACATGATGTGGGATCCAACTCAGGTGTTCAGTCTTAAATCATGACTGTAGCACCAGAAAACTAGGATGATTTCAGCCCAGGAATCAGGCCTTATTACCACCTAGATCCTTATTGTAAAGGTATTGCAGCTGAAGATGAGACAATACTGGGACTGAGCAGCAGGCACTTAGCTAACAGTGAAATAATTGTGATCAGTGTGATAAGTACTTCTGAAATAACTCCTACTTTCCCACCTCTTTCAGAGATAAAGACCTCGTGATAAGAAGGCAGCTAGGAAAACTAAATTTATTTTGATGTCTAGAAATACCTGTAATTTATTCCTGAAAAGTATAGAGATCATGCTGATATTATAGCAGAGATTGAGGAGGGGAGAAGGCATGCTAAGTTCCCTGCACATTTTATATGCCCTCCTACGGCATCCCTGCAGGGGCTGAAATCCCAGCCTTGATGTACACAAGGTGTACAGGAGCAGTTTGAAAATTGAATTTGCTTGAGCCATATTTCCACTTCCCATGGCAAAGTGAAGGGCTTTACTATTTTAAAATATTTGTAATAATTTCACTCTCCTGGCTTATAATATCTCATATCAATTACACAAGACAATAACCACAATGTCTTCTCTGTTAGCATCCTGAACATCCTCCCTGCCCTCATCTTCAGAAATTCTTGTTCTAAGAAGACCTTCCTGGACAGATCCATGAATCCTCCACCACAAAACCAATCAATCAAGATGTGAGAAGAGGGGTGGTTTTGTTTCAAGAGCTGCTGCTCTTAATAGCATATGGATAAAGCATACTTTCAGGATCAATAATCTCTGCTTACACTGAATAATGCAGTTTTGTGTAGAGCTCTTGTCACTAATTCTGACAAATATGTTTTCCTACCTGGAGCAATGACTCTGAGCTGATAATTATGCAAAGGTGAGCTGCTAATGCAGGTATAATAATGGAATCATGGAATCACAGAATGATTTGGGCTGAAAAAGACTTTAAAGGTCATCCAGTCCCAATCCTCCTGCCACGGGCAGGGTCACCTTTCCACTAGACCAGGTTGTTCCAAGCCCTGCCCAACCCGGGCTTGGACACTTCCAGGGATCCAGGGGCAGCCACAGCTTCACAGCACTCAGTGTATGGTGGTATGTTTTTGGGGCTCACCTAAGTAAGTGTCTGCTGCATCCTTAATATAGGTGAGTGAGGAAGAAGGTTTTATTTGTTTTTAACTATAGAAAAGAATATCATATATATATATATATATATATATGAAATAGTAAAATATATTTGAACTAGTGCCACTTTTAAAGCTGCTTTTTCAGACCATTAACTATTGTCCAAGCATCCTTCCTGAGTCCAAAAGCCAACAGATTTCTTAGGAAGGGGATGATGGAAGAAAAGGGGAACTTGATCAACCTGGGTGACATCCCTGTCCATGGCACGGGCATCAGAATTAGATGATAAATTTAAGGCCCTTTCCAACTCGAGCCTTTCCATAATTTTGTGATAAAAGTCCTATTTAAGGCTGCTTTCTGCTGCATATACACAAACCTGAAGAATTTCCATATGCTAAAAAGGTTTTTTGTTGCAAATGGAAAAAAAGTGGGAGCCTCACATCTAAGGAAAGTGTCAGGAAACATAAATAAAACATTGTATTTGGCAACCAAAACAGAGAGATCCCTGAAATGCCCATCAATAAGAGCGGGAGTGGGGATGGCTGCCTCCGGACAGAGACGCAAGGGATACCTTCGGGCACTGCTGAGTCCCTGCTTCGGCCCAGCGGGCTGCTGTAAGGCAGTTTGGGCAGCAAAACTATCAGAGCAGCTGCGATTTGCCTTGCAGCAAGGATCAGGGTGGAAATTTCCACGCGAGCGGGAGCGGAGCCAGCAGGTGGCACTGCGAAGTAGCCCAAGACGAGAGATCCTGCATTCCAGCAGCATCAGCTGCCTGCGGTTTCCGGGCTGAAGGTGCTGTCAGACCACAGACTTTTTTATTATTGTCATTCTCTACCCTCCCCATACCCTTCTACCCCACTCCCCCTCCCCCAGCCCCGAGATGAAAAGTGCAATAATCAGCATGAGTGGAAAGGAAAAGCAAGAATGCCTGAAAATGTTGCTAATCCTTAGAAAGCTTTCCCTCCCTTCCCCTCCCCTCCCCTTCCTCTCCCTCAGCATCCCCTGTTTCTCTGTCTGGTTTGAAGATGTGAGTCCTAAATTTCACCTTGTGTTTTGGACACGGACAACCACACTTCTCTTCAAGAGACAAGTCCTAGTGCTGAACCTCGAGTCCAGGCACTGGTCTGTTGCGTGACTTTCTGCTGTTCATTTTCCTCTTTACCTTTGGGAAAAGTTTTTCTGTTTCATCTGCCCAAAGGAGAGGAAGTGTCTCACATGACATGAAGCACAGCACAGCGCCATGTAGGTCTGATCTTATCTTACCTGGAGATATCATCCATTTCATAGTAATTGATCTCCAGGTTAATCATCAACTTTTTTTCTATATACAGACTCTTATTTACTTTGAGATGTGGCAGACAGAAATAAGACTGCAAATGGATTACTTTTTGCTTAGAAATCATGTAACCCGCCTTAAATTTTTATTTTTACTATTTTTTTCATTACCATGAACACAAATAAATTCATCATCTTTCTAAATGGGGTTTAAATATAGTGCCTTTGCAGTGTGTCTCTAGGCAAAACAAAAGCCTTGTCATCTTATAATGGGATTTACATTTGCAGAGTTGTTCAGAGCGGCAGCTCACCAGCACAGCATGCCATCAGAGAGTAACCCTGGCCTGGAGCAGTGCTTCCATTCTGGAAGTGTTCAAGGCCAGGCTCAAGTGTTTGAGGTTTTAGCAACCTGGTCTAGTGGAAAGTGCCCCTGCTCATGCAGGGGGTCTGAAACTATGTGGTCTTTAACCCTGATTCCCACTTGCAAAACAATGGGCTATCTGAATTACATCTGAGATCCCCACATTGCCTTGACACTGAAGCATTACAGGAGTCTGATGGGCTTCAAAGACATCAAGATTCTTTTGGCCCCAGAAATGCCATGTGACAGACCACAAAGACTTGAGGGTCCCAGAACCTCTGGTACAATGATATGTTTCCATCCCCTGATAAATAATGAATGTCTTAGACACTCATTCATGTTAAACATATTGCATAGGGAGAAAGGAAGGTATTAACCTTGATTTCTCAGGACTGCTCATTCAGTGCTTATGAGCAATACACAGAAAGAAAGAATAGCACTTGTTTGTAGTGCTGTGGGAAACCAGGACCACTGGCACGAGTCTTGTCCTATATTGAACTACATTTATGAGAATGATTCATGGATGTAATTATCCTAGTTTTATGCATTTGTTGCATAAAACTCCTCGATAGAGGAGTCAGCCCAGGACTGAATGGGAAAAGTCAAACTGGCAGCATCCCTGAGCAAGTGGTAAATCAGTGCAATGAACCACCAGCTCCTTGTTATGGTGGAAGACCTTGAGGGTGATGAAAAAATCCCTGTTTCTCTAAGGAAAGAAACTCCCAGGCTGCATTTACGCAGCCTTATTCTTCTTTGATATTTTGTGGCATTTCTACAGGTCTTCCTCTGGTTAATGTGTTTAAACACACACATTTTCAAGGTTAGTTTGACATTAGCACATTCACTGCTCAGGGCGCACAATAGTCTGAGACTCTCCTTCAGCTCAGCCTGCCTGGTGTCTCGATGTGTTGCACAGTTCCCTTGTATAACCTCCCAGTGGTCTGAGCTGTGGAGAGTGTTGTTGATAACAGAGCAGCATTTGCACCTTCCCTGCGGAACCTGAAATCCTCAGGCTGCCAAATGCCAATGTGTGTGGCCTGAAAGACACGTCAATCAATGTCCTGCTGACAACTTGAGCAGTTAGAGAGAGGTTTTCATCTCCTGGACACCTGACACACCTTACTTGGTCTGTTGGTTTAGCTTACTTTGGCCATGGTTTTCTGTAATGTTATTTAAAAAAAAAAAAACAAAAAAAAAGAACAAAACCAGAAACAAAAACAACCCAGTTGATTATGGTTAAAACATCAAGCATCTTCACTCCTTTATAATCCTGGCTAGTTTAGATGCCTCAGTGAGAGTGAAGGCAATTTTGTGGGAGTTCTGTCCTGTGTCTCTGTTGATAAACTCAGTGGGATCTTACAGGAATCAATTATTTTGATATTTAATACAGACAGCCTCACTTTCTGCCTGGTATAATTTCACAGTCGGGGAAACTAAGCTGTAATAATACTAATGACTTCTTTTTTTTGTCCCCACCAAAGGACAGGAATGAGTTAATAATACTAGAAAGAATGGAACAGACAATAAACCCCTTGACTTTATTTCCTGCTGTACCCAATTAGCAATTACAGTAGGAGTGGCTGTAATTAGGGAAACTGGTGGCTTTGCACAAACAAATTATTTTCATTCAGTATTGAAAATAGTGCCTAGCAGAAGTTCAGTATCTATGTGACTTCCCAGCACTGTCTGAATGCGGGTAGGAAAATAGTAATTTAGATATACATATGCACACACATACGCTTGCCAGTACTCTGTTTTAATGGAACATTAAGCTAATGCCACATTAAGTTACAATGCACTTCTTATGGAAGTAAGAGCACCATCTATATAAATATCAGATAGATGTATTATGATCTGAACAATTGCAATAAATAGCAGATGGCTATGCAGTAATGGGACACTAAAAAATATTTATCACATCTTCAGAGCATGCCGCTGGACCTATTTGTTGTCATGGCTAATGGCCAAGTTTGATGTGTGCCCTTTGAAAGAGTGACTTGCCAAATTGCACACACAATCACACAGAATGGTTAAAGTTGGGTGAGACCATAGTGGGTCACCTGGTCCAACCTCCCAGTCAAAACAAGGGCATCTCAGAGCACCTGGCATGGAATTGTATCCAGACAATTCTCAAATATCTTCACTGAGGGACGCTCTGCAACCACTCTGTTCCTGTGCATGGTCACAGGCACAGTAAAGCAGTTCTTCCTCATATTGAGGTGGAATTTCTTGGCATCTGTTTCTGCTTGTTATCTCTTGACGTATTTCTCCGCACCACCAAGCAAAGCCTGAATCCATCCTCTGACAACTCCTTTCAGATAATTATATGCATTGATAAAGTCCCCTCTCATTTCTCTCTCTTTGATGCTGAACAGGCCCAGTTCTCATTTGTGTGAGATCATGAATCATAGAAGCACAGAACAGTTTGGTTTGAAAGGGACCTTACAGGTTGTTTCAAAGCCCTGCCACGGGCAGGGACACCTTTCACTAGAGCAGGCTGCTCAGAGCGTCATCCATCCCAGCCTTAAAAACCACTCAGGAGTTTAAGTGAAAATTACCTGGTCCTGGAATAAACACTTGGGTTCCCAAATCTCAGATTCCTCTGGGTCTAGAACAACATGAGTGGGGAAAAAGATATGGCCTTTTGTGTCTGCTCAGCAAGACTGTGGATGAATTGCTGAATAATATCTCAGAAATCCTTCGGAACTCTTTTTTTTTTTTTTTTTTTTTTTTTTAAATCTCTGTCCTGCTTGGCCACATTTTCCAAAAAGTTCTCCTGGAGAATGAGTTTCCATATATAAAACTGTCTTTCTCAGATCTGGCAACTCTTCCCTCTGTGTCTGCACTTTCTGAACTCACAGATACGTCTGTATAGGAGAGTCTGATTTATATTTCAAACTCAGACTGCTAAAGAAAAATGTGAGGCTCAGATTGGACCCACATACAGAAGCTGTTTATTAGAATGAGTTTGAAACTCCAAGACTTCTTTCTTATATTCTTGTTTTTAGTCTTGAATAACAATGACTTGTCAGTTTCTCTTTTTCTCCTTCTCCATTAACTTTTTTTTCATTGTTTAGCTCCCTTTTTTATCCTCACCTTCCATTTGTCTTTTTCCCATTTTTTCTTCATCCTATGACCGACTTGACTCCCTTATTCACTTAATCATCCTCTTCCATGTTATCAGCAGGGCTTATGGACTTCTAACTCTTTGGTGACCTGTGTCATTTCAGTTTTTCTTTGCCAGGTATCTGGAGGCTCATGCATTCCACTCGCAAACGTGTTTCTGCTCTGTGCTCTCCCAGAGATGAAGCCTGATAGCATCATCCTCAGCCTAGGAAGACTGTGGACCCTTCAACTGAAGTAATTTCATAGGTCCCCATTTTAGTCTATTGCTCATGAGGCAAGTTAGTAGCCTTACACTATGTGAAGTTAGTCCGAACTTTTGCTGAATCTGCCTATTTGTAGCTGTATACAAGTACTGAATACAAGAATTTATTTCTAAGGATAGAGAAACAGGTATATACATCAGATAAACTCATCCATTAATCTGTCTTCCATTATTTGTGTTCTGTGTAGTAAGAGAATAAAAATAAGTAAGATTGGTTCAGATCATATCAGTTGCTGCCCATTCTAAAGGGCACGTACCTCTGACCTCCTCACTTCTCAGCCCACTTAAGTCTCTCATTCTGTTCATAATACCAAGTTCCTACACATATGTGCAGGAAAAGCAACCTGCTCTGAAATTGTTGCTAAAATGATCTCCCTTAGGGAGATTTCAGCCTTGTAAAGCAAATCTCAGCTCAGTTCTACATGAAGTCAGAAATAAGAGTGATCTCACTGGAAGATCTTTCATGGAAAGATATATTGATGGCAAATAGCTTCCCTGGTTCACGTTTCAGCTGAGTTGTTTATCTGTTTTGTGTGGGTCTGGTCAAAATCCAAAGCTTTTCATATAAATAGGGAATGGAGACAAAACCATCTCATGGGAACATCAAGAGAAACCAAACTTTTACTACTGTTCCAGCCACTTGCATTTTTTGGGATACAGGGGAATTTGTTTTTGCCATCTAAGCAGTGTTATCCACCACAGAATCATAGAGTCATAAAATTATTTGTTCTGGAAGGGAATTTAGAGACAATTGAGTTCCATGGGTAGGGACCTTCCCCTCAACCAGGTTTCTCCAACCCCTCAAGCCCCATCAACTGGGCCTTGAACACTCCCAAGGGAAACCCCAGCTTCTCTGGGCAACTTATGCCAGGGCCTCACTACCCTCACAGCGAAGAATTTCTTCCTAATATACAATCCAACCCTGCCCTCTTGTCAGTTTGAAGCCCTTCCCTCTTGTCCTATCACTCCATATCCTTGTCTAAAGTCCCACTCCAGTTCTCTTGGAGCCCTTTACTTGCTGGAAGGTGCCCTGAGTTCTCCCCAGAGCCTTCTCTTCTCCAGGATGAACAACCTCAACTCTCCTAGTCTGTTTCCATGGCAGAGGTGCTTCAGCCCTCTGAGCATCTTTGTGGCCTACTTTGTATTCTATGTGTCAGCTCCACATCCGTCTCATGTTGGGTGTCCCA
Source organism: Thripadectes ignobilis (assembly GCA_035584755.1). Lineage (NCBI taxonomy): Eukaryota > Metazoa > Chordata > Aves > Passeriformes > Furnariidae > Thripadectes > Thripadectes ignobilis. Next base: position 68,952,011 of record JAWMRC010000089.1, read on the forward strand.
GAGCTGGATGAAGTACTGCCGAGAGGATTCTCACAAGAGTAGAACAGAGAGGGAGAATCACCTCCCTTGACCTGCTGGTCATGTTGACAAAGAGATTTTCACATCATAGGAAGTCATTTGAGACTTGTACAAGAAAACAGGTGTGTGGAGTTTTGGACACTTTTGGAATGCAGAACCTCCCTGGAAAGAAGTATTAGCTACTTAACGAAGCATAGTGGAAACTGAGGAAAGGGTTAAATCTGGCTGTTTCCATTTAGCAGGGTGGCCAGCACCCCAACATCACTGTGTGTGCAGAGCAGCCATACCAGCCCAGAGTGCTTCACCAATTAGTTACCACTCACATTTCCCTTGTTTCATAAATCACAGTCATATAAGACCTCATCCCAGATTACCAGAAGAATGTGGGTAAAATATTTTATTGAAGGGGGAAGAATGGAAATGGAGGAAAGAGGGAAAAAAACCCCAACAACCAAAACCAAAACAAAATAAAAATCATACTTATAGCTTGCTCCTTTTCTGATGTATACCAACGAAAAGGAAGCAAGTTATTCTCAACACACAGAAGTTGAATAATTACCTCTGTTCCTTAAGGCAGTGTTATCATATTCGATGTATTTTTTCATTAAGCATATCAGACAGAGATCAATGAATGTAGAAGAGTTCTCTCTTCCCCGTAGCAGTGAATGCTAATGGTGCTGAATTGCCGTGATACCACACACCTCTCAGAAAGAAATAAATGCTGTGCACTCCATTAGAAACCTAAGAGCCTTTACTGCATCCAAAAGAAAGCTCCATTTTGAGAATTGATGAATGGAAAGCTACAAATCCACCATTAGTGTAAGAAAGGATCTTTTTTCCTTCTCTGAGCCCTCACCTCATGCTGTTTAGGCAGGAGATGGGAGGATGGCACACTGTCAATCTCTTCTCTTGAAGGTTGTTTAAAATACAAATGTTCACACACACAGAGACTCATTGCAATTATAACTGTAAATGTTGAAAAATTAGTTTAGCACTTGTGAGAGTCAGCAGACTCAGAGGCAAGCAAGATTTTGTGATTGTCATTTTTCACCAAGTGTCACCACCACACATGCTGGTTGTACCTACCAGCTGATTGTGGTGTAAACATGCAATCATTCCACTGAAGCCTCTTTCTGACACTTTTTCAATGCCTGAAACAGTCTGGAGCTTCCATAAGCCAACATGGAACAAAAACCTACAGTTCAGGGCCAAAAAGTAAAAGATAAGTTTTGTTCATGCCTTCTTTCCCATTTCACCAATAACATCTTAGAATTAACTTGGAGCTAGTAAAACTTTAATAGAAAGAAAATCAATCAAATTTACTTCCTCAAGTCTCATCAGTAGAATTTATTATGGAAATAGAGACTGTACCATCAAGATGGGTGCATTTGCAACATTTGCTCCAGTCAAAATAGAAGAAATGGGTATTTCTGTAGTATAGTTCATCTGAGCTTTGTGTCTACATCTGTCAATGTGAAATCAAATCAGTGAGGTTTAATAACCAGAGTGTCTCTGAACGAGCACAAACATATGTGTGTGTGTGTATGTTCTAATTGACCAGCTGAAAAATGACCTTCTGCTGCTGGAAACATTAATTCACAATTCATAAAGATAAAATAGATGTTGGTTTTAATTCATTTATATCATTAAACATGGTGATTTATACTTCTGCTATGAAAAGTCACAAGAATTAAAACATGAAAAAAAATGTATATTTCCAGTAGCATTGCTCACAGGGCTTATGTTAACGGCAAGATTAAGAAATCATGAATCCACTGACTTCAATAGAGCAATTATAGTTTCTATAAACAGTGGATGTCCTGGAGTTTATTGAAAAAATAGAATATTAAAAAAAAAAAAAAAAAAAAAAAAAAAGGTGAGATGAAACTTTATTGTTTGACACAAAATATTCTCAAGAGACTTTCACTGAAATGTTTCACAATAATTCAGGGAAAGAAGGAAGGATTGCAAAAAAGTAGTTTTCCCTTGAAAAATAAGCTGTCTTCCTGCAGCATCTTGGTGCTGGTAACTATTATTGAAGTATGAAGTAGCCTTGGGATTATTCAGCCATCATGTTTAAATAACTGGGTTATGTAGTTTACCATTATCTTTGTAGTTAGATTGAGAACAAATGATGCTATTTCCTGGTTTGTCAAATTTAACTTTGCATTTGCTTTGTCTCAGAGGTCCCTGGTGAAAACACAACATGGTTTACGCTTCATTTGTAAAGCAGATAGGTTTGGATAAACAGTCACAAGTTAAAAGTAAACTGATGTGGAAGATGGTGAACATATTTTGCCCTACTTAAGTTACATTTAACCTCTATCTTCAAGACTTCAGTGGCCTGCAGACACTCTACATTTTATGGTTTGGAGAAACCCATATATATGTGGATATTTTTCCTAGATGGAATATATCTATCTACTCTTTTATGACACATTGTGCCTATTCTGCCTTTGTGTTTTCTACCATTGTCACTTTATTACCATATGCACAGAACCTGGTTCAGCATGAACTAAAAGGCTCCAACTGTACCCCACTATATATACTTTGTATTGGCTTTGCCTGGTCATCTTGATACAGTTGTGTAAGTACATTTGTTATCTTTCATAGCAAATAATACTTCTCATTCTAATTGAAGGCAGCTTGACTAAATGTGACCAGGAATATGAAACCCAAGGAGACCAAAAGAGGTTTTAAATCCCCGCCAAAATCATACTGCACACTGAAAAGAGCTTAACAATTTTACCAGCATTGAAGGCACTCTATTAAACAGAAAGATTTGGGCTTTTGAAACAATGGCCACTACGTATGTGAATTAGACATCTGGAGAGATTATAAAAAAAAGAAACTCATTTAGAGAGAAATTAAAACCCTATAGAAAGTATGCTAGTCATGAGGACAGAATGTAATCTGTAACTCATGCTGAGGAAGGGATACATTAACACATTAATTTTAAGAGTCTCAATCTCGCTTTTATTTATATTTAAGCTTTTAATCCTCGAATAATTAGTCATTACTAGTATTTAATGACTGGTTTCCTAATTAGGTATCCCTAGATGGAAGTAAAGGCAGTTAAACACTAGCAAACTGATCATTAACTACAGTAATGATCAAGTTCTTTGGGATTATTACTATTATAAACTATAATTAACAGTTTATAACAGCTATATTTTATTTTGTATTTTGTTTCCTCTAAAGAAAACATCCTGGAGTACTGCTGTGAGGCTCTGTTAGAATTCTCACTATTAGGAATGTGGTGAAAGCACTCATTTCCTCTATTTACAGGGGGAAATATTTTCTTAAAATAGCTGTTATAGTATGTGGCTTGTTGTTAGATGTTGGTTGAAGAAGAAACCACTGGTGCAATCTAACAGGGAAAAAAATAGGCAAACGAAAACAGCTCAGAAGATGTGGAGTGAATGAAAGTCTAACTCTGTGTAAATTTGCAGTTAACCTTTCCAATGGGTCAAGTCCCAAACTACATTCATTTTTGCCCCGTTTCGTACCACAAATAACTCCTCTTGCAGTTTGCCAAGGAGCAAGAAACTTGTCTTTCAGTGCTAAACCATCAGACCTCAGGAACAGAGCTGACTTGACTCTTTTTTCAGTAGTTGCAGTGAACTTGCACTGAACTTTCTTTTATGGAGATGGGATAACAGTAAAGATAATTAGCTCAATTACCAGCTAGCTAACTACTTTTTAGTTTTGAACTAAGATGGGTGCCTATTCTCTTAGGAATTCTTCAATTAGAGTGTGCATTATCAGAAACATATGGCTAAATATTGTGTTCTACGTAGAAAATCAAAGTAGACCCCTAAATCTGATCAGCTGAATGTCTGTATTTAATTTTATACCTTGACTTGATCTCCATTGATGATAATGACAGCTTAGATACCTAATTCATACACAGACTACTCTTTGTAGTTGGTGTCTACTTCTTTAAGATGAATGTATTTGAGGAATAAATCTCTCTATGGATGAGTGATTAATAACATTTCACACTTTCTTATTCACTTACCTGACTGTATTCATAACTCTGTACCACAGGTACTATTTTTCAGTCTATCTTCCTGTTGTTGCTTGAATCAGTATATTCGTGTGTAAATACCTAATGTTGTTGCAATTAGAATATCTTAAATTCATCTAAGATAGTTTGACCCAAGCATCTGGGTTCTAAAGGTCTGTAAGCTCATTAACTTATATGCTTTCACATTTTCTCCAGCAAAATGCAATTGTTGTCAGACAGCCAGTCTTTCTATTCCTCTTTTCTCATTTTGTGTCCCAGGTACTGTTCTCAGACTTTGCATCATAAACCAGACCTGAAAGAAAAATTGTTTTGTTGTCTGATTTTGCTTTGCTTTTTTTTGCTTTGGGAGGGGTTTTGTGTGTTTTTTGTTTGTTTGTTTGCGTTTTTGTTTGGTTTCCCCCCCTTTATTTAGGTTCTGATTTTATTGTTGAATTCAAGAGAAATTACATTTGCTTTTCAGTTCCAAGGTGTAGCCTACTTTAGTCAGCACAGACTCAATCCCTCTATGTTGTCTGAAGACGTGGATTAAGCAGTCTGGTCCTGCTCTGTAATTCACCTTTCCTTTTCCTCATCCACCCCTCACATTTTCCTGAGTGCTTCTGCTACCTTGTAAAGGTTAACTCTAGGAGTGGTATAGATTTTTTTTGAAGGTCCCTAGGCACTTCAGTTGTCCATTTTGACCACAGCTGTCTAGTTTACCCAGGACTTATCTTTCTGCCAACTTAGAGGTCTAACCTTAACCTAAGTCAAACTATAATTCACTTGCTTTTTCCCTGACAGTCATGTCTAAGTGTAGTGGACTCTGGACTATGACAAATGTGCTCAGGCAGTGCAGGAAACACTGAGCCACAAATTGTCTTGTCACAGAAATACAAAACCACCAGTTTTGCTCATTAACAGAAATTCTGAATGGAAAGGGGTAAAATAGAACAGACTGTGGGTTATTTTACTGCTGTTTTCATTGCAAGAATTTTGCTTTACATATTAGGCAATTTAGGCAATATAAGAAGGACAGGCTAAAAACCAGAGTCGGGGTAATGGGGAATTTTTGTAATGAGTGGAGTAGAGAGGGAACAGGAACAGGAATGGGAGTATAATTCAAGGGAGAATCTTAAGTTATGTGTGTGCACAGGATAATTTTAATGATGTACTCCATGAGGTCACACTGATGATAGAACCTGAATTTTGATAGGAGAACTGAATAGGTACATCTTTGGGAATCAGTCTTGGAGTAAGAAGATGGCAACAATGATCCATAAGGGATTGGCAAGTTCTGTGGGTTTCTCTGATATGAAAGAAGCTGCTGTCGTTCTCCTCACATGTAATTCTCATTTCATCAGACATGAATAGCACAATCCAGCCTAATAGATCCACTTTCCTAAATCAAGGTTAAATGAAACAAAAGAGAAGGCTGAAAAGTTAAAACCGAGCTAAGAAATTGCCCAGGTTTTGGGCAAAAATAGAAGTTATGAAAAGTAGGAGGGAGTATTTGTGAGCAGAGCGCTAATTTTGCAGGAGCTAGTTATAAGAACAAGAGAAAAAAATGAGGGAATGTAGCAACCAGTGTTGTAGCAACCAGAAATATATGGTTCAAGGAGTCACTGTAGTCATACCCTGAAGCATACTGTGAACTTTAGGTTGCAGTTCCATTCATGCTTAAAGAATGGCTCAGAAACCACACAACAACCCACTGGGGAAATTAAATGATCCATTAGCAGGGTTTACAGTCAAAAATCAGTTAGTTAGTTTGGGGAGATGTTCATGGCTAAAGAAAAGAAGAGTAGAAAACACAATTTTGGTTTTAGGCTGGGATTTATCTCTGACCTCAGACTATCAGTTTGTGTCACACTGCTCAGCAGGTGATGGTGTAAGTCCCAGTAGAAGTTCCAAAAACAGCGTGGGGGAACTAGGAATGTATTTCGGAGAAGTTAACTCTGTCAGGAAGTCAGCACTACCCAACTACAGATTTAACCTGAAACATCAGGACCAGAGCTATAAACTCCGAGTCTCTCACCAGATTTAATAGATATATTAGCTCGTGCAGCATAAACCAGTGCAGCAGGTGAAAGGGTGACACACTGTGCATCATTGCTGTCCTGCATGTCACAGAGTCCCAGGCCAGCCATGGAGCAGCAGCAGTGCTGGAATCAAGTCAAGCCAACTCTTCTGTCCTTCACCTTTAGCCACCATGTTGTGCTCTGACTCATGGGGACAACACAAACTCTATGGTGAAAAGCTAATTTTTAGCAGCTAAGGATGTGCCTAGCTGTACAAACACAGACTACAAATACTGTTGCACCTAATGTACTTATATGTACATGAGCAGCCCACCTGTCACAGTGCAGCCACTGATTTTTGTGGGTATGCTTCAGATTACTTAGGAACCTGTTTAGAGGGTAGGAGATCAGAGAATGTGTAAGAATACAATATTTTCCTCAAAGTCATAAGGCAATCCATGAATTTATTAATCAGGATAGCGTCTTAATCTAAATTTACTTAGAATTGAAGGTACCACACACAGACCGATAATGCCTTAGTCTAACACACAGTTGCTGAAATAACTTTTCTCATTGGAAATGCAATAACTTAAAGGGAAAGCCGTCTCTTGCTCTTCTAGCTCTTCTACCATTATAAAGTAGTTTGTCAAAATTCCCCAGGGAATCCTTATGCTTCTCATCATGTTAACAGGGAACACTAACATTATAACTCTCAGTTCACAACTGGTACATAAAGGATGTATACTTTTAAATGCAGCTTGTATATTTGAAATGCAACTGTTTAAGTGATACAAATTGGCTGGCTCTGAGGTTTTATTAAAGACAACTTGATGCTTGACAATAGCCTTCCATTTACATAATTAAGACAGATATTACCACTGCAGTAGGCTCTCCAGCATACTGTTATTTTTGTTGGTTTATGATATCAGTTTGAAAAGTCTAGAGCTTATATTTTTTAAAATCCTAGCCAACAGTCATGACCAAGTCTGTGATTGTTGCTTTTTTTATTTCACTTATTTTAAAGCATGTCCTAGATCCTGCTGTGCACTATGAAGTTCATGAACAGGAAGGCAGTTCTAAATTAGCAAGAAAATAATCAATTTACAAGTTAAAAGTTCTACTTTTAACACTACAGTTTAAGGAAGAACAAACAAACAAAAAAAACCAAACTAAAAACAAACTGGGGCACTATCCCAAATGGACAGTCTTTTGTCATTAAGTGAGTTGTTCCTTTTCAATCCATGTCAAAATAGCCTAAGCATCCTTATGAGCATTAAGGCGGGTTAACAGCTTTACTAGGAAGGTCTTGCTTCTCTGCTGGTTTATAGTGGTGTGAAAGTAATCTGATCTCCTGCTAACTACGGGTCAAAGAGCCAGTGACCACTGTTTTGTTTTTAGTGAACAGTTATCGTATCTAAACCCACATCAGATTCAGCCATGAGAATTAAATGTTTCTTTCAAGTTGCCTAGCTGATGAAAATGGTCTTTTGGTCACTAATAAGCTGCTGGTAAAGGATATGCTTTCTCTGTTCATATGGCATGTGCTTGCAAATAGTGTAGGTTGGACTTTTTTTGCTAGAAATTGTAAACAAAAGAGTTTGGTTTGCTGTGCAGTAGCAAGTTTTCACACCTACGGTCTCTGTCCCCAGGAATGATCATTCAGAGTCTCACTTCAAAACTAGTTATGTAGGAGCTGAAAGTCACTCTGAAATGCACAAACAAAACCCTCCAGCTTTGCTTCCCGTACTCATTTGCTTTTCCATTCCCACACTGTCCCAGAATGAAGAACTGCAGGAAAGGAACTGTCAGTGGATCTCATTAGCAGACAGCTGAAATATTTGGAGTGCGGTGTAAGTCTACATGCAGGAAGGCACCACAGCCTCCCACAGCATAGTGAACCCTGTATTTAACAGGGACACTTTTTCCACAAGAAACTGGGAGGGTTGTGGAGAACACCCCCTTGACTGGCAGGATTTCTCATTATGAAAGATAATCATTGAAAATCTTATTAAGCTCTGAAATGTTTACAAGGTGATCTTGCTGTTGTAATTTCATCTGTTCTCGAGGTAGAGGTGACTGTTGGGTATCAGGCTCTCCCAGGTTGTGTATGTTAGGCTTTCTCACTAAACGCTAATCAAAGACCTGGTGAGAATCAAGGGAGGATCAACTTCAGAGGAAGAAGCAGTGCAACTTTGCCAGTGAGTGCCCAGATTCCCTCCTTTCTGAGGCTGTCCAAAAAGCAGTGGGTAGACAATTCTCCCTGATATGAAACCCAACAAGAAGATTCAGAGAGGAAAGTCTTTCATCCAGTGAATTGCAGAGAATCCAAACAAATTCACTAGGGACAGATAGGTCAACAGTTTTAAAATACAGAAATATGTTAACAAATACCAACTCAGGAAGTTGCTGGAACGATGAGTCTCTGCTTATCCTTTTATTCATTCTCCTAAGCACCTGCTGCACCCCAAAAATGAACAGATGAGTTACCACTACAGTAAATTTAGACATTGAAACTGATTAGTGTGCATGTTTTTAAAGGCTTGGAGAACATCTGATGCCCTTCTCAGTGTAGACTAGCAAGTAAGACAGAAAGAACTGGGAGAATGCACTCTTAGGAGTATACTGGAGATGGCATATAGTTCCAGATTAAGACAACTGTATTCAGTGCTCTTTATGTGTACTTGGTTTCCAAGCTGGTTTTACTGTCACCAAATAGACCTAGGACTTAATTAAATGGTGTTAATTTGGGCATATAATGCGACTAGAAAACTCTTAGCAGGTCAGAGATATCTACTTAAGGCAAGTATCCCTATATAAGTCCTAGGTTTTCAGAAGGGCAAGAATGATGCATCAAAAATTACACTAGGAACCTTAGATTTGTTAAACACTGAGTGCCCCAATCCACACATGCTTAAACTGAAAATGGTCGAGCCTCTACAGAAAACCATTCATAGCAGAATAGATGACACCCAAACACACTTGGATTGTTCAGCCTGGAGAAGAGGAGATTGAGGGAATACCTCTTCAAGATTTGCAGCTTCCTCACATGGGGGAGAGGAGAGGCAGGCACTGACCTCTTCTCTCTGATGACCGGGGACAGGACCTGAGGGAATGGCCTGAGTTTGTATCAGGGGAGGCTCAGGTTGGGTATCAGAAAAAGGTTCTTTCCCCAGAGGATGGTCAGACACTGACAGGCTCCCCAAGGCAGTGGTCACAGCACCAAGGCTGACAGAGCTCAAGGAGATTTGGATAATGCTCTCAAGCACATGGTGGGGTTGTTGGGGTTGTTCTGTGCAGAACCAGTCATTGATTGAACTCAATGATCCTTGTGGTCCTTTCAAACACAGGATATTTTATGATTCTGTGCTTTTTGTGCCTGTTGTGACAGTGGGAAGAATTTTGCTGGCCAAACATCTACATTTTAAACACCTTAGTGTGGATATTACCTTATCTCCCTCCAGCTGCTCCTCCAGAATAGGGCTGCTCCCTCATAGATCATGGGACTTCTTTGCTGGTCAGGTGAATATATGGGATACCGAGAGTTTATCTGAGTGACTCCAAGGTGTTGTGTGCTGGCAACAATGAGGGCTATGACCCTAAGCCTCCATGTAATTTGGTGCAGACGTTTAGAGGAAGATCTCTCAATCTGGGATTGAATCCCATGCAAACTGCCATTCTACCAAGTCAGTGCATGACATGTTGTTCAAGCAGCCAACAGCAACCAAAAGGAAGACTTATATGTGTGTGTGTGTGTGTGTGTGTATAACATTAAACGTAAAGCCCTGTATCTTTGGCTAAATAACTGCAAGTTATCGGGATCTCCAAGTTCAGCTTAGTTCACTGAAGGTTTTCTTAAAATTCATACAACTTTTCTGGTTAAGTCAGCTGCTGTGTGCTTCTGTTTTCAGCTTCAGGGAGCATTCTGTTTGAATTTGAAGGAATACTAGAAAGAAAATGGAGGCACAGAGAGTATAATAAGTACAGTAGGAGCCCGTATCTCAGGGATTTGGTGTTAACTTGGGAAAATGGATACAGTAATGTCAGTGTAGCTGCCCTAATAAAACAAAACCATATGTGCTCAAAATTTTATGTGTATTGCCTTTTTATTTTCCTTATTTTAGTTTTGGGTTTTTTTCCCTCCTGGTTTCAGTGTACAATCAGGTCACGTTTGGTTTTTCCTGCCTTTTCATTTGGAGACAACAGGAATCTGCTATTCAGAGCAAACCCATATGTGTGAGCTGCCATGTACTAAATCTCAGAAATCCTTTGCACTATCACAGTGTGGCCTTGGTTGGAAAGGATCTCAAAGGTCACCTAGTTCCAACCCTCTGCCATGGGCAAGGACACCTTCCATCAGGCCAGGTTGCTCCAAGCCCTGTCCAACCTGGTCTTGGACACTTCCAGGGATGGGGCAGCCACAGCTTCTCTGGGCAACCTGTGCCAGGGCCTCACCACCCACACAGTAACTGTTTCTTCTTAATATTTAATCTAAACATACTCTCAGTTTGAAGCCATTCTGTCTCGTCCTGTCATTACATGCTCTGATAAATGTCCCTCTCCATCTTCGCTGTTATGCTTGCATAATTAGGGATAATTAGGCTCCCTCTTATGTTTGCAAAAACATTGAAGCCTGACTTTATTTTTGTTATCTAGATATATTTCTCTCATTAACAAAATTTGAACCAATGAATTTATTTAAAGCTTTTCTGTCAGGATTGAAAAACTTTACTGAATTTTTTTAAGGTTTTCGTTTTGTTTGTTTATTTGGTTGGTTTTTTTATTTTGAGGTGCATTATTCCTTGTTTCCATACTACATCATATGGGATAGTTTGATCTTGTATCCCTATTATTCAGAAAACAAGCAATTTCACACTTAAAGCCTTTAGTAAATGAGTTTTACAGGAGATGAAAAAGAAGACCGGGTGAAATCTAATAAATCCTTTGGATGATGTGAGCATTTCCCTGAATTCTTTATCATCATTTGCTATTAGAGGTATGTTCACAGCACCCTTTTGATCTATCACTAAAGTCTAAATTACATGCTCTCTGGCTTTGTCCACTAACACAGCCTGCAAATCAAAGCAATTCTTGGACTTCACAGTGTCTGTAGTCACTTAGATTTGGCCTTTGGCCTTATAAATCCTCATGAGGGTCATTTCTTGGTACAATACTTAGTGCATTTTAGGCCATAATCAACCTTTAAAATAATATAAAAATCAACTGATGCATTGGAACTTGTAGCCTTATCTAAGAAAGTATCATGGATATTTGCAGCATTAAATTTTAGACACCTCCTTTTTGTGCTTGTGTTAGGTGCCTAGTAGCCACAGGTTTCACAGATAAATGATGGGTAGCAGAAGTCTAATTTAAAGTCTCCACATTGTACTGTGAATTTTTTCTCTTTATTGAATCCATATGAATGCTGTGGAGACTGGTCTCCCAACAAATACATCTGAGGAAAGTTTTAAGTTAAGCAGAGCTAGTAGATTTGTTTGTTTAGGGTTTTGTTTTTTCCTTTTTCCCTCCATCCAGTATGAATTCCAGCTACAAATCACTTTTACAGAGGAATTTAACTCTTCGGGAATGTGCTGAATCACCTGTCCTTTATTGAAATATAATTTCTTACAAAAAGGAGGTATATGACTATTTCTTTCACAGTTTTCATCCAGATTTCCCCTTAGTGAATCCATACTGACTCCTCCTTATGATGTTTTTTTCTTCTGTATACTTGGTGATATCCTCCAGAATGCTTTATTACATCCCCTTTCCAGGGTGGAGGGGAGGCCAACTGGCTGGTAGTTTCCCAGGTCACCTTATTGCCCATTTTGAAGATGGAAGTAACTGACCTTCTTCCATTTGTTAGGAATATTTCAATCAATGTGATCTTATGGGAAAAAAAAAAAAAGAGGAAGGAAAAGAAAAAATAGAAAGAAAAATAAAAAAGAGAAATAGAGAAAAAAGAAAATAGTAAAAGAAGAAAAGGAAAAGGAAAAGGAAAAAGAAGAAGAAGAAAAAGAAAAAAGATAAAGAAATAGAAAAAATAAGGAAAAGACGGGAAAAGAAAAATAAGAAGAAAAAAAGGAGAAAAAAAAGAAAAAGAAAAAGAGAAAGAAAAAAGAGAAGGAAAAAGAGAAACATAAAAATCTAAAGAAAAAGGAAAAAAATGAAAAGAAAAAAAACAAACAGGAGAAAGAAGAAAGGAAAAACAAACAAACATAAAATCGCCCTCCGTATTTCATTTGACCTTACTCAAAATGGTTATATAAGTATGTTTGAAATAGTTTTTTTGTTTTATTTTGCACTTTTAGGCATTTTTCCTTAGACAATTTAAAAAAAAAAACAAAAACCAAACTAAAATCCAAAACATAATAAAATATTGATTCAACTAATTTTAATTTCTCATCTGTAAATAAACATGAAGTTGTCTTAAAGACACTACAGTAAAACTAACAAGTTCGACTTAACAGAGTTTTAACTGGTTTCCAGAGACAAAATATAAGCACTATATCACCGAGTATGGAAAAATAAAACTTCAAGATCTGCCAAGCCTGTTTAACATACATTATGCATTTAGTATTATGGAAGCAATTGAGCAAGCAAGGGACACAGAGAGCAATCAATATTTTTCACCACTGAATAACCACAAATCATTTCATAAAAAAAAAATTGTATTGCATTTTATAAAATGGTGGCAGTTCAAGCCATTAGCTTCTCAAGACTTTTGTTTAACTAGAAACTGTCTACCTTCTGAAGAAAAAGTGATCTTAAGGAGTACATTGCAGGTGGAGTAGTAGAAATTCTCAATGTTCGTATTTTAAATGTAACGAGGGCTGAGGAAGAGAACCATGAGTGTAAAACAAGTCCTTACCTTGGTAAGGACTTTCTAAAAGCCCTATGGAAACTACCAATGAGGCAGGAAGGCTCCCTGCAGTTCTATATTCTGCACATGGGGCACATTTTTGCACCCACTTTATGTATACCTGAATAAGATACTATTTTCCTAATTCAAAAGCTCAGCTTTTGGTGGAGAGATTTCCAAATAGAAGTCTCCGGTAGACATTTTCCTCCTCCCTTTTGCTGATCAGGGAAACACAACACGATTTATGGATTATTTCACTAAGTGCCAAAAAATTAAATACAGCATAGGTAGTTGAATCCATTGAGAATGCAAAAATATAAATATATGGATACATTTGTGAATATGTAAAAGTAATTGGGGATAGTGAATGAGAAAATGAAAATGTGTTTGTCTCAGGCAGGAGATGTGACTTTCTCCATCTGAAGGCTCTCTAGTGACAGCCAATGGTCATCTCAGTGCAGAAATGTGGCTGCAGTTTTGTTGAACCAGCTCTCCTTCAAGGCAGTCATTCAAAAGGGCTGGTCCTGCTGCCTTAGTGACACAGTGCTTGTTTTTACCACTGAACCCAGTCAGCTGAATGTTTTCTCCACAGATGCACAAAGGTAGGCATCTCTGAGATGATTGTGGTACAGAAGCCAGTCATGAACTTGAGCAAAAATATGCTGACTCTTAAATGACTGTGTGCACAGCTTTTGGACTGGAGCTTGTTCACATCTGAATGGTTCAGAGACACAATAAAATAACTGGATACAGTCAGGTCAGTCTGTGCAGACATACCTACCTACCTACCTAATGATATGCCTGTACCTGTTGAGATAACTCCTTCAATAAACTGGACTAAGATTTCAGACCCATGTAAGTCCAATCACTGCATAGTTAATGACAGGCTAGTTTTGTGAAAATTCTCTTGTAAACTGGGAATTTGATATAAAATTTGACACAAAATTGGATGCCCAAGTAGATAGGTGAAGAGTCTTGAGATTAAGTTGTATGAGGAGAAGCTGAGGGATCTAGGGAAGCTAATCCTGGAAAAAAAAGAGGCTCAGGGGGGACCTTCTTGCTCTCTGCAACTCCCTCACAGGAGGGGGGAGCTGGCAGGGGATTGATCTCTACTCCCAGGGAACAATGAACAGGATGAGCGGAAATGGCTTCCAGATGTACCACAGGAGGTTTAACCTGGATATTAGGAAGAATTTCTCCACGGAAGGGGTGACAAAATGTCAGAATGGAATGTCCAGAGAAGCAGTGGACTCCTCATCCCTGGAGATGAGAAATGACTGGTCGTGACACTCAGTGCTGTGATTTCGTTGACAAGGTGGTCATTGCTCAAAGGCTGGACCTGGTGATCCAAGAGGTCTTCTTGAACCTAAATGGTTTTGTGAGTCTGTGACTGGGATCAGGGGAAAATTCAATGAAAAACAACGGATATTTGAAAAAGAAAAAACATAGCTGGAAAAGATGTCTCTCACTGGGTTTCATTTTCCACTTGCATTGGGTTTTGGTTTTCTTTTTCCACTTGGATTTTTAAAATTCTCTGCTTAGAAACAGAGAATCCCACCAGCAGTGATCCTGGAGCAGTTCAGTGAATGCTTAATATTGTTACCTAAATTTCTGCGATGTCCTTGCTCCCTTCAAGTATCTCAAAGTCCAATCATTTAGGAAAGCCCAAAATAATTTCATTACCTTAAATTACCTTCTTTTAACTTCCTTTAATTTACTAGAGTACTCTGAAATCCAGTTATGACAGAGATCACAGCAATACAATATTACTTACCTTCTGTGAGGGACACACTGCACTAGTCTGTTAAATAAGAATAATTAACCCAGTACATTACTGAGGACTAGAAAATCTGTGGTGGAAAATACAAATTTAGCTTAGAAAATATAAATTCAAAAACCCTAGAGAGTCTATAGTGAACTGATATGAATCAATACGAATTGAAGTTTTTGGTAGATAATCCTAACCAAGATCCCTGCCTTTGAGGGCTTTCAGTCTGACATAAACAGATACAGATCTGTGTGAAAGTAAAGCAACTTACAGCTCAAGCTCCCAAATAGATTTCATTGCTGCCAGGAGAACATAATGTGTGGTACATTTCAGTTACAGGGGTAGAAAAAATAATAATAATTCTCCTTTAAAACCAGTGGCCTAGAAGTCTGCCTAGGTAAAATTAACTTTGCAATTAGCATTATGATTCAGCACTTTAATAAATTCCCATTTGTATAAACCTCTGGAAGAAAAGAGGTGGCTAATTATAATTGATGAGGTGGAGCACCTTAGCAGCCTGCTTTCTTAAGGAGGAAAAATGCATGGAGCCTGGCTTCAAGAGAGCTGTGGTTTTTCTAGTAATTGCTGTAATCAGAGATGGAAAAGTAGGTGAGCTGTGAGTAAGCGACCTCCTACTCTTAACAGCAGGAGATCGCATCTGACCTTAATATTCATGCCATGTGATGATGATTGCACACATCCTTGCTTAAAGAATTAAAAGTACAATCGAAGGGTTTAAAATTACATCATTTGGTGTATCTATGCCATGCTATCCTTGCACCACACATTCTGCAGGCAGCAGCCTTGTTCATCCCAGGCCTGCTACTGGGCCTGGGATTTGCTGAATGTCCTGGTTTGGAGTTGTCAATGTCAACTCAGTCCCAAAAGTGGGTCAGAGGGCTTTGGGAACAGCAAAATTGTGTGAATGGGTTGTTTAAGGATATGCTGCTGTCTGGGCAGAAGCAGTCCTATGCTCTCTGCAGCCCTCCCTCATGTACAGCAGGTCTGTCACATCTGCTTCTGCAACCTAAGTTTGTTCCCAATCTTTCATAAAAAGTGGATGAGTGGAATGAAGCTTAAACAAACATAATGGATGTTCTCATCCACAAAGAGCTTACAACACAGTTAAGTTTATCTACTCCCATGCCCTGCTCAGACATTCAGCATGTTTTACTCTGTTAATAAAGTTATGAATAAAGCATAGAAATGGTCATGAATAATTAAAAAAAAAAAATCATGACTTTTAGATATAATGATACTATATGGTCCAGAATGACATCCCATTACTCATGGCAGCAGCTAATTAGTTTAACTTTACACAGTAGTTTAGGTCTTTCATGCATGCAAGCAGTCCAGAATAGTGATTCTTTATCTTGTTCTGCTTTCCTGAAATATGAAAGCCAGTGAAATGACATACTCATGTTTGAGGTTCTGGAGATCCCATTGTACCAGTGTTCTGTTCACATTTTAAACTGAACTGGAACAAAACCTTCAACTTTCCTAATTTCAATCATCTTCACTGAGGGAGAAGGTTTCCATTCCCTTCAATAAAGACACTGAAGTAAATTCATCATTTTCTAACACAGATCCAAATGAATCGCATTCTTTTGTCCATTGTCTTCACAAAGATTTTTTCCATGTTGGAATGTCAATATTCTTAAAGTTTTGACCTTCAGTTTTATCCTGATATTTTTG
>JAWMRC010000089.1:68978410-69012254 GCA_035584755.1 Thripadectes ignobilis
ATAACATTAAGCTTGAAATGTTGAAGTGTGATTTTATGAGAAACTGTGCTTTTTAATGCAAAGGCTAAATATCATCTACCAGATTCTGTCTGACTGCAGTCTGATGGTGTGCAAAGTAAATAGTAGTTTCTTATCATTTCTACTTCTGTCATGAGGCAGAAAATTGCAGGGTTTTAGTTATTTGCTAATGCATTCTCTCTTTATAGAATTCCAGCTGGAATGGCTAAAATAAGTGCAGAAAAACTGTCATAGAGCCATTTTGGATAACAAAGCAAAACAGTGACATTTTTTTTGTGTGAGAATGAGGCAGTTGTACTGGAGAATATGAGCAAAATAGGGAAAACAGAGCTCAGTTTCAGCCGTAATCACTCACTGGTGTTACCAAAGTGACAATTATTTGCAAGAGAAAGCAAAACTGCATAACGAAAAAAGTTTGCCACATTCCAGTGAAATCAAGGCAAAAGCCAATTTCTGAACACAAACTGTGGAAGTACACGAAGCCTTATTTAGGTACTTTAGGAAAATGCATGCCTGCCGGGATGTCTCATGGGTTTAACATTAAGCACACTCACTAGATTTTGAGAATTTCATGGATGACATTTTTCTCTTACTATGCAAATTGGAGCATATTGTTATTTTATTCTATGCCTTTCCCAGCTCAATTTGTATATAGAAATGCTCTGGACAGTGCACCATGCTATGCCATTCCATGCTGACCAGTCCTTTCTCCCTGAGTGTACCAGCTGTAGTCATAGGTGTCTCTAAATTTTTAAGAGCTCGTGATCTTTAAAAGTCCTTGTTTTTTAAATCCCAGAGTAAAATCTAGTTGTCAGGTTTCATAAATCACAAAGGGAAGATTTAAAAAGCTCAATCAGTAAGCTTCGAATAAAAGACCAACCTTTCTTGATCCTAGGCTGAATTTAAAGCTAATTTTTTTCTTTTTAAAAAATTTTTCTTATTTTCTATTTTAGATAATAATGATGCAGTGAATTATTCCAAGATTATTGCAGAGAGTTTATTCAGCCATAGTTTAGCATTATTGACTGTGTCATAATATGAGGCATTGCTGGTTGATCATTATGTCTTGTTTGCAGTTTATAAAGATGCTGAACAGGATGTGAAATTCAATAATGCATCAACAGCAAATGCAAATTTTCTGTATTTACTGAAGAGGGGAGAGGGAACCCACTACGAACAAACTAGAAACACAAAAAGAGAAAATAAAAAGATAAAAGGATTAGGCTGTGCATTAATGGGTTTCATTGGCACCCTCCATCATTTTGCTTTTCCAAATCTGCCGAGCTGACAGAAACCTCCACAGTGATGTGGCCTTCTCCCAATTCCCTAATGTCCCAGCACTTCCAGATGCTGCTGTTGAGTCAGTGACAAGATTTGACTTCTCTGTGAAAGCCGAAGGGCCAGCTTAAGGCTCCAAACCTCCCTTTTCCAGGTCACAGCTTCTTTCAGGAACATAAATCCTCAGCTGGGATATGGTAGTTGATATTCCTGACAAGATCACTGCTGCTGGGAATAAAAAGACCACTTTTTTTTTTTTTTTTTTTTTTTTCCTAGCAGTAATTTTTCAAGAACAGACTTTAAAAATGCTCCAGTCTTCTCATTAACTTTGTACATAGCAGAAGTTCTTACCTGCTTCATTTGCTTTTGCTAGAAACTTCAGTCCTCATAATCATGAAATATCTATGCTTATTCATATTACAGTATTACCTCTTTTTAGGAGAAACTGCAGCTGCATTACTTTCTGACTTTTAGCTTTTCATCCCTGTCGTCCATTACATTATTTTTTTCCATAATTATGGGAATTTAAATAGCTTATCAAGCCTCATGAAGCAAGAAGACCAAGGTTTTACAGAGACCAGCACTGTGAAATACTTTGAATTCCTGAACGAGCAGCAAGATGAGCATTAGTATCCATAAGAAGGAAATTTACATCCAGGTTTCAACAAAGCATTTATAAATTGAGAGGAAAGGTCATGTACCATTCTCATGTATGCTTACATTGGATCATTTATATAATTTTACAGAATCACAGAATTACAGAATCAATTAGGTTAGAAAAGACCTCTGAGATCATTGAGTCCAACCTACAACTGAACACTGCCCTGTCAATTAGACCAGGGCACTGAATGCTACATCCAGTCTCTCCTTAAACACCTCCAGAGACAGTGACTTCCACCACCACCCTGGGCAACCCATTCCAATGTCTAATCACTCCTTCTGCAAACAAAGTCTTCCTAATGTCCAACCTAAACCTCCCCTGGTGCAGCTTAAGACTATGTCCTCTCGTTCTGTCACTAGTTGCCCAGGAGAAGAGGTGAACCTCCACCTGGCTATGTCCTCCTTTCAGGCAGTTGTAGGGGGTGATAAGGTCAACCCTGAGCCTCCTTTTCTCCAGGCTAATTACCCCTAGCTGCCTTAGCCACTCCAGATGTACTCCAGACCCTTCACCAGACTCATTGCCCTTCCATGGACTGGCTCCAGCACCTCAACATGCTTCCTAAATTAAGGGGCCCAAAATTGGACACAGCACTCAAGGTGTAGCCTAATCAGTGCCTAGAACAGAGGAAGAATCACTTCCCTGGTCCTGCTGGCCACTCTATTTCTGATACAAGCCAGGTGCCACTGGCTTTCTTGCCCACCTGGTCTCACGTTCCACTGCTGTCAACCAGCACCTCCAGCTCTCTTCCCTTTGGGTCACTTTCCGCCACTCTGCCCACAGCCTGTACCACTGGATGGGGTTGTTGTGGCCAAAGTGTAGAACCTGGCACTTGGTCTTGTTGCACTTCATACCATCAGTCTAAGCCCATCTATCCAGCCTATCCAGCCTTGGCAGAGCCTTTCTACCCTACAGCATATTGATACTCTGACCCAACTTGGTGTCATCCACAAATTTATTAAGGGTAGACTCAATCCCCTTATCCAGATCATCAATAAAGGTATTAAACAAGACTGGGACCAACACTGATCCCTGGGAGGTACTACTAGTGACCATCTCTGCCAGCTGCATGCAGCACCACCCTCACCACTCTTTGGTCCCAGCCATCCAGCCTGTTCTCAACCCAGCACAGAGCGCCTCTGTCCAATCCTTGGGCTGCAGCTTTTCCATGATTATGCTGTTGGAGACAGTGTCAAAGACTTGGCTGAAGTACAGGTAAACAATATCCACAGCCTTTCCCTCATCCACCAGGTGGGTAATCTGGTCATGAAAGATCAAGTTGGTTCAGTGTTCATAGGATGATGCTTGACATTTCTGGTTAATTTCCTTCTAGAGGGAACCTCTGACTGATCACAGACTTGGGTAGCATTTAAGATCAAGAACAAAAGGACCATAGCTCATGCCTCCCAGATGTGCATCTGCTTCCCTGTTTCTGCTACCACACAAATATTCCCTTTCTGTGCCCATATACAGGCACACGAATTTACCCTAATTTTCCTCTGAATTGTTTCAGTTATTAATTTTCCAAATTCCCCTATACATTTTTATACTAATAGTCAATATTATAATTATGCTACTGCTATTAGCTGCACAGTATGTGGAAAAGATGGATTTGTACCTAAATGGGTTTACTATTGCATAACCATATAACATTGCTTTGACTAAAAAAAGCTTTGACTAAAACTCCTGAATCTGAAATTAATTTCAGCAGACTCTGTCTTGTATTATTTATTATTAGCTTAAGGGAATCAACTAATGGATTAGAAACCAAAAAAGTTTACAAATTTCACATGGGTATGTCATATGGAAGTTGAGTAGGTGGGTAGAAACAAACAGTTGAAGATCTCTTTGGGAGATCTGTTATATTGATTAGGTCTGCCCTCTGCAGATATTCTCGGGCTACCAACAGATATGAAAACGTGGAACACCAGGAATAATGTAATAACATAACTAAAATAACTCTTCCAGCATTCACACAGTTTGTTTGGGTTTTTTTATTCTCAAATGGTTATAAGTGACAGAAAACTTCTAGAAAGCTCCTTACAGTTTACACTACACACTATTGAGGAATCCTTCTTAGATGACACTAAAAATTCCATCTCGGTTATTCAAAGGCAATCCCTTTCCTGGGGAGTTTTCTGTATTTCTTTACTTCTGATAGAAGCACCATCAGACCGTTCCCTGTTTCTCTCACATGAAATATTTCTCAAATACAATTGAAAATTAATGAGGAGAGAGAAAAATATTATGTTGCAAACTACAGGTTTAAATTTCAGTTGATGGTGTTGGTCACATTTGACTATAATATGGTGTCTATGTGAATTTTGATATACAAATGGACATTTTTCCAGATGGTAAAAAAGGGAGATGAAGTTCCACTGAAGTTGCTAGTCACCAAATGATCAAATCTAAGCAGCGCTGGAAGAAAAATGGCTGTATTAAGAAGTTAGGCTGAGGGGTGAAGGTGGGGAAGAACGGGTCAATTGTAATGGGTCAGATCAGACCAGGTCTTTAACCAGTTTAATAAAGAAGGAAATGTATTAGGATATTGATCATGTCAAAGCATTTTTTTCCCAGAGCCAAAGTGTTGCCAAGTACTGATGGCAGTGCAATAATCACTATATGCCTTATATAAATTTTAAGCTTCAACAATAGTTTTGATTCCACTCTAATATTTTGAAGGAAAAGGAAATATCTTTTGAGTAATGTTGCAGTGCATATCATATGCCCAAAGAAAGGAATGTTTCAAATTATGACACTGGAAGACATTATTAAATAACACTAAAAAAGGACCCTCTTTTATACTGTGAGCCTTCTTTTCCTGTAGAAATTCTCAAATTCTGAGCTAAAAGGAGCCCTGGGTGAAATACTATGGTGAGGATTTTTTGTTCGTTTGTTTGTGTTTTGCTTCTGTGGGTTTTTGTTGTTTGTTTGGTTGGTTTTTTAGGGTAGATATCTACCTAGATTCCTTTACACATAGCTGGAAGGTTTGTGTAGAGGAAAATGAAATAATTATTTTATTTTAGTAACATTTTGGTCCTGTACTAAGGAATTTAAAAGAGAAAATAACATTGTTAAGAAAAGGTGAATAAAACAAGAAAATAAGAACCATCTGCAGCTCTTCCTTCCCTTCTTCCCCTTCCCTTGCTAAAATGAAAAACAAGAGAATATGAAAACCAACAAGTTTTGGTTTTTATTATTATTATTTCCCAAGGGCAAAAACCTGCAAATAGGAAAGCTGTTTTTGAGGAAAAGAAATAAAAAATTAGAGGGTAATATTTATTATGAAGGTAGTAAAATCATGGCGTCAGCTTTTTCCAACCTTGAGTATCTATAATGAGGCAATTAAGCTACCAGGTAAATCTATCAGTAAGACACAAAGGCATTACCAAGTGCATTCATGCAAGTGCATACCCTGGGTATCTGAACTCTCATCTGTGTGAAAGGAAAATATGGGCATGCAGGCTGGAAGAAAACTGAACCAGGGTACCACGAATCCTTCCAGCATCACTGATGGGCTCCAGGGCTGTGGGGAATGCCATGGGAACGGCAAACCACATAATGTGAGACTTGCAAGGGACAAAAAGATAGTGAAGAAAAAGGATATTCTAAGTATTTCTCACATTAATACATCCTGTATGTTTTTATGCAGCAGAAACCATCACCCTGGGCTGTTTCCACAGTAGAAATGACAAATTTGATTCAGGAGCCACTTCATGAAATTCTTTAGCCAGTTCTATGCTTCAGGTCAAACTGGATAACAATTATCATCTCAAAATTATGAGTTTATAGTCCCAATTATGATAATATGGCCTCATTATGCTCTCAAAATTATCCACGCTTCTTAAGAGTCAGCACAAAGGTTAGGAAGGCTTGAAAATAAATGACAATTGCAAAGACAGAAACTGTACTTTTGAGACAGGTGTTGTTTTCTCCCTTTGCATGGGGAGAGAAATTTGGATGCTGGAAAACATTCTTGAAAGACTGCACCAAGTATCCTTATTTGTTGAGTGAACTGAGAAATCTTTCATTGATGGAAAAAGGGGAGCAATTGGCCTGTGAAAAATCTGCATCTGTAAGATGCACTGTTGAAATGAGGTGATACTTTGCTGGGAAAATAGCAAGCATTACTGTAAATTTTTCACTGTATATTTGTATGGATATGTATATTTATATAGATATATGTATTAATAGGCATGTATGTTTGTATACAATATCATTTTAGTTTGTTTTATTGAAGTTACCTCAGCTCCTTCACCTGTTATCTGTGTAGATCAAACAAGTTAATATGAATCTCTTCTTTTCTCTTGTGTCAACTTGCAAGAAAATGAACATCATGGAGAACTATGTAGAGAATGATGGTAGTGGAGCATCAATCTGTTCTGCCTTACAGATGAATTATGATGATGCTGGCACACAAACCACTGATTGATAAAACAAAAAGGTCCATGATACTTTCTCTGTTATATTAAGGTCCCTTCCTTCAAAACAGATAATTTCCTTTTGAATGACATTTTAAACAATCCATTGCTCAAAAGCTCTCAAAGTATAAACAAGGAGAAAAATTTCATGAGGAGAAATAGACACAAATCTGAGCTGTCTCATATTTTCTTTTCATTGCCATGGTTTTAGAACTATTCAAGAACCACAGCCCGTTGCAATAAATAATGTATTAATATGGTTTGCTATTTTCAAAAATTGCTAATGGTTTTAAGGATCACAGCTCAGTTGTATTAGGGTGTCTGACTTTTAAAAGGTGAATGTTCAGTAATACCAAAACAAATCCCATGAGAGGTGTTGTAAAGCTAGAAGAACTGAACTATGAGGTTTTTCTAAAATCACTGGTGGTTTTGATAAACATTGGCCTTGATCCATTCCCACAGCCTCTGGAAGCAAGCCACCCTTTCCCACCTTGACTTAGATGCTGCTGCTTGGAGCAAGGATCCCATCCCTGTTACTGTTTGCTTGCAAGGGTCCCATCAAATGATCAATGCCATACAAACAAATAAGGAAATAAACACACACGCACCTTCACCCCCCTATTATCTCTCTATCAATAAAAGAGATTGAGTCTCAAGATAGCTTAGTAAGTGTTATACTAAGTTTTAGACCGTTTCACTGCCTGACATGACAGTCAATAAAATATTTTAAAAAATATTGTAGCTTCTGCAGTTTGGCTGGCATTGCTTTTGGCCTGATAAAACTTGAGGTGTTTTTATTCATTACCCTGTCAGTCAGTCCTTGAATGCTGAGAGATTTCTAACTTCTCCCTTGAAATATGTCATGATGGATAGAAGATGACTGTAGGCATTCAAATGGGAAATATGGAGGTGGAATCCTCCTCTTCATCAGTGACCTAAACCAAAGAAAAATGGGTTTGTGTAGAAATAGGCCTTTGCTCTTCGACCCCCTTTCTTTGACATAAATTGCTTCATTACCTGGTAAAGCTCCTAGTCCTTTCCAAAGCACCATACCATGCTTTTAGCTGAGTGGGTGAAAGTATTGTGAAATCTGTTTAACCATTTAACAGAATTCTGGTTTTATCACCTGAATATCACCCGGGAAAATTACTTCATGTAAGGCAATTGATACACATGAGACAACTGGTAATCACAGAGGCCACATTTTTATCTTTCAGTTTAAAGACATCTGGAAATGCTCTGAATCTCCCTCTTTGAATTCCTGGGTCTCTCACTGGCACATTTTTTTGCCTGAGACAAGTATTGCCAAATTACTTTAGGGAGCAGTGCAAGAGTTAGCATATGCCAGGGACCATGCACAACAGGAAATTTGAATGCAGTCACTCTCTTTCAGAGGGTAAGCAAATTTAGCACTGTGAATATTGACATTTCAGTGTCCAATGGCCTGGGAATGGATAGCTATGGTCTCAGCTACTGACTGACATAATTTTACTTGGTAGTCTTAAATAAGAAGTGCTATAACTTTACTGAGGTTAGAAAAGTATACTTCCTATAAGTAGGAAATACTAGTAAGAGGAATGTCCCCATTGTTCCATTATAGCTTGTTCTTGTATAGACATTCTTTGGACTGACTGCCCAGGAGATTGTCCTTCGAGAACCACAGATAAGGACTGGTACCCATTTAAAGTTTCTTCACCCAGTTCCAGTTGCGAAGAGCTGTATTTCCTTAGGACTCTGTTCATACTCTTTGGCATGCCCGCAAAACAATTTTCTTGTCTTCATAAAGGTTCCATAATTGTGATTTATTATTTAAATAAACAACATCCCCCCAAACTTTTGAAACTCATCCAGAAGAGGACACCTTATATGCATATGCACTTTAAATAGCAAAAATTAAAAGCATTTGGAAAAAGATTATCACAGTAACATCATTAGGCCTTCTTAAAAATAGAGAGGTGTGAGAAATATCTGACTGTACATCAAATGCAGTATCACTTTTTTGAGGCTAGAAACTTCTTTTTTGATTCATATTCACAATAATAATTTTGATTAGGACTCTTCTGAATCTTTTCTTTGCAAAAAAAAGGGATCAGTCCCTCAACGTTCCAAAATGTTGGATATTTTTCCTACATTCTAAATGACCCTAAACATTATATTAATCTTCACATGTAGCCTATTACCTGTTCTTATTTCTTTGCCATCTGGTGACTTTATATGACTTCTAGGACAAAGACACGTTCAACATCTCCTACATGAGTTTTTTAAAAACTGAATTTTAAACTCACCTGTCTCTATTACAAGGACTTGTGTGGCACAGTTTTCATAGTAGAACTAACACAGGAGCAGTACATGATAAATATAGCTGAGCACCTTGCTTCAACATTTCTTTTGTTGATGTTGCTGGATATACACATAATATATGCCATACTGACATGAAATGAATCAGAGCATTTAATGACACAGAAAATACAGAAAGTCATGCTGTAGCTCGTGCTTCATGTAATCAGGGTCATCCAGGCTCTGAAAATTGAAGACTAAGCTTTTAAAACTACCATAAATGAGTCAGAAACCTTCAATTAGATGCACTAACTTCTTCAATAACATTTGAATGAAAAGTAAGTCTCATTTAAAAGTGAAATAGGGGAAAGACTGTGACTGGTATAATATAGTATAATCGTGAAATATAGGGAAGATAATGACTAGTGTAGCCATTAACTGAGTGCATTGAATAGCTGAGAGAGAAGGCAATGGCAATAAGAAATAGTGCCTTACCTTCCTGGAGGGCTTTCCATCATATGATCTTAAAGTATCTTACAAAATAATAGCAGTGATTCGCATTACTTCTGGGAGGGGTACTGATGTTAGAGCGGCACCTGATTATCTCGCTCAGCATTTAGAGCTCTTAGAACCTGAGACACTGAGGTACCTATTCACTGAATAATCCTGACATTCCCTCTGACTACCGTGCCTTTTGTTCCTCTCAGGATTCATGTGACTTTTGCTCTTTTTCCCCAACATTTTCTTGGTCAAAATGGAAACTATAAGCTCTCTTTTTAAGGAAGAGAGCTGATATCCTCCCTTCACTCTGTGCCCTTCAGAGCAAGGGCTGAAACAACAAAAATAGCTATCATACAACTTGAGATGTAATGAGAAGGAGAATGACCAAGGAAAAATAAAGTGGGTTTGATTTGACTGTGCAACTCTGAGCACTGAAACAACATGAACTATACTGTTGTGACAGGTTTTGTTTTCAATTATCTGTTGTAAAATTCTGGTTTCTGAATCAAATTTTAAGTCTGTATGGGTAAATAATACAGTTGTCTGGCTATAAAAAAATATGATATATAACCTAAAGTAACCCCAGACTCTGGGTCTTGTGTGAAAATGCGTCTCCAGAGTAAACTGCTCCATACAAGATTACGTTGAAATGGTGTACTGCAATTTTTCAGCTTCCTAAGTGGTGTGGGTAGTGTCCAGCTCACAGAAAGTAATTCAAGTGATGTCTTATCCCAGAGGAACATGAGGTTGGTTGACATTCCCTTGTTGGACTGCACATTTCCCCCATCTCTAAAATGCGTGCTGCTGTGTACATTCAGAAGCAACACAACCTGAGCTGGAAGCCACACAAGCTCAGTGATCATTCATATGTGCAATTCTTTACTTTAGACACGTACCAAGTGCTAAAATGCAAACACTTTGAAGCAAAGTTACAGCGGCATGTCTCAAGATATACTACCTGGACACTAATCTAGTTTTTGCCCTGGAGTGCCAGATGCTATCACAATTGAGAGGAAAAAAAAAAAACTTCCTAAATGTTGACAGTATATATTTGCACAATTACCTTATTCCAGCAAGAAAATAAGTAATTTTATATTTATATTTACTATCTTAATATTTGTTCTAACTGGGGACTGTGCAGTTGGATTTCACAAGAAGAAATATTCCCTCTGAGTGAGTTTGTCTTAAGATTTTTACATTCCTGGTGTTCCTATATCCAAATGTGTTCTCTGTAACCATGTAGACACTTACACATACCAACATGCAGCTTTAAAGGTATAAATATGGCAGAGAGTGTTACCTGTTTGCTGACAATGTATACAGCTTGACAATATCAAATCAATTCACACAGGGTGCACTTGGCAAATGAGATACAATTTTTATCCTAAATCAATGGTGCATTAATTGACAAGATTATAAACAAAGGTTGCATCTAATATATCTGGACCTATGTTTGCAAGGGAGCAACAGCTTTGACAAACTTGCTGATGTTGCAGTTCTCCATGACTAAGTTCTTAGCAATATTTGGGAAAAACTGTGTCTTAAGAGGTCCAGCTCATGGTGTGATTTAAGTGTGAAAGGGTAAAGACTAGAAGGAGACTGAAGCAATTTTGGGTAAGAACAATGCTGGAATCCAGTCTGAATGTCTTGCTATTAAAGACTGCCTGCATTTTAAACAAATATCCAAAGCTGTCAGAGTCTTTTATGTTTGTGCACTAGAGAACTAATGTGAAATTATTGTGATTGTTACTTTTTTTCATTTACTTCCAAAAGGGATGTATAGTCTTTCACATGTTCCACACAATTCCCAATCAATCAGCAAGTTTTCATTGAACAATATTTATTATTTTATTTTATTTTATTTTATAATTGGTTGTGTGCCAAAGTAGCTGAGAGTCATTAGCACAAGTTCTCCTTATAGAGGGAAGGTTGGTACAAATGTTGTGAGATCCAAAAGAGAAATAAGATGTTGTAGAAATCAATACCTAGTACTTAATGCAAACACTTTTAATTAGCCATGAAAAAATCGATTGGATTGGGATGGGAAATGAAGGGTTTTTCCTCTCATGAAAACCACTTCAGAAATCAGGATAAAGCTTCTTGCCTTTCCCATCTCTTCTGACATTATTGTTTTAAGATTTTTTGATGTTGTTGTTGTTATTCTGGTTTTTTGGGGGGTTTTTTTGGGTAGGAGTTTGGTTTGTTTTGGTTTTTTTTTGGTGTGTCTGGTTTTTAATTTGTTTTGTTAATTTTGGTTTTCCTTAATAGGTGTTTTGCTCTTTTTTTTTTTTTTTTTTTTTTTTTTTTTTTTTTTAATGTAAGTGTTCTTGAGCAATTACACTGACCTATATCCCAGCTTTATCTTTTTGTATGTGATAAAGAAAAGATGCTTCCCTTCCTCCTTTTCCAGAAATAAGATTTTGATCCTTGTCAGTTCATTCTCTCTACTTGGGAAAAAGTATGAGAAGAATATATATAATTTTGACACAAGCTCGAAGGATACATAAACCCAAAATGATACCTAGAACATATTTTAGGATCCTTAAGAATCCAAGACTTCTTTTTCTTATAAAGTCAGTAATAGCTGCACTTGAATAATGACAAGGAGACAAGGAGAGTTTGATAGGAGCAGCACCTTGCTGAGTTAGTCAAAGGGCCAGATTCCCTGTCAGCACTTAAAACAACTTGAAGAATGTGTTGAAGTTTAGGAAAGTTCTCCAAAATCATCTTGGCTACTTCTTCACTGCAAAGGAAGCATCCTCTTGTCATCCCCTGCTTCTAGCACAGAAAAGCCCCATGCTGAATTAGTGTAGAACATAGATCATAAAAATAGGATTTTTTTTTAAAATGCCATTCTTCTGAAGACCTCTAAAAATTGTAAAATGAAGGAAATTCAGTAGGTGATTCAGTCTCCTCAGAGAAAGTTTTCCTGATTTTTAGGCCAAGGAAGGAGATTTCCCTTGTGGAAATGCAGGTTTTCCTTTTGCTTTTAAACCTGACTTATCGAATTTCATAAGTCATTTCTACTTTGTTTCTTTAATTTTCTTGATTATAAAACTAATTTGGAATGAGACAGAAGGAGTTCTGTGAAGACTTTTTA
The DNA here is from genome assembly GCA_035584755.1 of Thripadectes ignobilis. NCBI lineage: Eukaryota > Metazoa > Chordata > Aves > Passeriformes > Furnariidae > Thripadectes > Thripadectes ignobilis. The sequence continues at coordinate 68,990,664 of JAWMRC010000089.1, forward strand.
GTGTTTCTGTTGATTTAGATTTGGAAGTGAGATCTCCATATTTAGCTACTCTTCATATACTGGTCTGCTCCCTCTCCTGAGCTTCCACACAAGTATTTGCCATGCCCTGAAAAACAGACATTCATCTGTGTGGAAAACAAACTACAAAACTACTTGCTTGAAAGATGATCCCTTCCCTCAGGATGGGAGAAAATTTCCATGTCTGTATGCAATGATGAGGAAGAAAGGACACACAAAGACCTACACTTCTTTCCCATCTGGGCTTATAGAAAGATCTGCCATACTGTTTGTTCTCTCCTCTTTCGCATGTAGCCAAAGAGCCCTGATTATTCCCAGCTCACTGTCAGCTTCCTCAGCATCAGGCCAACAAATACATTTTGCCAAAGGCAGCTGAAAATTACTCTCACAGGTTCCTAGCTCTGTAATGTCAGTGCAGCTTCTAAGTTTAGCAAAGTCCATTCCCCCATAATTCCCAACTAAATTCACTGCTTTTGTGACATCTACTCATGCCATGTCATCCAAGGCACTTGAAAAGAAGCACTCCTAGGGGAATAACTGAGTTTTCAAGCTTCCTATTCTGTCATTCTCTCTCCATTTACTGGACACTTTCTCTGTGGTAAAGATAAATAACTAGTCTTCCACTGACAGTGCCAATATAGTCTGGGAATCATGATCTAGGTCAACATATTCCTGGGAAAAACATTTTAGCTCTAAGTGACTTATAGTAGTTTTCTATATGTCTGTCGAGAAGCAGCTGAGGGAACTAGGAAGGCTTAGCCTGGGGTAAAGGAGGCTCAGGGGGGACCTTCTCACTCTGTAACTCCCTGACGGGAGGGTGGAACAAGGCGTGTGTAGTGGGTTGGCCCTGCCCGAGTGCGAGCTGCCCACTGAAGCCACTCAATCACTCCCCTCTGTAACTGGACAGAGGAGAGAAAATATAAAGTTCATGAGCCAAGAGCCAGGACAGATTGCTTCCTGATCATCACTGGGGCAAAACAGACTCAAAGTGGGGATATTAATTAAATTTATTACTATGAGAATCAAAGCAGGAGAATAAGAAGTAAAATAAATCTTAAAAACATCCTCCCCTCACCCCTCCGTCCTTCCAGGTTCTACCTCCTGCCCCGCAGTGGTGCAGGGAGATGGGCAATAGGAGTTACAGTCAGTTGTTATTCCTGCCCCTGTGAGTCCATCCCACTGAAAGCAGTTCTGCACAAACTGCCCCAGCATGGGTCATTCTTCCATGGGGTCACTCCTTCAGGCACAGGATGCCCCACGTGGGACCCCACAGGGTCACAAGCCCTACTGCGAAAACCTGTTCCAGTGTGCTCCTCTCCCCACGGGTCAGCAGGTCCCTGCCAGTACACTGTTCCTGCATGGCCCTCCCACAGAGTCACAGTCTCTTTTGGGCATCCACCTGCTCTGTGAGGGTTTCTCCATGGCTATGGGTGGATCTCTGCTCCTCTGTGGACCTCCACGGGCTGCAGGGGCACAGCTGCCCCACCACTGGCTGCTGAGCGTGAGCTGTCCTTCCTTCTGCACTGACCTGAATGTCTGCCGTGCTGTCCACATGTTCTCAGTCTGCTGTTGTCTGATTGCAATTTGCATCTGCACAAGAACTTTTTTCCTTCTAAAGTATGTTACCCAGAGCTGTTACTGCCATTCCTGATTGGCTTGGCCTTGGCCAGTTGAGGATCCATCCTGGAGCTGGCTGAAATTGGCTCTGCTGGACATGGGAGAAGATTCCATCAGCTTCTCACTGTAGCTTCCCCCAATACCAAAGCCTGCCATAGAAACCCAGTACTGTGGGATTAGTTTCTTCTGCCAGGTAACAATTGATAAGACAAGAGAAAGCATCCACAAGTTGCACCAGGGGAGGTTTAGATAAGATATTAGAGAAAATTTCAAGACCAAGAAGGTTGTCAAGTTGGTTGTAAGAGGCTGTCCAGGGCAGCAGTGGAATCAACATCCCTAGAAGTCTTCAAAAATGGTGTAGTTGTGGTGGTTGGAGACATGGTTTAGTGGTGAACATGGCTGTGCTATGTTAATGGTTGGACTTGATGATCTTAGAGGTCTTTTTCAACCTAACTACAGGTCTATGGTTTATTACAGAAAATGCTATCATCACCATGGAGGAAAAAATTAAACGTCAGGATATGAGCAACTGGCAACCTTTTGTGAACAAAGCTGTAAGAAATAAGTGGGGGATTGTGTTACCAACATTGCTCTGATAAAAATGTAAAAAAGCAAAGTTCACAGAAATAAAGCATTCTGGCTGTGATCATGCTAAACAATACTCTGAGGAAATATATGGATAGGGAATGACCTATACAAATTGCAATGTCTTGAAAACTCGAAATTCTGCAGCACAATGCAGAGCCTCTTCTCACTTTGGAGACTCTCCTTTAGGACAGAGATCTGAAATTTAATTGTTACCTTAAAATTTCAATAAATATAATGTAATTATAGTGAAGATGATCGTTCTCAAGATCCTCGTTTAGATAAAACATTATCCAAAGGTGCCTGTGCCTGTTAAATGAGCCTAGGGTGACCAAGCTGGAGTCTGATTTCTAACTTGTAGCTTTAGTTAAGCTGTACAAGAAAAATTTCACTGTAAGAGTTCACTTCAGTTGTCTGTATTTAGGCATCTTCTCACTTCCCTCCACGCCTGCCCCCCCCATATGAATGTCTGCTGCAGAGAGCTATAAAACATGACACAGGATCTGCAGAAACCCTGCTCTCCCCTGGAGCATCAGCCAGAGGCCAGGCAGGATGACAGTCATCATCCCAAATGGCACTAGACATTCTTATGTGGTAACTGAACTGAACTTCAAGTGTCACTGTACTTGCAGTGACAGATTTTGCGTTGTGGTTACCACATTTTCCAACACCAAGTGTTGTTGTTTGCTGCCAGACAAAACGGCAAGTTCTGGCAGCTGTTTTTAACACGTGAATTTTGAAGCTGCAAGATAGTAGGAAGTTAAGGTCAGACTTCAAAGCTTCATTTTTACGCTTAAACAAAGAGTCTCATCCCTGAGCAACTTGACAGAAGGAGTGAGGCAGATAAGAGATAAGCTGGACAAGTCTACACAGGTTAATGCTGTGCTCAGATGAATTTATGTATGGAGCTTTGGTAGTTGTATTAGGTGGACCGGATAGCCCTCTTAAAGCCAGAAACTCTTAGAGCTTTTGATATGGCACATAAATAAAGTAAAAAAGAGTTTTCTCTTTTAGTTTTCTGGGACAAACATATTCAGCTTAGTGCCAGTTCAGTATTAACCTCCCAAAGAGGAACAGAGTGTCTTCAGAGGTTATAGTCCTGGATCAACTGCAGTTTCAGTTTCTAGTTTAGCTTCTCTGTTCTTGCAATGAGCTGTGATGTGCATGTAGATAAATTACTTAATTATTTCCTGGGTCTGTTTTGAAGCTGAATTACTAGCTATTTCTTAGGAGTTTTGAGGCATTTATGAACATAAACTGAAAATTCACCCTCTCCTACTCTGCTGTTATTAAGGATTATTATTTTCCTATAGCTTTTTTTCTTTTCAGAATATTGAATAGTCTCCTATTAATAGCAATATGTATAAGACAGACTGGTGTCATTCTTATTAGGTAACATTTACAAAGAAACTGTAACTTGTACTGTTTGAGAAAAAAAATAAATCTTTCTTCATCAAAGGTAAAAGTCACATTCTCCATTGAGGCCCAGTCTTTATATGATAGCCAGGTATTTCTGTAACAGGTTGTCAGAAAAGTTGTGGATAACCCATCCCTGGAAGAGTCCAAGGCCAGATTGGACAATGCTTTGAGCAACGTGGTCTAGTGGAAGGTGTCCCTGGCCATGGCAGAGAGCTTGGAACTGCTTGATCTTTAAGTGCCTTCCAACACAAACCATTCTAAGATCCTATGGTATGCTTTTTATCCCTCAAGAAGAGATTTGTTTTTACATACATTCTCTCTCACTCCCTCTCTCCCTCTGTTTCTTTCTTTCCCTTCTCTCCCTCTCCAAGACACATATAGATATGCAAATGTACAGTCTTAGGAAATAAATCCACATATCAAGTTAAAAATATACTTGGAGAGGCGTCACCTTTCGAGTCCGCTACATGATCCTCCTATATGCCTCACCGAGGGATCTGCAGGCTTGCAACAAAATATGGAGTTCCTATTTTAGGACATAGAGGCCACCTAGCTTGTAGTAGGCAAATGATGTGTTTGACACCAAGTTAAGTGTAATTATGTCAGTGTTTTGTACAAAATACAAGCTTTGCCTGTTTCCATCAGAAGGGATCTAGAACCTGAGAAACCAAAGACAAGGATAGCTTATAAAATCAACTGGTTTGCAGGGTAAAAAAAGCTCTTCTCTGCTGGTTACTTGTTTATCTACAGAGCAAAGATATTGATTACATCAGGGTTTACTGCTAAAAGAAGAAATTTTTGAGCTGTTGTTTGGATTAGAACATGTACATAAGAGAGGTCATCTTTCTTAAGAGTCGAGTTTGTATGCATTAAAAAAAAAAACAACAAAAACAAACAAAAAAAAGCCAAACACAAACTAATAATCTATTGTCAGACCAGCTTTTTGTGTCTAGGATGGGAAGTCCTTGCCATAACAGAGGCATCAAGGAGATCTGCAGCTTCATGAATGTGAGTGCAGCTTTGTTGCATGAGGGAGTGTGCCTTAACATGTCCTGGACATTTGTTGCTGTGACTGATGTCTAGAGTAATAAATTGAACATGTCAAAGAATGTTTTCAGGCAATTCACTTGTCTCTACACTAAATTTTTTGGGACAGTCCTTTACACTTTTTTAATCTGCACCAACAGGCACTTTACCAAACTATTTTTGAGCATAGAATGACCCCTGAAGAAGACGAGAGCCATATCCAGCAGGCAATCTGGTTGCCATCACCTGGCTGACCCTGGGAGAAATCACTGTTGTAGATCAAGGTCATCTAATGTCAATCATCATCAAAACCAGTGACTGACCTGGGATACAAGCAATCTTTAAAACAGATGCAATTTCACTGTCCAGTTTGGAACACATTTTTGTCTAGCCCATGCCCCTGGGAATTATTTTCATCCAAGTGAGGACAAGTGAGGCAGAACGGGACTAATGAGTACCTCTGCTTTCCCTTTGTAAAGAATTGGGATGTTATCCTCTGCCAGTTTAGATTAACGTGCCAAAGTTAGGGAAAACTGCACCAGATGAAATGTCAGTATTTTGAGAGGTTCTAAATATTCAGGGTGGCAAATGGGTCAGACTCCAAAGGGAGAAGGCCCATCCAAACATGAGCATTCCTTCTGAATGCTGGACAGCAATCTCTGGTGTGTTGGTGTCTGTCAGCAGAACGTGTCTTTGACCAGCTGTAAGAGAAACAGGACTTGAGAGTGAAGATGACGTTTTTGAAGAGACTCTTTTCAAAAATATTATCAGATTAACATAGGCAAGACTGCCTGGCACTATGTAGTGCATAGCATGAACTTGAACATGGTCAGAACCAACCTGCTGTCCATGCCCACCTGCCACATCCTCTTTCGTTTTTTAAACTTGACCTGCTGCTTAGCATGAGTCAACAGTCAAACCTGAACGTCTGCAGTCCAGTGATCATCAAGCCTTGGTTGTCTGTACTTATCACACTGTTCCTGTCTAAAGCAGTGGAGTGACACAGAATAGATTCATTTCTAAGGTCTGAAAACCTCAACTACCTATGTGAAGCCAGGATGCCTCCTATATCACACAGCAATAATAAAACATAACTGCATTCTTTTATTGTCTCTCCCAAGAGGTTGTTGTAAGTAGCAGGCATGATAGTCCATAAGTAGTTCTAGATAAAAGAAAAAACAACAAAAACAACACCGAACCAAAAACAACAGAGTAATTATTTTTCTTCAAGGGCAGGAGACAAACAGATATACTCAGCTCCCCACTCTTGGAGGGCAATAAACTCAAAGTTGGCAGCTACAAAAGACAGGCTTTCTTTATTTTGCAATTTTAACGTTCTTGGGCCACAATAAAGTGGCAGTTTTGAGCCTTCTATATGTTCTTTAGTAACAATAAAACATACCTCTAGCCTCCCATAAGGCTGACTTTGGGAATTCCTAAGCTCTCTAGACAAGCCCGCATAAAAAATTTTTCTTCCCGTAACACCTTTGAAGTAATAAAATACACCTTTATCAATACTCTGTGTGACAGCAGAGGACACACATATCCCAGGCTGCCTTCTATGCAGATGATGCTCACTGTTTGCTGCACAGATTCCTCCTGATCTGGATGGACAGCAGTGATGAACACCGGCCAGACCTCTGAGTTTCCTGACATTGCTTTTATGGTGTCAGTGGTGTGTTCTAATCAGTAATCAACCAGTTTTTCTCTGCCTGTCAGAATGGTTACAATCCCACTTAGTGTTTAATGTTCACACTTCATTAAGCAAGGAACGTCTTGAAAATCCAATTCACAAGTGACTGAGGTAAATAAAACCAAAAAGAGATCCAAGAAAACACATTATTTGGAAGCATTTGTCCACAAGGCTAGATAAAGGGGGCACTGGCATAGTTTAAATTGTGATGCTTGGAGAAAACTTAAGGCTTTCACCAAGATAAATTGTGTACTTCGTTACAGTAGTTTAGACTTGCATATAGGACACAGGAAACTCTGCTGCAGGATGTCACATGTTGGTAGTTAAATTAACATTACATTTCCATATGAATTATTGTTAACAATGGCAACAAGAATATCATATAATGTCACATCCAAAATAGGAGACTCCTAATATTACAACCTGAACATTTGCATTTTAATTGCACAGACAAGTAAATCAGATTTGGTATGTAATTGGATATATTGTCTATTAGTAACAGTACAGGTAAAACTTTGTCTTAATTTCACGCTATTATACCAGAGTAAATCTCACAGTCTTTATTTAAATTCTAATTCATCCAATGTTTTCCTTAAATAAATGACCCATGAAAGTTTCTTTATATTTTTTCTCTTAGATTTATTTAATTATTTGTTATTTGTTTCTTTTTTTCTTTTTTTTCAAAAATGGAAATTAAGCATCTGAAATTTTATTTACTTTAGTATTGTAATTATATTTTAAATGCCTTCCAGCTATGGTAAATTGGAAAAACAGTGTTGAACTATAGAGGTTGAAAACTAAACTATGGACAAGCAATAAAGATAAAAAGCATACACATGATCATTATGTAAAATATATTTCCAGTGAGCTTCTTCCCAGAGAGTCTTCTTAGCAATTCCCTTATGTTTTCACTCACATATCAATATTTACTTTTAGTAGAAAGATGTGTTTTCCCTATGTGAAGTAATGTTTTTAAGGTTTGTCATTAATCTCATAAGGAAGACACTTATGAAGCAATTTCTGACATGTCAACATCCCAGTCTTTTAAAAGTAGAACACAACATCTTGTCTGCCTTCTAAGGCTCAGGTTTTTTTGCAGAGCCAAGGACAATCAATATCAGTTTCTGTACTATGGACAAAAAAACCTGTGCTGCAGAGAGTAGCTGTGATGCTACTGGTAATGTAAGATGCCATACTACTTCAAACACTTCGAAATAATGTGCTCTGGCACTCAGAAATCCAAAAGTGTCATGGACTGTACCAAAAGCAGTGTGAGAAGCAGGTCAAGAGAGGTGATCCTGCCCCTCTGCTCTGCTCTGGTGTGATCTCACCTGACGCGGTACCTCTGCTCTGGGAATTACATGGACTTCTTAGAGCAGGTCCAGAAGAGGCCATGAGGATGCTCCAGGGGCTGGAGCAGCTCTCCTAGGAAGACAGGCTGAGACAGCTGGAGTGGTATAGCCTGGAAAAGAGAAGGCCTAAAGGGGGCTTGTACAAAGGAGGCAGAGGGACTTTTTGTACAGGCAGATAGTGACAGGACGTAGTTTTAAAACAAAAAGTGCAGGTTTAAAATGGACATCAGAAGAGATTCTTTACTCAGAGGAGCATGAAGCACTAGAACAGGTTTTCCAGAAAGGTAATGGGTTCCCCACTTCTGAAAGTGTTCAAGGCCAGTCTGGATAGGGCTTGGAGCAATGAGATCTGGTGCCACATCTTTCCATGGCACAAAGGGGTGGAATTAGATGCTCTTTAGGGTCCCTCCCAACCCAAACCAACATAGCATTCTATGATTCTATGATCTATACATGCTGGGATGGATAGAAGGAAGGAATACTGAAATACCTCATAAAATTATAGTAAATATCCTTTCATCCTTGTATTTGAAGTACTTAGATTTTGCTAATGATCAATGGATTGAACCATAGAACAACAGAATGATTTAGGGTGGAAGGGACCACTGGAGAGTATCTGGTCATACCTTCTCCTCAAAGCAGTTATGCATGTCATCTGTCTGTCTATACTTTCATACATAAGAACTCCTTTTCCTCTCTGTATGTTCACTAACACTGAGTTTTTAATGGAAGGCTATGGTCTGAAACAGACTCTGAGAAAATAAAAAAGTTATGAAAATCTAATATCATGACCTTTACCTTTAATGATTAAATATCCAGATTAGATGGCTAAATTAGATGGTGTAGTGCTGTGTGCACATTGGGAAATACAGCATGTTCTGCAGAGATCATCATTAAGTAAATCCTTCTGCTTTATCCTTCTAAATGAATGTATAGTTTATATAAAAGATTCACAGAGAGAAGTTTTTTAATTATTCATGTGGGAGATTTTTCACAATCCCTGTGGCAAGGAGATTCAAAACAACTGAAAAAGCATGCATTTTAAATGCAGTGATGAAGTAATAGAATTGTTCATTTGGAAAAACATGAATTCACTACTCTATATCTTGATATAAGAACCTCTGGATATTTTCATAAAGGGATTCTGTGATTCTTGCATGAGCTGTTGTCATGATGCAACATTTACCAGATGATGCTCCCAGCCCCACATTACTGAACCATTTGAGCTAGATTACTGATAGAGACCCTCCTGGCTTTGATATTTGGTCATCCATGAATATTCTTCAACAGTGTAGGTCAGCAGCCACTCAGAATATGGAGTTTAATTGCAAATTTTAGATAAAGGGCCTTTCCCCACCATGTCATGCTCTGGTGACCTAATGTAATAGATTCGTATCCAGTAATGAAGTTTTCTCCCATGATAGTGAACTATGAAGTTATCCAACAGACTTTGAGAAAACAGACCATCAGCCTTACAAATTGGGGTGGCAGATTTGTACCAGCTTTTATCCTCTATAGCTCATGTTGTCTAAGAACACCTGAAGTGAAATTTTGCTGCCCCTTTTAGAGTCAAAACCTCCATTCTAAGAAATGAAAAACATTAAAATCAAACCAACCAACCTAACAAAAAAAACCTTCAACAAACTGAAAAGGAGATCAAACAACCCAAAACTGACTCCTACAAAACCAAAAATTGTAGGGTCCATATGCTGCTGCCCTTGGTAATACCAAGTAATACATTTAGTTTGTTAATAGTATTTTCTAAAGCAGGTCTGTGCTTCAATCTAAATTTATATATTATCTTTATTCCGTGTGCAGCTCACTGGGGGTGGGGAACACCACTGTCACCTTTTCACAAGGATTCATGCCCATACCTATGTACAGTGCAGGGGGTTTGGCCTTGTTGTGTCCAGTCACCACAGTGCACTCCCTTCATCCTAGCAGAAACATTGTGTGATCACAGTTCAGCTGGAATTTCTCTGAGAACGGTCTGATATTGCCCATTGGAAGGATAACTGGGATTTGAGACTCTCAGAGCTCACATTGGCTTACTTTGGGCAGAGTAATTCAAACCATGATCATCCTGTTAGCATTGATATGAGAAAGCTCTGCTGAACTGGGGTTAAAAGCAGGGGCTATATCTGCCTTGATACACATTTCATTTATTCACTCCAAGTGCCATACAATTTGCATCCAAACTAGACATACCATTGTGCAGAACAAACTGATTCTTTCTAGCTAACCTTCCACTTATACTCTGATTCTTTTCTCCTCAGCGAATTGCTGATAAGGGTGTTTTTTCCTCTCTTTAAAAACAGATGAGATCAAATAAAGAAGAGAGACAGAAGAAAGAAAGTTCAAGGTAAGGGAAAATGGCTAAATCCAGTCATATGGCAAGTAATTCACTCAAGGTACATACACTTCAGGTGGTATCTATCTCCATTTTGCAATGGAGAAGTTGTGACTTGGAAGAGTGTTTAAAAAAGTCATGATAATCCAATAGCAATACCAGGAAAAGACGTAGAGGAATTCTCCCTTACCTGGAGAAGCCATTTATTCCAGTAGGAAACCTGAACAGATCTGACATTGCTGCTTTTTGCACAAGATATACACTGGTACAAATAACCACACAGCACCAGGTAATACTGCCTTGGAGCAGCATGAACTCACATGAGATTTCTACACTGATAGATGGAAATGCCAGTGAAGTCATAATTACAGCTGTGGAAAGGAATACATTATAATTAGCAAAATTATGTATGGCCTTCACAGCTCTGCCCGTGTTTCTAGAACTATGCGTGCTTTTTAAGTGACCACATAGCTTATTATCTTCACATGCATGAGGAATTTCCATCCTTCTTGCATATCAACCAGTTTTCCTAATTTATGTCCACAAGGACTTTAGACTTCCTCCTTAATTTATTCAGCAAATTTCACATCTTTTAGACAACCCGTATTGAATCTCAGAGCCTGGGATTTGATTGATCCCAATGTAGAGGCAATATGTTATCATGCTGCAGCAATGTCTGACAGGCATTTATTATGGATTTTAAAAGGATAAGGGGTCTCACACAACAGCTACAGGAGTCTGTGAAATCCCTAAGGGTCATATACAGAGAAGAATTGTAAAACAGAAAAAAAAGCATTCTACTATTAAGAAAATAATGACCTGGTGCAGGATAGAAAAGACCACATGCGTTCTGATCCAAAGCTCACTAAATAGGATGGGAGTCAGATAATTATGAATTTATATTAACAACATAACGAGGGCAGCAAAGGGATTCAATTATTATGCTTAATTGGTTAGGGAATATCAGAAAGTGCTGTATTACATTTTATCGGAGATAATATTAAATAAACATTAAGAAAATATATTCAGATGAGAATCAAGAGGGTAAGAAAAAGAGCATATCTGGTGAATTGGAAGGCAGTGATTAGTTATTCATGTAGATTCTAGCAGCCATTAGCCTGAGTGACCTGTTAGCTTTCCATTTCAGACGATTACCTTTCGCTTAGTGAAAGTTCTAATGTATTTGTCAATTAGTTACAACATTTCCTTTAGTCCTTCTCCTAAGATGTTGTGTAGTTTTAATATTTTCTGTAATAATGAATAAAAAATAAGTGAAGAAAAGTGCATGGTGCATAGAAATATACAAGAAAATGCTGGATCACCTCTGCAGGAACTAAACATGTTTGGAATAGTGAAATTTAGTCTCAATATTGGGTTGTTTTTTTCTATGTTTCTGTATTCTGAAGAGAAAGCTGCATTTCAGTTATATGTAAAATTATTACTAGATGAGTGTTCACTGCAGACCTTGAGATACAAAGCTTTGAACTGTGACTTAAGCAAGATTTCAAGTTACTGAGAAATTTTCAGTTTGAAAGATTCTGGAAACTCTCTTTAGGGATTTTGAATGCACCAAATTGATGCACATGCTCCAAACCCATTCATTTCTGGGTAACAAGTGTTTCAGCTCTCAGCAGTGCTAAGATCTCACTGTATATTCAAACCATGTTTTTTAAATAAAACTACAATTCGTAGACTGAAATGTGCGTTAATTGAATGACAACCTTTTTTATGCTCTACATAACTCGTACTGATTTGTCTTCTCTCTTCTTGTACCTGAAGTAAGTGAGGTGCCAAAAGCTTTTTGATGCTGATAGTAGGGCTGATCTGAGTAGCTTAGTACTGGAACAGATGAGGAGTGCTCGCACCCCCACCTTGCCAATGTGGTGTGTGAGTGGTCTCCACCTCTAGAGGTAAAATATGTCCAGGTTACAGCTGGACAGAATCTAATGTCACATGGCATCCTTCTTCAGTAATAGTCTCATCTGGATTTTTACCAAGTAGGGACCTAAATTTGTTTGAAAGCCAATGGAATTCTTGCTCCAGCGTTTAGACTTCTGAACATATTAGTTACCTGAAGCCACTGCTTCTGAGAATTTTAATTTCTTTGTGTTGAAGTTCTTAATTGGTGATGTTACAGAATATCTAAAAGAAGTTAAAGATCTATCCCCTAACCTTTTCCACATTAAGTAAAGAATGTTTTGAATTCAAGAAAAAATTAATCTACAGTCAGCCTTGCTTACCTGGTTCTTTGATGTGTTACAGAAAACCACTGAAAGGAAATGTAATATCTCTATAAGCTAACCAAAAGTATCACACAACGAGTAGTTCCTAAATGTTTACATCATCTTTTTGTTGTCTTCTTTCCTTCTCTAGAAGTACATCCCTTGAAAATCAGTAGCATCATTCAATGACTGAGTTGTAGTTCAAGCCAAAAATCCATGAGTAGAACAGCAGGTGACAATTGTATAAGCCTACACTGCGATCATCAGGAAATGTGCAAAAACCTCAAAAGGGACACACAAACAAGTTCTGGGCCACAGGTTTTGTTCAGTACCTAATAGAGGAAGTCACACTGGTCAGTTTCTGAATTTTATTATTAGAAAAGGGCTTATTCACAGCATTATGCTTTGACTGGTCAGAAACACAAGGAGGAAAATACTTCTGTCAGGTTACTGAGGTGGCCACCACACTGCTAAATCATTTAATGTGTTCAGTTTTACTTTTGAAGTAAGTGAGGTAAAGTCCCACAGGGCACAAAACAAACACAGCAGCAGCACTTCAGTTTTAATAGTGTCTGACACCCAACCCAGCTTGCTGCCCACTCTTCACAGCTGGAGCACAGCTGGTCCAGAAGGAGAGGCAGGATGGGATATTCTTAGGCTGGTGCAACAACAGATATCCCAGTCACATGTCAAAGCCCACACTGGGATTGCTGTCAGAGACAATCTCATTCCAAATGACACCGGGCAACTGAAAGATGAGAGCACAGAGATTTAGCTAAACTTTTACACAGTAGCTCTCTGATGTTTAGGGAAAAGCTGAGACCAGCTCGGTAGTATTTTCTCTGTACACATCACCATCTCCCTAGGAGCTGGGAGTTTACTTTAAGCTCTGGTTTGATTCATAGAAGCTGCTTGAAGCCAATTAGCACAATGTAATCACAGCAGTGGTGGTAGTGCTCTACCTCCAGCAATGTGTGCTGACAGCTTGCTAGAGGGTTACAGGAAGGAAGGAAACTTTGGTTTAAATTTAGGTCAACTTCTTACTGTCTAGCACCGTGGGCTGTGTTTCTGCAGGGTACAGTGCTGAGACAAGCATTCACCTGGTTTGATGTCCATGGTGCTCAGGCATTCGCAGACAAAGGAGTTGTTAACAAAACCAAAACCAAACCAAACCAACCAACCAACCAAAACACAAACGAGAAAAAAAGAGAGGGGGGGGGCGGGGACGGGACGGGACGGGAGGGGACGGGATGGACAGAAAATGGAAAGAGGGGAGGAAAAAAACCACCCATACTTTACTGGGATCTTTGCACCAGGTAAAGTTCATGTGGGGAGTCAATCACTCAGACAGGTTGTTTAGCTGAGTTTCCATGGCAAGGGTCCTTGCAACAATATCTTCAGCTGGATGAGACACGACTCCTCAGTTGACTGCTTTTCTCAGTTCCTCTATCCAGCTGGTCCACAGTCCTATGTGACTCCTCCAGCCTATACAACATACATCACTATATACAATCTTATCCCACATATGAAATGTCTCCCGTCTATCTTTGCCATGTATAAAACACTGCCTTGTGTGGCCATTCCTGTACCTGCAGAAACAGCTTCTGCTGATGACTTAGAAAAGTCTCATCTAAGTACACTTTGGTCAATTCTTCATCACAAAGAGATTGCATAGGGCTGTTGCTTCCTCTTTGGACGATTGTGAGCCAGTTCCAAATGCAAGGGTCCCTCCTGTCATTTAGCAACTGTTGTACCATGCTAACTTCTGTAGGAATAACTACATGCCCAATGACACTGAGACTGAAACATCCCAACAAAATGCAGTGACTTCATCCCTCCATCAAATGGAACTATTCTTTGTTCCATCTATCCTTTTTCTTGCAATTCTGACCTTGTGTTAGCTGTTCTGCTGTGGACCTCTTCCTTCTGCTGTGCAAATCTTCTTCCACCTACATGTGAACCTCCAAGAAGACACTTCAAATATAGCTCTTATATGTGAAATTATAATCCTGTTCCAGAGAGCTTCACTTACTCTTTTCGCAGTCTGCTACTTAAAGAAATGCAGTCCCTATAGTCTAGACAGATAATTAACCTTGGTAACCCCTGAAATATATGGTTAGTATTCCCCTGCATGAACCAAGAATAACTTAATTAGGAGTTCAGCCTAGGAAGTGTCTGCCTGATGGTAACAATGTAAGTTCTTCTTTATGGTACTTTATAAAAAGTCTCTCTCAAAATAGTTTACAGAGTTAAAACATTTCTACATATCCCAGAGGAAAAGAGAAATTAATAAGTTTAAGTAATGATGAAAAGACATACACAGATAACATTTAAAATAGATGAGCAGTCTGATGTGGAGAGAAGCACGTGAAGAATATTTTCCTCACTGTACCTGCAGACCTTTGTAGAGAGGAATCCACACTGGAGCAGGTAAGACTTGTGACCCTGTGACCACACACATAGGATTAGTCTCTGCCTGAAGGACTTCACCCCATGGAAGAGTGACCCACACTGGAGCAGTTCATGAAAAGCTGCAATCTGTGCAGAAAATCTGAGCGAAGTCTGTGGAGAGCTGTCTCCCGTGGGAGGGACTCCACAATGGAGGAGGGAAAGGACTCCTCTTCTTGAATAGTGGCAGGAACAACCTGTGATGAACTGATCATGACATCCACTTCCCACCTCCCTGTGCAGGTGATGGGGAAGAGATAGAGCCCAGGAAGGAGGGACGGGTGGGGGAAGGTCTTCTTGAGATTTCTTTTATTTCTCATTATCCTGCACTGATTTTGATTGGTAACAAATTCAATTAATATCTCCAAGGTGAGACTGTTTTGTCCAATATGGTAACTGGCTTGTGATCTCTCTCAGTTCTTATCTCAACCCATGAACCTTTGGTTGTATTTTCTCTCCCCTGTCCACTTGCCTAGGGGAGTCACAGGATGGCTATAATGGGCATTTGGCATCCAGCCACGGTCAAACCACTACAATCCTTTAAAAGTATAAAACATCATTAACCATATGGGGAGACTGAAAGTTTGTTATATAGGTACTGGAGGTTAAGTAGGTGAATGTGCATAAAACATTTCCCCAGGAAATAAAATCTACTCCCTGCATGATATGGCTTATTTAAATAACTTACATAGCTTAGACACTACACATTGTGAAAATAACCACCAATAACCAAAACACAGATTCAAAATAATGTGAGAATTATTTGTAGGGAAAAAAAATACAGAGAACAAAAAGGAACCTTGAAATCCATGGTTAGCCAAGGACTCTGGTTCTCATTGGAGATATCAGATTTTATATGTCACTACTTTGTGCTGAAGGCACATTAGCTAGAATTAATAGTAGAATGCTTATTAATATATCTTCAAAAGTATGTACTGAGTGTAAATTATATCATATATGTAATGAATGCATATGAAATGTTTTACTATCCATTTACAGGTATTCTGAAAGCCATAAAGGAGATTAGACATATTGAACATATTGAGAGAAAGATTACTAGATATGTTGCAAACCCTAAGCACTTACACCATCCTTTTCTCTCTGCATTAAAATCTGCACAAATTCTGCACAATGCATGTGAAGGTGAGGAACTGTGAAGATAAATCTAAACCACTAAACTCGGTGTTAGTTTAACTCATGTAAAATATTTAACATGATGCTCTTGGGCAAACTCATTGAGAAATGTGGGTACCGTCATGCTGCAGAGGGGAATTTTTATTCTCAGCCAGGTCATAAATCAGCAAATTATTTAGTGAAAAACTAATGGACAGTCATCCAACTAATCATCAATTTGATGAAAAACTTCAATCTATGATCCTTCTGTTAAATGTTGTCTGTTTTACTTGGTCAACGATTGCAAAAAGTACTTAGGGCTCACTGACATATATCTGCACAAAAAGGTGCAGAATATCCTGATCTATGGTGCAGATCTCTAGTTATCTAATTTTCTAGGAAGACTATTACCAGCTAGCACCATCAAAAAATTACAAGCCAAGCACTCAGGAGCTGTGATTTTGACTTACAAGTCTGCTTTTTATGTTAAAAGACCCTTTTATCTCAGGTTTTTTAGGTGTCAGTCTGGCACAGGTCCAGGCTCTTCTCTGTAAAAGGCTGAGAAAATTCAATCTGAAGTTGAAAGCCTTTTGTCAGCATCTGATTTTAGGAATTTCATTGAATAGAGAACATATTTAAAGGATCTGAATTTTATTGGCTGCAATTTGATAAACAGTATTAAATGTTACTGCAATTCAATATGATTTGATTTTCCTGCTTCAGGTACAGATGTCCTAAGATGTACATTCTTAGGGTTAATGATGCCAATAATTTGTTTTGAGATCAATACAAGATAGCTAAATGCATGAGAATGCCTGGGACCAAGTGACTTTTCTGAGCAGGTTTGCATTCTGTTGCCACAATCTGTAGGGATTTTTCCCATCACAAGGTCATTTGGCCAGTGCAGATCACTACTTGCCTGAGACATCCTCAAGGAAAGCTCCAAATGCCTCTCAGAAAAGGGGATTACTGACTCACTGTGAAATTCTGTTCTGTTCATTATTATCAGTCTTTTAGATTCAGACCAGTAATGCTTACCTTAAAAATCTAGCCTCAAATCCTACATTTGATAGAAACCAGGAACACAAATTCAGGGAAAAATGATAAGAATCGCACATACCTGTGTATCCTGGCAACTTCCACAAATCTGCACTGCAGAGAGTTCCTGACCCTGGGTTTTTACCTTTTGGTTTTTTACTGAATAGTGCTTTTATTTATTAATTTGATTAATCACAACAGAAGTTATGCAGTCTCACAAATAAACTGAATAGAAATGAAATGTTCAAATTGTCTCAACATTCTAAGCAATAGCTCCAATTCTGATAAAGATTATAATCACAAAAACTTGCAAAACAGCTGCAACAAAGGATGAGTTTCTTGAAGGAAAATGCTTTCAGGAATGGCAAATGTTGCAGATTTGCTGTTGTCAGGTGTGTTTTCTCTACCTTTTTTTTTTTTTTTTTTTTTTGGTATTGTTTCTGGCATTAATTCAACGAAATACCAATTACTTAATAGACATCACATTCCTTTGCAAAGTAAGGGAAAATATTGTGCATTGCGCAAGGTATCATCCAACATCTGGTTTTAGATGACAAAAAAAAAGTGGGATTAACAGAGACATCACAAGAATTCCCAGATCATGTTATTTTTATTGTTTTGTGTCAGTAGAAATATATTTTTAGTAGAAATTCTGTTTTCTTGTTGTTTTTCCTGAGGTTGAAAATATATAAACCAAAAATATTTTTAAGTTGATTTACCATAGCACATTTGTTTTTGTGAAGAATTTCCAGAACTTGTCTGCCACTCTTACAACCTCAGAACAGGCTTGCTCTGAAATAGTTACCAGCATGGATCAAATGCTCTGTTATCTCTACTTTAGTGTATTTCATTCTTTAAAAAAATTCAATATCTTCTTTATGCATGAATTGTGTTTTTTGACAATTATCATAGAGCTTAAGTACACCAGAAGAGATCAGACACCTGTACAAGCGTATTGGGAGAGCCCAAGAGGGAAAAAAAGTATTACTTAAAAGGAGAAAACCTTACCAAAATTACAAT
This sequence comes from Thripadectes ignobilis, assembly GCA_035584755.1. Taxonomy (NCBI): domain Eukaryota; kingdom Metazoa; phylum Chordata; class Aves; order Passeriformes; family Furnariidae; genus Thripadectes; species Thripadectes ignobilis. Next base: position 69,008,565 of record JAWMRC010000089.1, read on the forward strand.
TATAAAGTAGGAGAAAAGAGTGAAATCATATTGTCTCCTCTAAGCTAACAAACATGGGAAGCAGCCTCCCCTTCACTTTCTGTTTGGTTGGGGTTTTGTTTTGTGGGTTGGTTTTGTTTGGTTATGGGATTTTTTGTTTTGTTTTGTTTTGGAGAGGGAGGTGTTGCTGTTATTCCCTGGAATTTTTAACTACAGGAGTTTGATCTCATTTGAAAAATAACACTGTGCTATGTTCATGTAGATGCCTATGTAAGTTGCACAGCTAATCTGCCACCACAGTCAGAGGCCTGTTGTACTATAAGTCCTGCTACCACTAGACCTATGGACAGAAATATGTCCCTTCTTTAAGATGAGTTTCATCTCCTTTCCTTGTGATAGCTGGTGGGAGGTGTTCCCCCTTTCACCTCCCCGCACATGGTCCCCAAGATGCCCCAGAAAAAGCCACACAGAGACTGCAGGAGAGGAAGCAGAGAGAGTGTTTACTAACATGGGTAGGGGTATTTAAAGGTTTTAGGGGGATTCTAGATACTACCAATAAGAATCTAGGGATAACAACCAATGGGAAAGGGTTAGCTAAGGGCCAATAGGGGAACTTATACAGAAACCTTTAAGGACGAATTCCTGAAGGCTTAGCTTAGCTAGGGAGGGTTTTGGGAAGACTAAGGGAAAAAAGACAAAGACTCAATTTTTACAACACAGTAAAAGCTTCAGGTTTTAAGGCATTTTGGCTAGCTTCTTCATTTTCTTCACAGACCCATTTCTTACATGATTTTTTTCCCATTTCTGATACTGCAGGTCCTCTGCCAAACTTCCTAGGCTCTAATACAAGCAGTAGCTTAGTCTCCATTGACTCCAGTGGGCATTGAGAACCTAATTGAATCCAGAAACTGTTTAGGGTGAATCCCACTATTGGAGCTCAGTTAATTTGTCTAAATCATAGAATTATAGAATCGTTCAGGTTGGTAAAGGCCTTTAAGATCACAGTTTTAAACGGAAAGAGCGTAAGTTTAGATTACATATTGGGGAAGAAATTCTTCACTGTGAGGATGGTGAGGAACTGTCGCAGGTTGCCCAGAGAAGCTGTGAATGCCCCATTCCTGGAAGTGTTCAAGGCCAAGTTGGATGGGCCTTGGAGCAGCTTGGGATAGTGGGAGGTGTTCCTGCCCGTGGAAGGGGTATTGGAATGATATGAGCTTTAAAGTTCCTTCCAATTCTATATAATTGATTTCTATGTCTCTGTGATCTTGATTCTCTGATCATCAAGTCCAACCATCAATCTAGCACCAGCACCAAATACCAAGTCCTTTGAGATGGCTCAACTCACTTTGCCTCCTGATCAGCTAAGCAGATGAAGAGATGTAGATCCTGTACCAAATCTGCAAGTCTGCTGTGGGCATCTCAAACACATTGTGCATGTCTGAAACCACTGGCTGTTTAGTCAGCTGTTCCGAACCCTTAATGCCCTTATATTAACATTGAGATCATCCTGGAGAAGGCGGTTCATACACTGCTCCATGACAAGATGTCCTAGAATATCAGAGCAGTGGGAAATGCCAGAACTATAATGACAGAATAGGTTTATCTCAGAAAAATTATTCACAGCATAATTTTCTGAGGTCATCATACTTCCCCCTATTCCTTTATCATTAAAGGAACACGACAGAAAAAGGTGCTGAAAAAGTCTAGGAGCAGGTGATAAAGAAGACACATGCAGCTTACTTGGAAGGGTGTCCACGTAGATCTTCCAAAGACTGCAGCATGAAAAGGTCATATAATTTACATGACGACTCCATTTGCTTTATCTCTAGGGTGTCAGGCCAGGCAGTAAATAAGCTAAACAATACAACTTCCCAGGCTTTGGGGAAAGAAAAAAAACAAAACCCACAAACGAAAAACAAAACCCAAACCCTCCTCCATATCTATTTTTACGGTTTCTATTCCGCTGCTTTCCTCCCCACCCCTTCTCAGGGATTTTTCTACCTAATAAATTTCATGTAGTCATAGCAATGTTTGCAATTTAAAAATTTAACAGATTTGAACCACAGCTGCACTATCCTGGCAAGCCAGACCAGCTTCGGGTAACAAGATTTATTTTCCTTGTGTGCTGCCAAGTCAACCTGAAGACAATGTTAATAGAAAAGGCCACAGACTGATAAGCTGACATGTCTCTAATTCTCCAGGACAAATCCATGGATGGCGAATTGAAATGCTACTCTGCAGCTCCTCAGGGGCAGAGGCATTAAAGTTAAATGTTACAGATGTGAAGGAATGGCAGCAAGCATGTTTGGTTTGCAAAAGAGCTTGTGGCTGTGGTGGTAGAAATGCAGGAGACACCATCAGAATTTATTTTCTGGGCTAAAGGATATTTTAAGGACACACTGCAGCCACCTCAATGTAGTGCAGATCTATCTGTTAGGGTAAAACTAGTGGTGGGTATGAACACAGGTAAAACAGATCACTTTAAAAGTAAGATCTCATTTCTCTGTTTGTGTTAACATAGGCTTTGCAATGTGCAGAGGAGAGGGAATGAAATAAAATGGAAAGCTATTCCTCTGCTCTCAGGTAAGTAGTCTAAGGCTTCAGACTTTCAATCTAGAGGGAAGTTGCTTTTCTAATGTTTCAAAATTCACCAGTTTGAATGAAAAGTCTCCTTTTGCCCTCAGTGATGACACACTAACAAATTGAACTGGGGCAGGGAAATGCCCAGGACCAGAACACAGATATCTCTCTCATTAAACATTTGGAAGAGCCTTTGGTGCACACTCTGCTAAACAAGTGGTAGACACAGTTTGCAATTTAGGACAAGCCAGTGTCCATTCTTAACAAGGATTTTTGATAGGACAAGGGTAAATGGATTTAAACTGAAAGAGAATAGGTTAAGACTGGATATGAGGAAAAAATACTTTATGTGAAGGTGGCAAGGCTCTAGCACAGGGTGCCCAGAGACGCTGTGGCTTCCTCATCCCTGGGAGTGTCCAAGGCCAGGTTGGACAGGACTTGGAGCAACCTGGGCTAGCAGAAGATATCCCTGCGCATGGCCGGGGGGTGGAACTAGAGGGTTTTTTAAGTCTCTTCCAACCTGAATCATTCTGTGATTCTGTGATTTTAGACTTGTTTTCAAGTAAGGGAGGTTATACGATGAGTAAGGGAAATAGTCCTATTCTGGCTGGTCTTAGCAAGAGAACAATCTTGAGCTGGTTTAAATTAGAGACATAGAAAGTTATATAGGACCATCACTCTTTCTTCAGATTGTTCATCTCCAAAGAGTTTTCAGATGAAGTTTGCAGAAAAAGATGAAGAAGCAACAGTCTTTCTCCAGGCTGATGGAGAATGAAGGAAAAGTTAGGCTTTTCTTCTTATCCCATGGTGAGGAGCAGAAACACACTACACTCACCCCTTTGCTTTTGTCGTCTGCTTCAAGTGAAAACTTGGTGGCTCAAATACTGTATATCCTTAGAGAACATTAAAATTCAACATATGCTAGGACAACCCTTCTTGTCCATTGACTGAACAGGGTAAAGAAATGTGGAATATTACTACCAGAATGACATGACTAATTCATGTGAATATGGAGGCTGCTAATGATACTTTTTCTATTGTGACTCAGGGGAGACTAACAAGATGAATTTGTCTTCTTTTTTTTGGGGGGGGGGGGGGGGGGGGGGGGGGGGGGGGGGGGGGGGGGGGGGG
>JAWMRC010000089.1:69024006-69034057 GCA_035584755.1 Thripadectes ignobilis
AGCACTGTAGCAGAGAGAAAAATTACATGGCTCAGGTTGGAAAAGACGACAATATTCCCTGGGTTTTGTTAGTGATTCAACTGCTTTATGAAACTGCAGGTCTGAAACTGAGACAGTGAGGAAATTCAGTTCTCATTCCACGTGGCTAAAGACCATTTCCAGGACAAACGACTGCACAAAGGTTTGGAATTCCTTAATAGAGGGAGCAAACCTCAGAGTCTCATAGTCCAAATAGTCACAGCTAAGCAGCTACTATTGCTTCCATCTCTTTCAGGGGAAAAAGAAAAATAAAGCAATGCACCCCTTTGTCAAAAAAGGCTGAAAGTATGATTTTTTTTCCTCAGTAATGCCATGTTTTTTAATAGGTACATGCAAATATCCAAGAGGCATGCCTGAAGCTGACAGACAATGCACAGGTCCTTTGTGTGATTTGCACATGTAAAGAGGCCAGACATCCTTCTCTACACCAATGGTCTTCATAAGGGGGGTCATGGCAACTCATCAGGATGTGTGCAGGAAATATTTTTTGTGTTGTTAATAGGTAAAATATAATAAATATATTATGGGAAATTATGCATCTAACTTACAAACACACACATCTGAATTTAGGTGTTTGAACTCTGGAGGTTACTCTCACACCTTATTTATCAGTCATTAACCATAAAACCCCAACAAATTCTTCAGTATATTGTCTGCAGCAGAACCACAGTCACCTCTGTTTTGTAAAAAGTTAACAACAAATACAGAGCATCCTTTCCTTCACTTGAAATATCTTGCAGGGAATTTTACGTTTATGAAACCTGGAAGACCCTGTTGAAAGACATCTTAAAAGGTTTATAATCTGATTTGCATTAAGCATAATTTATAACTTCTGTGGAAAACTAAAAATCTTTGCTATAAGACTATGAAATGTCTGCAAGAACTTTAATGTAAGTGGGAATATGGAATTCGAGTTATATGTAGCATTATGAAACCACAGATAATAATAAAAGTATTAAACTCCTATGGTAGATTTTTTTTTTTGTTAATTCAAAAGTGTTATATTTCTCTGTATGTCTATAATACTTTTCACACAGGCTAGCTGTTTTTATGTAAACAGAAACATTCTCTAAGATAGTTTCATGTACAGTTTGAAGTATATTTTACTTATAATAAAATAAAGTTTCAATAAAGTAAAGAAGAAGGTATTAATTTTCGTAAGTATATGAGGAGTGTTATAAAATGATCTATTAAATACAGAAAGGTTTAATTTGCTACTCAATTATAAACTCTAAATGAGGTAGCTTTTGTTTGTTTATATTAGGAAAGTCTGTTATATTTCTACAGAAACCTATTAGTCTTTCTCCCACTCAATTATGTAGCAATTTTCAGAAATGGTTTGTAGATTATGTTCAATTATATAAAGACTTATGCAAGAGAAAAATAAGACACCATTGGGATGAAAACTATATTCCTCAATTCAATAATTTTCTAGTCTGAATTTAAGTTTCTATTTCAAGTCCAGCAAGTAAAATATCATCCTACAGGAAAATGAACAGAATTAGTGCTGCTATTCCCCATGACTATATAAGGCCAAGGATGCCTTATTTTTGAGCCATTTATCTTTATGCTCTTTGATCACCTCTCTGTATCATAGCAAGGGTTGGAGCTTATTTGTAGGCATTTAATTTGTAGGAATAGCAAAAAGGAAAACATTATTCTGTGCCCTCCGACTTATGCAAATTCCTGTCTCACAGCAGATGGGATGCATGCCCCAAAGTTTGTCAATAAAACGAAAGGAGAGAGATAAAGATTCTTATAGGTCATGCTTTTGTATTTATCAGCAGAGCAGAGGTTCATTCTTATTCACAACAAATCCTCTATATAGAAGTGAAGAAAAAGAAAGAGCTTCTGAACTTTTGGAACAATTCAAAAGGATCCATAACACAAGGAGCAAACACAAACTGGATTGTTATTTCCCAGGTTAGCATTTAATGGACAGTCAATGAGAATTGAAAGAAAATATTTTTCTACAGGTCAGCAAGCAAATATTGTCTTGATTTGCTCACAGATTATATATACATATATTCCCAAGAAAAAAAGTAAAGGAAATTATATATATATATATATGTATATATATATGTATATGTATATATATGTATGGAAGAAAATTAATACTTTAAAATTATTTGATAATAACTCTTGTCTCATATCATGAACCCTATGTACACTAACAGAAGTCATTAATGTCCCAAAAACAACACCCAGGTCTTGCTCTTAAAATACTACTAACCAAGAAAGGGTTCTTGGGGATAAAAAAATGTCAGTAGAGGATGTTCCTACAGACAAATAGCAAGGAGATCTGTTTCTCCTTTCTTCTAAGGGATATTCCCAGAAATACTAAGCACATGAGCTTGTGCATGGAGGAAACACTCCTGATGTATCCAAAAGACACCCAGGACGAGATAAGGTGTTCATTTCATTTCATTATGTACTTATTTTTTCTTGGAACTCCAGGATGATCCCTGTATTCTGGATCACTGGGCCAAGCTGTAACATTGCATTATTGTTACTCATGACTGGATGGAGATGAGTGGAAGAATGCAAGCAGGTCCAAGTCAACACAGACTGGAAAGAGGTTTTTTACCTTTTGTTCACTTGTGGTCTGTGATGAACTTTATGATCCACTTCTATGGCAGGCCAGGTGTCTGAATTACATTTAATTAAGGAAGAAGGAAGAAGAAGATTTTTAATACATTTTAATCTGTTCTCTGCTTTCCCTTGTGTAGATGGGTTGTACTTTGCCACTCATCAACCAAATATGGCACCACAATGTGCTTAATCCTGGAGATAACTGAGTTGGGGGTTTGGTGATGTTTATTGTTTTTTGTTTGTTTGTTTTTATTTGTTTGTGTTTGTGGTTTTTGTTTTTTTTTTTCTGTTGGGTTTTTGTTAGTTTAATTCTTTTTAATGAGAATATATTTCAGTTAATTCCTCAGTCTTTCATCTTTAATAAAAACATGACTTGCTTACCTCATTTTTCTCTCCCCCCCCAAAAAAAAAAAAAACCAAAAACAAAAACAAAAAACCAACCCACCTAAATATACAAGCAAACAAAAAAAAAAAGAAAACAAATTTAACTGCTATTTCTGGAAATGTTTATTCTAACTGTCTTTTCTGCAAGAATTGCTTTATATTTCCACAGAGAGATACTTAAAAAAAAAAAAAAAGACTTTGATACTGCTTTTCATTTATAGGACAATTGAAAGTCTCCTAAGTACTTGGATATTTATGGTTTGAGCCAAACACATAAATTGAAATGAAAAAGCTTCAGAATTTTTCATTTAAAAATATTATTCAGGGGACTTTTTTTCTTGTGTTTAATCCATCTCTAATTGCCAGTGTGTTGCCATGTGCAACATGGAGAGCAAAATTGCAAGGCCTTTGTGTGTGTTACTTGGAATAAGATAGAAATAAGACTGTCACAATAAACAGATGCTGTTGCACATCAAAGGCTCAGAGCAAACCCAATGATTTTATATAACATTTCAACACATAATAGATTTGTCTCTGGCAGAGTGAAGGAAGCCCTCTCTAGCTGCTTTTAAAAAATTAAACAGGACTCCTTTGAATGTGTTAATTCTGCCTCTAACGCACATCTGATCGCTTTCCATGTTTCAGAAAAGTTACAGGAAAGAAATGAGCTCTCTGTTGCAGTGGTCTCTAGAGGAGTACAAACCCCAGGTGGTTACCAAGGCAAACCATTGGGGCACAAGGAAGAGAATATTAGAACTTCAGCAGTAAAAGTCCATAACTACAAATGAATATGTCTATATCTGGTGGAGATATATGCTCAGAAATTTTTTACTGACAAAGCCTGGGATTGAAAACTTTTAAATGCCATGACTAATCCAAACTGTTTGATGATTTTATGACTCTATTCTGTTCTAGAGACTTTTAATGTAAACTTTAGGGACTATGTATATTTCCATGCCTGATAAGACTGAAATTCCTATCTTGATGTGGAGTTTAACTTTGCTTAATGTTCATGTGTACATATGTGTGTGTGTATGTATGTATGTATGTGTACACATTGTTAGCCAAAACTCTATGGTGTGTGGAAAGAGCAGGTACTTTGCACACTGGTGAATAGTGACATATATGTACAGAACTCAAATGTTTTCTAGGGCACTGCAATGAGAAAAATGCATCTGTTTTGATGTTTACAATGCAGTTTCAGTTATTGGGGAAAGAAAAATTCAAATACTTAGTGACTGAAGCATTTCAGGTCATCATGCCTTGGTGTTCCAAACTAGAACACGGCTTTGAAGGATGTATTTAAAATTTGAATGAAACACACTGTTTAGCCTGTAATGGACTTTTCTTGTTAAAATATTCGTTCCACTGGTGAATTTTTTTTTTCTTTCCAGATTTTCATGTTATCTCCAGTTAAAACATCAATGACTTTACATGTGTGAAGTTCTCAGTATCTTCCCTGTACACTGACAAAGAGGCAGACGTACCACAGAGGCTTCTTAAATGTCAGAGGCTTTGACCAGGGCCATTTTATCAAGCACAGGCACTAGAAAATGCAAGTCCCACAAATATCCACCCATCTCCATCACTACTCATGGCAAATGAGGATAGACAAGGTCATAGGTAAACGTAAACCTCTTCTAGTGGACCTGAAAAGCACCAAGTAGAAAAGACAGGGTTACCAAAAAGCACTGCATGACTTTGAATAAATTTCTGCTCAGAAGTCAAAGGGCAGGTGCTTTCAAACCCAGATACACAAATTTGAATATCGATTCAGCTGAAATAAGAACCATAGCTGATTAAATTAATTCCAGTCCTTGGGTTTTGTTGGTTTTTTTGGTTTTTTTTGTCTTTGCCATTGCTGAAACAGGAAAGAAGTGCTGATGATAGGTCTGCTGCATACTATTTATGTTGTTACTAAAGATTTTGCAAGAAATTTTCTAAGGGTGTCCAGCTAACTTTGCAGATCTTAGTGTTTAGAGATGACTCCTGAAGGGCCATGCATAATTTTAGCCCAATATCCAATGAAGCTGAGATATTAAATGCATGCTTAGTGTTTACCCATTATGAGCTAAAGTTACCCTGAAGGCAGATTTTAAACTGGTATATAGAACAGAAGGCGAGATTAAAAACCAGAAACAATCTGCTTTAAAATTATAATTAAAGTAGAGAAACTAAAGAGCCTCCATGAATTCTGTTGCCTTGAACAACTTTCCAGAATACAACATGCCTGTAAGGAAAAGGAATGAAGCAAAAAAATCAGGAAAACCAAGTTTGTTTGGGTTTTATGTTTTTCTTCAAGGCTATATCTTCTTTATAGGTATGAATGTACATGTGAATCATTCTAGAGTTTTAGCGCACTGTGATTAAAAGCAGTCGGAAAATTCACTTCTTTTTAGGGAAAACACTAATTTTTATTGGAGAAAGGAAACAAATAAATTCACCTAACAGGAAAATATTTTATTTTTATGTTATGGCCATGGCACTTAGGAACCTCATACTTTTCTTATCTTCCACCATTAAGATTTGACATAAAATCTTTCCCTTCTTAAAGTAAAGAAGATATTGTGTTGGATAGATCTCTTCAGAGTGTTACCTCACTTAGCTGAAGGATGTACCAAAAGCAATACCTTAGGATCATGATGCTCCTGAGTTTTACCTGTGGGTTGTCATAGAGTATAACTTCTGATTCAAATATTTCTTAGGGTTGGTAAAGCATATTATATCTTGCCATAGCAAATTGTTCTGAGTATCTCCAGATCTTCTCCTGGTCTACATTTCTTTGATTCAATTTCTTTGTGTTTTTTTCCAGCAAAACACAAAAATACTAACCTTAAAAAAAGTATCCTTATTATTTTTGAAAAAACAAAGTGGGAAAAAAGACGAGGGGTTTTATACTAGAAAACCCAAAAGCAAACCAACAAAGGAACCAAGCAAAAACCAAAAAACAAACAAGCAAACAAGCAAAAAAACCCCAAACCAAACCAACCAAACAAAAAAAACCCACCAACTCCACACTGAACAAACAAAAAAGTAAAAAAAAACCCAAACAACAAACCACAAAAATTAAAAACAAAACAAAACAACAAAAAAAACACCAAAACCCAAACAAAACCAACAAAAAAATGAAAAAAACCCCAAAACAAAAAAACCCAAAATAAAACAGCAAAAACCAAACCAAACCAATACACAAAAACCCAGAGATAAGAAACCCACAAGACCCCCAGCCCCAATGCCAGAAGAAGCTGATGGAACCTACAGATCAGATGATACAAACCAAACTTAAACAGGGAAGAAAAATCTGTCAGATGGCAGCAAAAAAATCAGATAACAGTATTCTGATGTTATAGCCTAGTGCTGGAGAATTCACAGCCACTTTTTCTGAAAGTCATTCCTGTAAATTATTTAACTTCTGGTTTTATGTTTTGGAAAATTTCTTGCCAGTACACAAATATACAACAATAATAATGTAACAATTTTGAGAGTGCATATATGTATGTGTGCAATGCCACACATATATACATGTTTATTCTTTTTAAAATATATAAATATAATTGTGTTAATGTGTGTATAGATTTATACATATAATCAAAGAACGGTTTGGGTTGGAAGAGACCTTAAAAGTCATCCAGTTCCAACCCCCCTGCCATGGGCAGGGACATCTTCCACCAGACCAGGTTGATCCAAGCCCCGTCCAACCTGGCCTTGAACATTTCCAGGGATGGGGCAGGCACAGCTTCTCAGGGCAACCTGTGCCAGGGCCTGCCCACCCTCACAACAAAGAATTCCTTCCCAATATCTCATTTAACTTATCATCTCTCAGTCTGAAGCCATCTCCCCTTGCTCTGCTACTCTGGGTCCCTGTCCAAAGTCTCTTCCCAGCTGTCCTGGAGTTCCTTTAGGTGATGGAAAGGGCTCTAAGGTCTCCACAGAGCCTTCTCCAGACTGAACAACTCTGTCAGCCTGCCACCAGAGCAGAGGTTCTACAGCCCTCTGAGCATCTTGTGATCATCTATATGCACATATCCATAAAGTCTTTAGTGATCTACTGTGAGAAACTAGAGGTGGTCCAGAGGTCAGAAGTTTCCCTTTGTATAGAACAGTTGTCTCTTCTTCTTTTTGAATGTGCAAAATCTGTTTTGCTTTATGGGTAATGTTTCTAATCCTTGTCTTCCCCATTACTGTTATTCACCCTATTTCCCCAGACACATTTAGTTAAATGGCTATCAACAGCAGACGATTAACGTAAGGGGACAAGGGGATGAATCAAAACATAAATCAGACAGTAATGCTGTCTTCAGCAGAGAAGAGAGTATCGACCAGCATGACAGTTTCTGTGAACTAATTATCAAAGCAACATTCCAATGTAATTGTGAAACAAGCAATATCTTTTTTTCCCCCTCTGCTACTTTAGTTAATGACCATATTTTAAAAAGAACATGGAAAGGACAAAAATAATAATAACAATAATCTCAAGCATAAAAGCAACACAAATAATAACTCTAATTCATTGTCAATGGCTCTCCTTGTTTATAGCTTCCATCTGCCATGAAAAAATAGTGCAGGAATCTGCAATTGCTTCCACAGCCTTTTAATTCCCCTGTGTCTTCCTTCTCTCCACATTCCACTTGTTTTCCTTTTTTTTAATTTATTTTCCTTTTGTCTAGCTTCTAAGAAAATGCGGTTTATGTGACCACAATAATTTTTGGTTGTTTATTCTTGCTTCAGGTAAGAAATTTTGATGTGCTGCCTAATTACAATAAAATAGGATGAGGGGCAGAAAAGGGGATTAGGTAGAAATATTTATATGCTTCAAGAGGTGAAATGGCCAGACAAGACGGAGTGTGCTAGTGCTAGGAAAAATAGCAAGTTCAAACTCTGAGAGATGGCTGAAAAATTTGAGACACTATGATAAAGTCTGGTTTCATTAGTGCCTCCTTCCTGGTTTTACTCAACAGCAATAATAATCCCTCTGTTCAGAGATAAGTGGATCGATGTCTGCCTCTCCTTGTTAACCTGCTACATAGGTGAGAACTAAAAGGCATGCAATATGACTTCATATGTGGATATCCAGTGCAGGTGAGGTTATTCGAGAACAGAATTTCAGTTCAGCAAGAGAACTGGAGTATCTTGGGTCATGGTCCCCAGCACTAACATGTAGACACCTTGTCTCATCAGAAACACAGCATGAGGCTTATGGGGAGAACAGCTGACATGGCTATACTCAGTGCACATCAAAACACTCACTCTTGACAGACATTGCATATTACAGACCTCTTAAAAGCCCTGATTATTTTTGCCTCTAGTTTGAATATGTAGCTAAAGTCATTATTTCTCATGGACTTTAAACTTGGATCAATGCAAGGAATGTAAAACATTAAACCCGTAATTAGGTAAGTAAAAATTTTCTCTCTGTGTGTCTTAAAGACTGATGAGCACAGAGGCTGATTTTGAAGTGCAGATTTGAGTTCAGGGAAGAGTTACGCATACTGGGATGACATCAACAGGACCACGGACGACACCTACAAGCACTTCAGTCAGCAAGCAGCAGAAGTATATATGCACAGTTTGGCTGAGTGTGCGGTTTCAGTTTAGACATGGGATTTTCTTGGGATCTATAATATTGAATGGGATTATCTACAAAGAATACTGAAGATATATCATATTTAATGGCATTGGGCCCCTGAGGATCTTGAAATTCAGAACTACCTAAACCTGAAATCATTATTCTTGTGAGTAGCTATTACTCTGAATAATATCAAATGGGAATACTTGTCTTCAGAGTGAATATTTCCACCTTCTAAGCAAAATACATGATAATTAGAATTGGTTCTGGTAAATATAGTTACTGTAGCATGAATTCTGATAGCTTAAGTTAGACAACTTCAAACCTCATGTGAAGGTATATCAGAAGTTTCACTGTCATGCTATCCCTGAATCTGCCTTTAAGCAGACATTTTTTTTTCTGCAAAATAAAATGTTGCATGTAATACTTATCCAGTTTATACCAGTAAAATAATTTCCTGAAATTAAATGCATTCAATTATTGTACAGAATGAAGAAAATAACTTTATATCTTTTAAAATACATTTATTATGATTTTCTAATCACAGACGAGATACAACATGACAGTAACAGCTGAAGATAAACACCCACTTCCAAAATGCAAACTACAAACCAGTATTAACATGTTTTTAAATTCAGAGATTTTTATATTGCATTATTTCAAGGCTTAAAAAACCCCAAACAAACAAACTTATTAACTTCTTCTTAAATTAGTTAAGTAAATTTTCCAGGCAATTCAGCTCAATAATGAGGTAAAGATGACCTTGTATCCATTTGCATCAAATCACTGGATTAACACTCTCATGGCCTCTCCCAAGAAATGTTTCTCTCACACCTGAGATATCCATAGGCCTGGAAAACATAAGGCAGTAAATTTAAGAATAAGCAATGAAAACATCATCCTCCTTTCTCCCCACCATGATTCCTTTTTTTTTTTTTTATTCCCCTTTTTAAGTTATCCTTTAAAGTAGAATTTTCCCAGTCCCTATTTTCCCAGAAGCTAAATTTCTGCTGTAGAAGGCACCTGAACCTCAGCAAAATAAAATGCTGTGGCAAACTGATCTACTGAACAGATGGAACAGAGGGAGCAAAATTTAAAACATTTAAATCACCTTTGTGCTGCTCTAAGCTTATCTCAAAATACCAGAGTCTGGGAGGAGATTCTTCCCGAGATGCAGAACTTGGTGCTTCCTCTTGTTGAGCTTCAGGGTATTCCCATGGGATTGGTTCTCCAGCTGGTCAAAGACCCTGTAGACGTCACCACAACTCTGGTGTATCAGCTACACCAGCACCCAGTTCTGCATTTTCTTCACCCCTGCTGGGGCTGCAGTTCATTCCATCACCAGGACATTAGTGAAGATGTTAAACAGCATCCTCAGTATCAGCCCTTGGAGTCCTGTAGCAATAAGCCTTAGAAGATGATAAAGCTCACTATGTTTTAAAATCATGCCTTGTAAAATCTCCCTGTCCT
>JAWMRC010000089.1:69034583-69065826 GCA_035584755.1 Thripadectes ignobilis
AACCCCCTGGCAGAGCCCTATAAAACCGATGTCCCCGTGAATAAAACCCTCTTTGCTTCCGGTCACCCCTGCGTGTGCGTGGTCTCTTACATCTCGGGACCCGAGGGGCCACGTGAGAGGGGGACAGGGGTGGAGAGCATCCCCCTTCAGCTGCCGCAGAGTCCATCACTACTGACTGGCCTGAAGACAGACTTTGTGCCACTGGTCACAGTCCCAGCACACTGGCCAGTCCCCAACCTATACCACTGTCCCTTTCTCCAGTCCATATTCCTCTGGTTTGTTTATGAGTACGTTATGGAAGACAGTGTCAAAGCCATGTGAAAGCCAAGAGAGAGAGTATCTGTTGTTCTCGGCCAGTCCACTGTGCTAGACATTTAATCATAGAAGGCTGTCTAGCTGGTGAGGCACAATTTCCCTTTTATAAATCCACATTGACTAGTCCCAATTACCTTGCCCTTCATATGCCTGGAAATTGTTGCCAGGATTATATGTTCCAGTACCTTCCCAGGGACTGAGGTCAGGCCGATCTACATCTTGTTCCCCAGATTGCCAGTCTTGAAGACTGCAGTAACATTTTCTTCCTTCCAGTCATCAGGAACATCAGCTCTGCTTACCATGTCTTTTTGCACATTAAATCTTCCAGATTCTGAATTGAGATAATTTTAGAGAAGATTTGGAAATTTCCTCCTTCATCTGAGCTATTTCAAACAGTGAAGGTAAACCAATTTTGAAGTTTCATATGGAAGATGTTTAATTTTAAATTAGACATTTTTTAACTAAAAAGAAACAGATACAAGGACTTAATTATTATACAATCATTAGGTCTAAATTAAGGCTGAACAGAAGGAAAAATCACCAACACATGAGTAGTCCACACATGGGAATGGTGGTGACATATGTTCCTGGTGAAAATCTCTGAGGTGGCCTTGATGTTCACAAATAAATTAGAAAGTAGAAGATATGGTGCTTTCCATAGATTTTAATAACTAATACCACCAATAAGTTTCATGATTTGAGAGGAAAGTCATGCAATTAAATACACATATACATACATACATGGATGCATATATATGGATGGACAAATCTATAAATGCATATTATTTGTGTGTGTGTGTAGATATACCCTACTTGGTTGCATTTGTTGTTTTATGCCTTAAAGGCAGAAAAAAGTCAAACCATTTTTCTAAGCTATAAACAAAGGCAGTAGTATAATTTAATTTTTTATGTATACATTTACTCTTACACAAATATATATGTATTAGCATGTGTCCGTACAAACAATTTTGTGAGGTGGCCCCATCATAGTCTCTGTGCCTCTCCAGACTTACCAGAACCAGCCTTCTCCATACTTTCAGCCACATGTCATCCATTCATGTCCAGACTTACTGAAATGCTGGTGGTTCTCTGCACGCCTGGTAAGAAAAATGTGCAATTTGGAGCTGTCAGTACAATGAGAAAAAAAGGTCTTACTAGTAACGACCTGTTCCTGCTCCCATGGTGCTGAGATTGATTATAAAGCAAGATGGACTTGGTTCTCAACCCCCTTCTGGCCTTACACACTGATTAATGCAGAAGAGACCCATTTCCCAGCCCTACTTATTAGACTAATACCAGAGTAATGATATCTAATTTTCCTAATGAAAAAAGTTAAACAAGAAAGAATCTTGATGACAGTAAAGGTAATAACAATTTAAAAAATAAACCAAAGAAAGTAAAATGTCGTGTTGGGCTTTTCTTCCTCTCCCTTTCTTTTAGATAGCACCATCAGCTGTCATCTCTGCATCACTTAGAAACCCTAAACCCCAAGAGATCCTGCTTGCTTGACTAAATTAATTATTTAGTGAGTGATGGATTACATGACACAGAAGAAGATAAAATGCCCCAAGGATATGATGAAAGAGTAAAAACTGTGAAACCATATTTCGATAAAGACAGCAGAAAATAGGCCAGTGGTTTTTAAGCTCAGTCCCAAGTGGAGGCTGAAAAAGAAACATTCCTTCTTAGGGAAGTCCTCCCTGTACAGTAGTCACTGCACTTTGGCTTTTCACATTCAGATTGGATTTATGCTATTTAGCGTGTTCACAGAAGGATATTATTTTTATATTCAAAAGAGTTTATCTCCTTGGGAGATAACGTCCAGAGTGTGTTGGTGACTCATATTTCTCAAGTGGTATTCCAAATTCTACTCAGTTTGAAGCATTTAGTTGATGTAAAATGTGTGTCAGTTATGAGTGTTTTACTACACTTGAGTTACTAGGTACACCCAGAAAGGACCTGGTAAGTTATGCTGATAATAGTTTTTACTTGCTATTGTGGGTGAGAAAAGGAATTATTTCCCTAAAGTAGCTGTGTTTTTCTGCACAAATGAAATGAGCAAATAACACTGAAAGTGTGTTCTTTTGCCCATAATACACCATTGCAAATCACTTGGATATCTCAGAGCTCTAAAAATAAATTAGATCCACACCAAAAACCAGTACTTCTGGGCAAACTTATAATTTTTTTATTTTATTTTATATTTTATTTTTTTTATTCAGTGTCCTGAATATCTGACTTTGAAGACATGGGCTGTTTCTGTAAAGAGCAGAAGAGAAGGATTGGAGAGCACATTGAAACAGGTAGTTCTTCCTTAGCTAGACAAGAGCTCAGGAGTACTGTGTGTCCCTCCCCAGCCTGCTTGGAAGAAGTGAGTAAGCACTGATTAATAACCACAGGTAATGACTCTGAAATCTCCATGGGGGATGTCATTGAACGGGTAAAGCCCTTCATAAAAGTAACTGCACTCTTCCTGTGACTGAAAAGGTGTGCCTTATGCCTGATGTACAGGGAGCTGGAGGAGAACGCTTGGAGAGAATATAGAAAGCTGTAGGGATGATAGAAGTGACATGGCTAAAACTCTGCATGTTACAGGCCTATGAAAGCAAAATCAGGAGGCAATTGGCCTGTATGACTAATTTAAAATAGATCCTAAAGGTGGACAGAGGAAAGACGTATTTTAATAAAATTAATTAAAAGAAGTGAGGGATGACAAATGTTGCAAATTGCCACTGACCCAGACAGGCCTTAAAAATATCCTTAATTTAATCCCTTAAGGCACCACAAACACCCTTGGAGTCCCACTGGGATAAGAAGTTCAAAGAAAAGGATCCAAAGTATAGAAACTGATACAACCTGCAATTGATCCCTGATTCAGAGATACCAACAATTTCTGTGGCATTAATAATGCAGAATACTATGAAGTACAGGGCAAAAAGAATTGGGAGTGGATTTTCTAGCAGAAAATGAAATTTAATGCACTTCAAGCTAGGAGGAAGAGGATTTACTTAGAATCCTCAGGTTTTGTCTAAGACTGTGATTCCATGCCAGCATCTACAATTAAATGCATTCTCTCAGGTCTCTACCTGGAAATAGAAGTGAATGAATATTGTCCTTATCTAAATTAATTCATCAATTAATTGTTTGATTCTAACAGGAAAAAAAAACAAAAAAAAAAAAAAAAAAAAAAGAAAAAAAAGTAGACGTTGACCAGGGCTGTAGTCTGTATACTGTATTGTCCCCTGTACATGTCTCTATGTGTAGGCCGTTTCATTGATTCTTTGATCACTTTAGACAGTCCATAAACCATTTTTCACAATGAACACTTTGGAATGCCAGCTCAGGAAGCCTTAGAAGATTGTAGGACTTATAGAATTAGAGGATCATAGAATATTCTGAGTTAGAAGGGACCAATCAAGTACAACAAGTCCAACTCCTGGGCCTGCACAGGACACCCCAAGAGTCATTCCCTGTCACTGAGAGTGCTGTCCAAATGGATCTTGACCTCTGTCAGCCTTGGGGCTGTGCCCACTGCCCTGGGGAGCCAGTTCAGGGCCTGACCACCCTCTGGGGGAAGAACCTTTTCCTGATACCCAACTGAAACCTCTCCTGATGCAGCTCCAGGCCATTCCCTGGGTCCTGTCACTAGTCATGAGGATGAAGAGGTCAGTGCCTGCTTTTTTGCTTTCCCTCAAGAGGATGTTGAAGGTCACAGTGAGGTCTCCCCTCAGTCTCCTCTCCTTCAGCTGAACACACCAAGTGCCCTAAGTGTCCTCACACGCTTCCCCTCAGGGCCCTTCCCCATCTTAATTGCCCTCCTTTGGATGCTAATTGTTTAATATCTTTCTTATATTGTGCTTCCTCAAACTGTCACAATATTCAAGGTGAGGTTGCAGAAGTGAAGACCAGAGCAACATGGTATTGTGTTTATATTTCTCATCAGAAAAGAGATATTACATTAAAAACAAACAAACAACCCTCCAAACAAACAAAAACCAAAACAAACAAAACCCCCACAAAACAAACAAAAAACTCCTCAATAAACAGAACAGGAAAAAAAACCCCAAACCAAACACAAAACCCCCAAAAAACAAATGCAACCCAAACACGCAAAAAAAACACCTCGCTGTCATCTTCATTTTCAAATAAAGGCTGGAATTCCAATTGTATACCCACCTCTACCCTCTCTGTTTAAGAATTACACAAGAAGGACAGTTCTGGTGAGTAGGGAGGGTATGATGGAAAAGAATTCTAAAGTTCAGTTGTCAGAATACATTGAGGACTTCATGCAAGTTGCTTGCTCTTTCATTTTAATAACAAATTGTTCTGGGACATCAATATATGCACATATTTTTTTCTCTAAAAATTAGCAGTTATTCCCATTCTCTATTTTCATATATAAGACATGAATAAAAGAAGTTGGGACTAAGAAAAACAGTTTTTGCCTTAGTGAAATACTGCAACACGATGATATCACCAGGTTAAACCCTTTTACCTTGAATTGGACATGAATAATTCAGGCCTTCAAATTATTGTTTAGCCACATAACCTTGTCTGTCAGTCAACAAAGGCCACTTTTTCTGTCCCATTCAAATTTAATAGGTGTTGAGTCCCCTCCTTCCTTTTCTGTCTTTTCTGCCTGAGACTTAAATTTACATGGACATGCTGCTTAGCTGGAGCTACTTTAGTCTGTGTGGGTCTCCACCTGACAAACTTTGTCTCTTCCTATTTCATCAAGAGCTATCAACAATCAAGATACATGAAAGCTTTGCTTACTGTGTGTTATTGAAATAATAATGAAATGCCTCATTTGAGCTTGCCTCTTTCATGAAGAAAAAGTATCCAATAAGGAATTATTTGCAAACTGTAACATTTCCAAGTGATACCAAGTGTGGTTGCAAAATTTACAAAGAAAATACATCCTTGCTCATAAACACTTGAAAATGATTATTTGATGAGCTCATTTTATAATTACTTCTGGGGTCCAAAGAACTGTGTTAATTTTTCAGTTTATAATTCCTCCAGGTTTAGATTCTGTACAAACTAAACACATGGACAATATATGAAATAAATAGGCTAAAAGGAATTCACATCTTCAGTATTTGTATTTGTTTAGGTTGAAGTAAAAAATATGGTACCATTCATGCGCTCTTGAACGTGAACTGGTGAAAAAAGAAGTCCTTAAAATTTGGCTCAGATACAACTCACCAATCAATTATCTTCCTTGATTTGAATACAAGATGGCATAAATCTGTTTGTTGTTATGTTTGTACAGCAGTTCCCATAATGGGGTCCTGGCCCACAGCTGGGATTCCTAGGTGCTATTGGCACAAACACAGTAAAGACCTTATCCCAAGTGATCTCTTGCATGTCAAATCAAATTCATAAGAAATCAAAGGCAATGAATCAGATCTGAACTAGGACCTGCATCCAGGCAAAACAGATTACCTTCCCTATATCTGCAGGTTACAAGGTTTACAAAACAAGTTCACATTTCTTCTTTTCAGCTTTAAAATTTCTCCACACATTTATCCTTTTGTGCTTTATTCCTCTTGCATTTATAGTGCAAACAGGAAATATGGCCAAATATGATTTCTGTGATTTACTCCTTTGTCTGGGTCAACAGCCAGGAAATTTCAATGGTCATCAAATTCATCTTGTTTACTGTAGCAGCGTGACTGATGTATTAAGGGTGATTTAGTTCTTGTTATTCCAAGACCAGAAGGGAAGAAAGACAATTTAAAGGTACTTTCCCCCTGATTTAGGTAATGACAATAACCAAATTGTCTGTATTTTGACATATAACTCAGTTGCTTTTTCCTGATCCATTTAAACCAGTTATGTACCTCCTACATACTTCTGACACCTGCAATTCCTTGGAGTTTGCAACCACATAGCAGTTCTGGTTCTTCAGGATCCGTGCAGCACAGCAGCAAGGCTGTCCTCAGCAGCAGGAAAACACAGAGTTTTTGTAGCTTCCCTTCACTGCTTTTACAGGCAAATAAAAAAGCAGACAATCTGCATTACAAAATACTTCATAGCTCATTTAAAGACACAAGAAAGTTATTGGGCTGTAAACACGGGCTTAACCTATATTACATGACCTGTAATAGCAGCTGTAAATTTCACAGCCTATTTGGAAGCAATTCAAGTCAGAGTTGTGGAGGTGAGTGAGCAGCACAGAAGAGAGAGAGGACAAATGCTTGGCCTGAAGGCTGAACTCCAAATTTTGCTAAAGAAAGGAGAAACTAATGATAAATACTATATTTGTTTGTTTGTTTCAAAATCTTCTCACAGTAAGGTTAGTGATGATAAGGCAGATAATCTGTAGCCTTACACTTTTACTTTAGGACCACCATTAACTCATGATGTCTGCTATTTCAGGCTGCACAGGTTGTTTTTGTTATATAATTTTAATATTTTTATTTTTTTAATAAAAACATCAATTTTATATTTTTTTATCAAATACAAGACTTCAAGATCACAGCGAAAGATCAATAAGGCAAAATTATTTTATATATGATCCCACTCAGGAGTCAAATTTTCGGAGTCCTAATCTTACAGATGTCGTACATGGTTTATGTCAGTTTACTAAGCCAGAGTAAAATCAGGTTCTTAGAATGTCTTTAATAAATATTTTGCCCACTAAATATTCTGGTTGTGAAATTAAAAAGCTCCATCTGATCTCAGTTAGCCCATCCTATTCTTGAAGAAGTTTCTCACACAGGTGTTAGAGGCTGCTGTTTGGGGCCAGTGAAATGGTTTATATTATTGACAGTAGTGTGAGAAATTTAATAAAGATATTTAAATTTATAGGCATTTCTCAAAGGGAAAAAAATTCTCTGCACTGTGATTTTGGAATTGATGTCATGTTTCTGAAGGAAAATAAAATGTTCAGTGTGTGACTTTGTAGATAAAACAATGAAGATGATTGCCATGCTTAAATAATAATGAGAAACCTTCAATTTTGGTTTCTGCATGTCATGTTAGACCTGCAGATTTAACATGAAATGCAAGAGTGAATTTTCTCTAGAGAAACCTAGCTTTCTTTGAGGTTTATCATAATGGTTAAGGTGTGACTAGAGGCAGACACTGTTGTCAAACACCTGTCAAAATGCTGGAAACACTAGCAATTAGAAATCTGGAAGGAGCTAAGAATATAGGAACAAAAAAAAAATTACTTGCTAAAAATTTAATAATTTTTGTTTTAGGAATAGAGAAGATTTCAAGGGAATTAATTTTGATTTGCATTCTAAAACAGGAAAAGTGGGTAAAGATATAATGGGAAAAAAGGAGAAAAGGGAAAAAATGTTAAAAAATTTAATTAAATACAGGAAGAAATTTAAAGAGATGTGAAAGCACAAGGAGAGGGTGAGGGGAAAAAAAAAAAAAGGACAAAACAAATGTCTTTTAACATCTCTATGACCCTGACCCAAGCAAGTGACCCAAATAAATCCTATAGAGCTTGTGCAAGAGACAGAATTGCCAAAACACTCATAGAAGTACTGTGAGCTAACAGAAATATGGAAGCATTGTAGTTGCACATGAAAGGACACAAGAAGTCTAGGCTATAAGTACACCATGAAGCCACTGAAACCCTATAGATGAGCACAGCTTCCAAAGCCTCTTCTGTTTTGAGATATAACAGAGAGGAGGTAGCACAATGAATCTTGGGAAAAGCTGCCACCTTCCAATTGAAAATAAAATTCCAGGTTTTAGATTTATGCCTTGAACTGGAAAAAGAAGCACTGTGAGATCATAAATTGCTTCAAAGTCTGCCTTTCTGTTCCTATTATTATTATTATTATTATTATTATTATTATTATTATTATTATTGTTATTTTTCCTGGTATTGCATTATAAGATAGTCGTCGCCATTTTTTTGTTCACAAACATTGATTCATTTAAATCATTGGTGAAATAGGACACAAAGTATTCATATCACATTTTATTCTTCCTCGTACAACATGCTGGCGGTTTCATGTACCTGACACCATCCTATAACTTGCCAACTCTTTATGGACTTTTACATAATGCTTATTATTGTGGTATCCAAATGTCTACCAGGCTTGAACTAACTCACTTCTGCAACCCCTCTGTGAGGTAGGGCAGCATACCCCATTCTCTTTGAATCTGATGTTGAGATGAGCCACTGGGGGGTTATTGATAAGCAACACAACTCAAGGGCCCGTTCCAGACTGAAAGAAATCAAAGGAGTTTCTCTGTTAACTTAGTAGGGCTTTGAATCACTCTGTGTATCAAGAAATTCTCATTGTTTGGCTTATAACAGCTCAGAATACATCTGAGTTGGCCACTAGAATACTAATTCAATCATTTTATGCTGCACAGTACTGTAAGTTATTACTATGATAATAGTACTCTAACAAAAACACTTGATCTGAGAGGTTCTTTGGCAGCCAGAGCAGTGAGGGTTTATTCCCCAGAAGCAATTTTCATGCAGTCATCCTGGTTTTGAAGATGGATTCCTGAAATTTCTGTTTGATTGCTCTAGAAAGCAAATTGTTGAATTCACTTACAGACACAACCTAAACAGACAAAACTCAGGACAGGTCTATCAACCCCCACCTAGTCTGAGGTTCTCTACAGGAATGATCACTAACAAAGCGTTGCACTTGACAATGCCTAGATTGACTCTTTAGATATCACATGACAACTGGAAATCATTTCACCTAACACGCAAGTCTAAAAGCTGGTTGTTTAAGCTAAGCCAGCTGTCTGGGCTCTGTCATGTCACATGAAAGACCGACGTCATGAATGAAGCATCCAGCTTCTTTACTGTGAGAGTGAATGAGCACTGGAACAGGCTGTGCAGAGAGGCTGTGGAGCCTTCTTCTCTGGAGATATTCAAGAACCATCTGAACATGACCCTGTGCAACCTGTTTTACTGGGGAATTGGACAAGATGATCTCCAGAGGTCCCTTCCAACCCCAACCACTCTGTGGACTTGCCTGAAGTGAGCTGTCTCTCTTTCTCTATCACAGCTTCTCCCTGCACAGATTATGGCATACTATTGTATTATAAAGAATTCTGATACATTACTCCAGAGCACAGAGTTGACCATTTACATCAAAACCTCTTTGTTTTTAAAATGATATTTTTTTATGCTACTAATATATTTAGCAAAACGAACAAATAAGGAAACCTGAATGCAGTTACATGAAACATTATTCTCTGTTTTATCTAGGGACTGTTTTCAGATCCTAATTTGCCCACATCTGTGGATAAACATTCAGTGGCGCCTGTTGTCTTTAAGGAACTCTGAATTTAGCATGGGCATGGTTTGCACTTCTAATTAGGGGATCTCTGGCACCTGATCAGAGTTTAATTCACATGTCTTAAAACAGTTAATATATAGTGGCATTGAGGCTGAGGGTAATCATCCACAGTTTGCCTATACAAATGATACAAGTGAAAAATGTGTCAATAAATGAGCCTGAATCAAACCTCAGCTAAATCAATGTACAACATATGCAAACAACTGTCCCCAACATTAATAGGGTTACCTTGGATTTACCACTGGCACAGCAGATTGGGATCTGTCCCATTACCTTGCATAATTATGTATTGCTGTTACAATCTAATTATCTCCCTGATTGTCTTTTGACCATTACAGATGTATCTATACACCCAACCCCAATCTTCCTTGTCATCTACACTCATTAATATCAGATAATGGGAAAACTGAAGGATGAGCTTACAGCACCAGAGCAGCAAGTCATCAGGCCCAGACTTCTGTCTTCAACATTAGTTGAGGGAATGTCTAGGAAGAAATGAAAACAGGCAAACATTTGTTACAGAAAGGTGTCAACAGGGGAGGAAGTTCAGATAATTCCACCTAAAACAACAATATTCTAAAGTTTAGGAGACTGTAGGATTTTTATTTTTTTTTTAACACAGACGAAAGAGTCCAGGTGGAAATAATGGAAATAGTAATTTTAAAAATAATTTACCATCTTTTTGACAGCTCAAAGGAGGCCAAGATCATGAGTGTAATTTTTCAAAGATTTTGAACAGAAAAGAAAATTAGAAAATGACATCTTAAGTTGTTTGCTTTTGTTTGTTTGTTTTTGGTTTTTTCTTTTTTTGTTTGTTTGTTTTGGGTTTGGTTTTGTATTTTTTTTCTTATACGTGTCACTTTTTCATTTCAAAATGCAGTTTCTTGCTTAGAAAACAGTTGAAGAGTAAGGCTTTTAGAATAGGAAATATATATAGGTAATATATATGATTTACTGATTATAAATATTAATTAAATATAATTAACTACATATAATTACTTATATTTGACACAGCAAAACTTCTCCTTAAGCCTGAAACTTTTTTGATTTTTGCTAATTACAAAAAGAATAATAATTTGTGATTTATTTCAGGCTGGGTTGTTTTATTATTAACTCTAACACTTTGTGGTTAAATGATGAACTGAAGGATCAGTTACTGCCACAACTTTCCAAACAGCTGGAACATGCAAAGTCCTGGTCTCCCATACTGAAAGGTGTTCACAGGTGAGGGAGTGCCTGAGGGGACCAGGCAAACAAGCTCATCCTGAAACACGTATGAAGGTAAAAAAGGCGGATAGAAACCCCTGTTTCAGTGTTGCCTGAGCACTTCACTCTCAGCATCCACAGCTTATGCTTGCCTGTCTCCTTGGCAGCTGCTCTAGCACTGGAGGATGATCCTAAGGATTTCAGAAGGAAACCCAAAACAGAACTAAGAAATGAAGAGAGAGGAAAACAAACAAAGAAACAAACAAACAAACAAAAACACAAAAAAAACCCCAGCAGAAACAGCAGTGTTACTGCAGTCCTCTGTACATCCACAAGCAAGGAGGATACACCAGCAAACCTGGCAATGCTTTGCATGGACAGTTACCAGGTCTGAATCTGGGTTAAAAGTTACTTTCCCCAGCCTCTTTCTCCTAGAAAACAAAACAAAACAAAACAAACCAGGACCTCCATATCCTTTTATGTACAAATTATAACCTAAAATATATAAGTTCTAATAAAAATGTTATTAATAACATGAAGCTTCTGGTCCATACAACAAAGTAAGTGTTGAATTCAGAAAAGTCATTTTGGTATAAAGCTGCGCTATCAGAGTGGTTAGGGCTTAGGTTTATTCAGGGATGGGCTTTTAAGCTCACAGAAACAGGCAGATCAGAGCTGAGCAAGTTTAATGAAATCTTTTTGTTGTTGTTGTTATTGTGTGTTGTTGTGGTTGTTTTGTTTCTTTTTTTTTTTTTTTTTTTTTTTGGGGGGGGGGTGGCGTCTGTATCTGTGTTTTCAAATTCAAGAGCTGATCTTATAACTAAAAAAGCTGCCTTAATGGCAGCAGGGAAGGGAAGACCAGAGAAAGATTTATTTCCTATATACTTACTGTATTTTTCAGTTATATATATTTAATTTCATAACCTCAAGAGTAATAACAGGAGCAAATATTTTGCTAGGCTAATGCATTATTAATCGTAGAATAAAGTCAGGGAACCAGACAACTTTGGCACCTTATTCTAAGACCACATGAAAAACGCTGCACATAAATGACAGGCAAAATAAGCAGCCTGGCATCTTATTGAACACAGAACATGATGTGTTGCAAAACCAAGAAGCAGCCCTGATTTATCCAGTGAAACTTGACATTTCCTACAGGCCAGCATTGGCTTAACATTAATTAACGTTTCACTTGAGTGTTGTCTTCCCCTCCCCTGCCCCTATTGTTCTCACCATGTGCAAACTGTTTTTTTCTAGAATTATGCACTTTGTGGATAGGTATAAATCTGAATGACAGATCTGTATAGCTGATTCCAAGTGTCAGGATGACTATATGTAATCAAAACAGAGGTTTCTCCTTTATTAATAATGATACATGGAAGTCCGTGAGAAAGCCATGGCCATCAAAAGGTTGCTAAGAGTTTGAGGGAAAGTGGATTTTAAAGAAAAAAGCCAGTAAGGATGAAAAAAAATTCACAGCATTTTTGCCCCCCTCTGACAACTACTTTATTTTTTTTTTCGTGTCCATAAAGAAGAAGAAAAAAAATGAAGTCTCTTCCTTTCAAACTTCAGCTGACAATATTATGACATTTTTTTTCCTGGGTCTTTGAAATTCAGAATACAAAATTTGTCTATTCTTGAATGACACAGACATGTACAGCATCACCAATGCTTCCTGTCCAAATAATTAGTGCCCTTTGTGGCATTTTGTACCAAGTGTAAAATGATACCTTGTTTTTCTAGGGTGCTCATATAGTATTTAACACAACGAAGAAAAGAATCCTAAAAAATTTGTGACTTACATTTATCTTGTCTAGCTCTAGCCTACTAAAACTATGTGTTTCTAGTCATAGCCCATTATTTAAACTGTCTCCACAGTCATGGGAGAGAACATGGTATCACCAGAGAGGAATTCATCTCATCCTAAAATAGATGTTTAAATTGTGTGCAATGAATCATTCTCTGAAGAGACCTTTCTCTCTCCTTTCATTAGAGAGGAAATTTAGGTGACTACCTTAATTAAATGACTAATTTTTATATGGCTAAATAAGGTGAGGTGAGTCTCAGACGAAAGAAAGAACATTACAAAGCTAATTATATAATCCTCTTTTTTAATTTTTTTTTTCTTTCTTTCTTTATAAACTTGAAATGAACAATTCCATGCCTAGGATCTACATGCATGTCTGCTGTCTGTGAGAAAGGACATAAGACAGACAGAACACAATGAGTGCCATAGGAAAAGAGGTAGCAGGAAAAGGAAAGGGAGAAGTGTCAAATTTCTATGGACCTAGGAAGAACTTAGGACAGATATAAAAACAAGCTTACACTATCAAGTCTGGGAGATTCATATAATATTTGGAAATTACAATATATTTCTAAATGAAAAATATTCTCCTAGCACTCCCACTGGTTAAAAACATACATCTTGGGAAACTATCCTGGATTCCCACCATGATTTTGAAAATACAATCTGGGATATGTCCAGACAGTCTAAGTTCAAATTAAGTCCCTGTGCTAGTCACTACAAAAATCTTAGATCTTCAAATACCTCTTTCAGAGAGTTTGTGTAAGTTCTGTGACACAGTAAGTTATATTCCCAAAATAAAGCACTCTCATCCTTTGTGACCTAGTTTTCCCACCTGTAAGATAAATGCTGTGATACTTATTTCTCTTGGAAGGGTGTTAAATGGTTTGTGTCCTAATTCATAACATTTACCTTTCATGGGTAACATTCTCTTGTATGGAACTGATACATAAATATACCATATATAATAAAATATATTGTAAATTGTTTACACGATCATACTTTTGGGGCTTGTTTTATGGAATAGAATGAACTAGTAAAGAAAAAATATGAATTCATATGTTGAAAAAACATGGCATAATAAACAAGCATCCATCATTTTTTGGTATCATTGTAGTTATATATACACTATTTTTTGAAATTATTCTTTAGCTGTGAAAATAATTACATTCTTTTCTTTGTGATAGAACAGAAATTGACAAAATATAAGGATTTCAGTTTTATTCATATGGTAATTATAGCAGATTATTGACAATTAACAAGCATTAGTCTGTGGCAGAAGGAAGATTTCATGATCAGTGAAGAGCTGGAAGAAGAAACAGAATTATTTTCTCACATATTTATTCTGAGAAAATAGAATTGGTATGAAGACTGCCAGGTAAGGCATTTGACTCCAAGACATGGAAAAATTGTTTTCTTGCAGTGACAGAGTGAATGCTGGAATCAACCTCACCTCTAGTTATCACCTATATGTATTTGAAGAAATGTAATCTGGCCCCAAGACTCACTTTCTGTGTAGAGATGGAGTCCCAGAGATGAACAATGAACTGAGTTTTAGTATCTATATTCAGGTGAAAGGAAAAAAGGAATCTGTTAAGGAACTGTTTTGCTACTGTATTGTCTTACACTGTGGGATATGGAATGTGTTAATGTGCAGATTTTCTGAGAGAAA
Source organism: Thripadectes ignobilis (assembly GCA_035584755.1). Lineage (NCBI taxonomy): Eukaryota > Metazoa > Chordata > Aves > Passeriformes > Furnariidae > Thripadectes > Thripadectes ignobilis. Next base: position 69,048,877 of record JAWMRC010000089.1, read on the forward strand.
AATATTTGCAAGGTTGACAGGGGAACATGTCAAAAAAGATATAATAATATATATACAAGGAACAGTTCACATTGAGAAATGATCCTTATTGCTAGCTTCTGTATGAACAAAGAGGGAGATACACCCCAATCCTCTAAGCATTTATGATCTTCTAGTCTATCTCACTGAGTTATGAGGACCCTTCAAGCAAAAAGATATATATCTGGGAATGTTTTGGGAAACAATAAGTTAAGCAAGTCTGGAAGTATGAGTCTGACATTTGATATTTGACTGATTTTCTTTCTTTCTAGAATTTTTGCTCTACTACAGCATCTACTTGCCCTCATTTACAGCTCCACTCAAGTCTCTGACACTTTTACCCAGGCTTGTCACATACCTTTAATCTTGTTTTTTCTCACTGTTGATTTTCCTCATACAATCCCTTTTGCCTACAGTGACACCTGAAGCAATCTCTGGAGTGTCTTTACTCTCTGCATGCCCCCAGTCCACTCTTAGGGAAAAGAATGAGATATTTTGAAAGGGCATATTTAAGGATCCCTAAGAACATAAAAATGTGAGACCAGCTATAATGAGTCAAAAAGGTTCTTCTAATGTCTCCTACTGCAGTCAAATCTAGATGACAATGAAAAAGTGAAATGACAGAGCAAGCATGTATGATTCCACCTCTAATCTCTCTCCCAGATGCTTACTAACAGGATAAAAATCCTTTCTGAGATAGGAATGCTTTCCATGCATTTAGTGCATGGGCTTGGATTTTCTTCTTGCAAACTGGTCCAGTCTCCTCTTACCTCTTGTCAGCTTTTTGCATCTACAACATCCCAGAGAAGGGAATTTCACAGCTGAATTTCTCTGCTTATATCTAGAAAATATCAGGAAGAAATGTACACTAAGACTACACTGGAGTAGCAATATATGACTAATGATTGCCCTCATAAATGGGACAAATATGTGACATCCTGCCATGTCGGGGACACTGGTCAATCCTTTTTTGATCCCTGGGTGAGATCTACATTTTCTCTCATACAGATGAATAAGTATTAAGTTCTGTGCACAGGACCAGCCTTGACAACACACTTTGGTGTTTGACCAAGAGACTCTTTCTCAAAACCTCTGTCTTTCAATTCTGTGGTAGAATTCTTTCCTCTTCTCATCTTGTGGTAATAAAGATGTAATAGAACACAAGAAATGAGCATTCTTTTTTTTTATTTATATATATATCTATATATGTATATATATAATGTCTCACCTATTTCGTATCAACGTGTGGAAAGGAAATTACTCTGCAGTGTTCTCACAAACTGGCACCTTTTTACAAATAGTTAGCAAGACTCATTCTCCAAGCATGGCTTAAGCCCACCATGTGACTGCTCTTGCTTTTTTGGATGTGCAAAATCTCAAAATGACCTTTTTTTGTTTTCCTCTGTAGAAAAGTGATGATCCTTAAATTACTGATATTGACAAGATTGTCCCCAAAATAGAATAAATAACAAAACAACCAAGCTAACATAAATGCTCTGTTGGGGCTACCAAGTGCAAAACAAAATGTCTGAATAGTAGCCATATGGTTTTTTAGTCAAAGTATCAGATTCCCTTGGAATTATTTCATTAATGTTCATATACAAAGCAAGAGGCCTGCCAAGGGAAAATAATAGCAGTGAAAATATCTAACACATAGTGAAGAATGGGGAGGGGGTTCTTTGATAATGGAGCTTGAGGAAAAAATAAAAAGGAATGCTGTCTGGGTTTTAAGGTGATGTTTCCTGTCGCCCTTTTCCCTCCCTCCCTTGACTGAGTGTAACCATTAATTGTGTGAATCGAACAGTTGTTATGGCTAAATTGGACAGGAACCTCAGGAGGTCAAAGCATTCCTGCTTGTTAAAGCTACTGACACATTTTACAGTTTTACAAAATGTCAGAGTCCATCATGCTGTAACTTTGCTGCTGAGGATCCTGCCTCTCATAAACCACTCACAGCTGCCTTATGAAACTTTCAAGTAAAACCTCGAATCTGCAGCTGAGTCAAGACTTCCCCCCCTCCCTTCTCCCTTTCCTTCACATTCTTGCTTACAAGCTTGTCACTAGCCTGTGGATTTTTTCCCCCCATTTTTACTGCATTCATTTTTTATTTTTTATTCTTCAGGTAGAACTGTAGGCTCAGAGAGCTTGAGTGACAGCAACCTCTATGGCTTTCCGACCATTGTGACATCTCAAATTGGTGAAGAGGGGCAATTAAAGTAACCACTAGGGTTTAACAATTGGCATTTGGCATCTGCTGTGCCTCTATGGCCATGCACAGCTGTCTGCTTTCCAAGAGAAATGCGGGAGTGTGCAGTCTCTGTAATCCTAGTGAACTGAGCTCTCTCAAGTACATCAAACATGATGCTCTTTCCCAGGAGTTATAACTACACTAGAAATCTAAACAGGATCACAATATAGTCTTGAGTACTCTGCTGTATTCAACTGTGTCTAAATCATAGCAGTCAATTGCTAGCATGCTTCCTGCATGACTTTAGTCCAGGAAAACATACCCTAGATGCCTTCACATTCAGAAACCTTTGTGGCATGACAAAGCAAAGTTCCCAATACACAGTGAGAACCAGGCCTGTGAATCTCTGGGTGAAAAGCAGATTTAGCTGCACAGGTATAAACTGCTGCAGAGTTGTGGAGCCTTGACAGTGGGATCCATTATTTGGTGGTACAGGTGTAGGTAGTGTCCCACTATGCAAGCGAGGCCCAAGGGTGCTCCAAGTTGACAAAAACAAATGATACATTTTCACCAGTCATGTCACGTCACATCGAGGGGTAATTGGTAGTGAAAGGATCAATGGTTCTCCAGAAAAATCAGCTTAAAATGGTGACTTTTGAGAAGCTCCAGTGAGCCGTAAATGAGGAAGAAATACAGAACATATCTTCTGCAACATCATTCTCCAAACAGAGGATAAATTATTCAATATGTTTTAAGTCATGCTTCCTGAGAGATCAAAGATAATATAAATTATTATCATCATCATCATCATCAACATCAACATCATCGTCATCTTCATCATCATAAGGCTGAACATATGTCAGTGCATATGTGCATGATAGGTCTATTTTTAGGAATAACATCACATTCTAGAACATGTGCAATATATCTGTAGAAGAGTGAGTCTGTGTGTGTGTGTGTGGTAATCATAATCAGTCACACTGTATTTTTGCCTTGGGGTACAGAAGCTGAAAGAAAGGTTGAGAACACTGTTATAGATAATCCTCTGTAATAATTTTCCTTTCTTCAGGACAGTCTTGACAACAGCACCTTGCCCTAGGAAAGTTTTCTTTGATCCATTTTGTGATTGAAATACAAATTCCCTATTTTTCATTTGCCTCTCTTCAAATTAATGATCCCTGCAATAAGGATACCCTGACCATGAGTGGTTTCTTCAAACAGATTAGAAGAAATAACAAAGCTAAAAAGCAGGATCAGAAATTAGGTCTGAAAGGTGGGGGAACTTGGTCTTTATTTGCTTTTCCTATATGTGGTGGGGTTTTTTGTTTGTTTGGTCAGTTGGTTGTTGTTTTTGTTGTTGTTTCTGTTTGGTTTTGTTTGTTTTTTTTTTAAATGAGAATGCTGTCATATCCTGTTACGCAAATGATGTATATGATGTTATTCCACTTATTAAGGATATAGGCAGGCAGCATTGTTAGCAGCTAAGGACAACTGAGCATTTTTAAGGCATTATAGACAAAATTTTCATGAAACAATTATGCAAAATAGTGCCTGAACCTGCATACAGAAAGCAAGCTGTTAGCAGATTTCATTGTCTTGAGGAAGTTATTTACAGTTTGGTAAAAAATATGTCTTTCTGTGACTGTGTTAAGGAATGTGATAAATCTGTCCACTGGTGATACATCTATGCAAAATTAAAAATATTAAAAATATCTGCAAGTGCAGGAGAACTGAATCCCAGACACGTATCTAAAATACACACCTTGTTCCATTAGAGATGCCAAGTAACATTCAAAATTTTTGCAGAAGTGTAATAGATTTAACACAGAATCACAGGAGCCCCAGGCTCCCCTAAGCAACAGCAAGAGATGAGTGAAATATTTCCCAGAAGAGCAGCATATGCCTATACTCAAGGGACTGAATTCCTCCCTTTATGACCTAGGTACACGTTTCCAGGACTCTGCTATTCTGAATGCTTTTGTCTTAAAAAAAAAAAAAAAAAAAAAGACAATATAAAGAGCTTGAAAAAACAAGCAAACAAACAAACAAATCACCACAACAAAACCCCCCCCCCAATCCACCTACAGGACTTTCCTGATGTCAAGCTGTTTTCCTGTTTTGGTTGTTTTGTTTTATTTTCTCCTTAAAAAGGGTAAAAAGGGGAAGCTGGTCAAGGTGTCAGGACTATCAATGTGAGAACTCTAGGACTTGTTTTGCTACTTGTCCCCGAGGTCCCACTAAAACCCATGCTTTAGTTAGAAACAAGAACAAATATTACTTAACCATATTCTTTCCAAATTGATATTTCTTCATCTACAATTTTCCTTCATCAAAATCAGGCCAGAGCATCTGGAAATGTAAGTCTGAATTCCCACAATAACTGGGGCTAGACGATGTTTCAGGCACACTGTAAGATCACTGGGGCTGTGCTCTGCAGGGCAGAGGACTTTGATGAACCTTATGTGTCCTTTCCAACTCAGGATATCCTATAATTCTATGATTCTATGATAGAAAGATCACTAAAGACTATCTTTTCACTGGACTTCATCCAGTGTGTCAATTTCTCCAGTACTGGAGAACCCAGTACTCAACACATCAGGTGTGCTTCACCTGTTCTGAGATTTCCATGGATCCATTTATCCAGCCTACTGAGGTCTCTGAATAGCAGAAGAACCCTGATGTAATGTAGTCCTGCATGGTTTTCCATACAACAAGTTTGGACAGAAAATCTGTGAATAAACTGTGTTGAAGCTGCTACTGCTGTTATTATTAGTATTATTTTTATTTTTTTTCTCATACTTGTAATAAACCAGTAATAACTCAAAGCAAATAATCAGTTGAGACTTGAATGAAGATGTAAAGAAAAATATTGTAACACTGTTTGGGACCAAATGAATCCTTATTCTAAATGGTATAAAAAAGACAAAGAGGAGAGAAAATCTACAAGCTCTTCCAAGAAATGGGTGTTTTTTCTCTTGCTACAATATATTTTCCCTAACCGTGGGCCTATTTCAGCATACTTGACAATCAGTTTCTTAAATATCACAGTGATTTCCTAATCCTAAATTAAGAAAATATATATGTATGTGTATGTGTATATGTATATGTATACGTATATGCTGTATATGTTTATGTGTGTGCATCTGTAGATTTATATCACTATTCTTTTAATATTTTCTTGAGATAAATTATACTAAGTAATTTATCTCCTTGTTTTGACTCTATTATTGTTGGAGCAAATTTAAACACTTAACACCTTTATTGGCTGTGGAGTGGCAAACACATACAGAAATAAAATCATTTACAAGTGAACAGTTGTCAGGGTTTTTATGTTTCTAGCAAGCAGACATTAATACCAGAATAATATTATGGATAATTTATAGTAATTGTTATTAATATTTTTAAACTCTACATCACTGTTTCCTTCTACCTTAAGATACACTTCAATGTGGTAGATGCTGGTATTGGCTTCATCAGGACATGCCAGCATTTAAGTAGAGAATAGGGTTTTGAGAAGCTTGTACAATTTCCATGTTCAGTTAATCCCAAGTGTCTCTTTGAAACATATGCTATCAAATGTGTCAAACATGCAATGGTTTTCTGATGTGGATTTCAGTTTATTCAGTATTTAAACTGGCTCATCAAACTTGTGTTATCCATATTTTTGACTTATCACTCATTAATATTTTTTTAAAAAATTATCTTTCTTATTTTTCTGAATTTGTGGAGGGTAATTTCAACCTTCTCTCTCCAAGGGATAAAATGTATGACTAATCTAACAAATATGAAGTTCCTTTTTTAAATACTTAGGAAGAGTAAATGTAACTTTCATGAAGGTTTACAGTGTATCACTACAGCAAGAAAGGGAGCAATGCAATTAACTGGCTTGCAGGGGTTTTTTAAGCCCTTTCCTGCAGTGCCCGGCTTTGCAAAGTAAAATAAACTTTCTTCAATAGTAAATTTTGGGATGCTTACTGTATTAAATCACGAAAAAAGTAGAGAAAGCAAAGCAATTTCATGTGGTAAACAAGTTAAATTACTCTTGCCCAAGGCTACCAATTATATATGCAGATAATTTGATGTATTTGTAATACTTTGTTTAGAAAAAGAGAACACTATGTTGATATGTAAGTAACAAATAATTAAATCATTACAGAAGCTGTGGTGCTGGTTTCTTCCTTTAATACCCTTTCAAAATAACAGACATGGGCTGCTCATAGAGAAGACTGAATTTTGGGGAGTAAAGCTGCCGATGTTAGAGAGTAATGAGCTAGGGTCCTCAAAAAGATGAACCAACTTTATATTCCAGGAGCCATATAAGCTTGAATTTCTGCTGACAGCATCATTATGAAATACTTGTTCATCTGATGGCAGCAAACTAAAAGCAGGGTTCATGTCACTGGATGTAATCCATATATAAAATGTGTGACTACCTGCAGAATTTTGCTCCGAATCTTTGGCTTCATGGAAACAAGGCCTGAGTCACCTCACTCTGCCTTCCATCAGAGCTGTGGGGACAGGTAAATTGTAGCCACACAGAGCTGTTGCTCAACAGGTTCTACATTTAGTTGAAGATATAAACAGGATACATAGAATCATAAATCATTAAGGTTGGAAAAGGCCTCCAAGATCATCAGGTCCAACCTTACACCAAACACTGCCATGTCCACTAAACCATAGCACAAAGATATGAGCAGATTATTAGGGACAGAGAGCTGCTAAATGATAAACCAGATCTTTTGGTTATGAACACTGACAAGATCAAGTCGATCTTTGTGAATACCTACCAGTGTGGAAGGCAGATTCTCCTTAAAACGATAAGCCAGTTTGTCTTTCTTTTTATTCTCCAAGGCATTAAGTCCATTAGAAAAGAGACACCAAACACTTAAAAAAAAAAAAGGATAAAAAAGGATAAAAATCTCAGTACTTTATTGAAAACTTGTCATTCAGATGTGTTATAAATGAGGGGTAGAGAACTGTGTTTATATTTTTTCCATCCTTTTAGCATGAAGATGAAGCACAGTAGGTTTTGTAACTGAGCTGGTAAGATTTCAAGGAGAATTTGTACATCTGAAATAGTAAACTATATAACACAAAGGATAGTCAGTCTGAAACCCAAAACCCAAAAACTAGGGAATAGAGCTGAAGGAGCACACTTTAGAAGAGAAATTCCTTAGATGAAGTCAAGCAGTTCAGGGGATTCAAGGCTAACAGCTCCACGACCATAATGTTTCTGAGCCATTTGTTGTCATGGTTGTCTTGACACACAGTCAAGGACTAAACCCTTTAAGAATCAGGCAAAGCCCTCTTTCAATAATCCTATAACTAACATATGGAGTTTGACTTAGAAGAGATTTGCAGCTTGAGAGATCACCTGGAAGTGTCTGGGATGAAAGCTGAGAGTTTTCTTACAGAAAGCAGAAAAACCTTTGCCGTTTTGGAGTCCCTGCTACTTACTGAATACTTTAACTAAGAAGGAAGAGTAGAATAAAATATTTCTAGTTGGAAGATACCTACAATGATCATGCCATCCAACAGCCTGACCAGTTTGGAGCAAGTTATTAAAGGCATTGTTCAGATGCCTCTTAAACCCTCAGACTTAGGACACTAACTATCTTCATAGGAAGTGTTTTGCTTCCTAATGTTATTCTAAACCTTCCCTAGCACAACTTTGAAAGGCATCTGACCAGCAAACTGCTGAAATAGACGTTTATCTCTGGGCACAAGAGCAGAGCCATGGCAACAGCTTGTTCTCTCTTCCTTGGCCCCAATTCCTCTTCCCTACCACGGCTTTACCCACTTGTCCAGTTTGTTTTCCAATACTCCAAGCCATTGAAAATTTTCCACTCTGTATGGCAACCAGGAGATTGTGTGCAGCACATCCTGCTTTGGCCAGTACCTTCCCACAAAAAGACACAAAGGAGATATATGAGCTGGCATCATGAGATGTAGTGTGAGCATTGTCCCTCTTTATGTGACTGAGTGTAAGGAAATGACGACATCCAGTGGAAGAAGCCTACCTGGCTGCCTTTATTTACTTATAGTCAGAGCACACTCGACCCATTTTCTTACAACAAACAAAATTCATCATCTTTTGATAAGTGTTTTATGTCCACACATTGTGTCTGTCACACGGCAAGAGACAGTCTTTGTTTTGCAGAATTTACCATTGATTTACAGGGCAGAAGGGGGCTCAGTGACACAGAGATGAGGCAAGGGACTTGAACCCAATTTCTAAAACTCAAATCTGTTGACTGGGTGAGCAAGTAATTCCTTTCAGGAAACATCCTTTTTCCTGTTGTGGTCATACAGCTGCCTATAGAAGACTATTTGTTCACCTTAAGAGTTTTGGTGATTCATTAGCCACACAGATCCCCAAGGTCAAAGTTTCAGTGGTGCAACAGATTAGTTTACCAGAAAAAAAAAAAAAAAAACAAAAACCCACGTGCTTGGGAGTGCTCAGATGGATAAAGCTACAGCACTTCAGGCTGTAATTGTTAGATGATGCCTCAAAGATCCTATACAGGGAATTGTATTAATTCCATTTACCCACACGAAACATTTCAACTCCAGCCTCTCCTGCAGATAACACAGAAGTAAATAGGGAGTTGGAGGAAGTATCCAGGGCACTAACAAATACACAGACCTATTGGTCACTCTCTACTTTTTGGTGTGTGAAGCAGAAATATGAGTTACTGTGATGCTAAGGGATGGTTGCATGTGTGAAAGTGGAACTTCATATATATAGACTCTGATAGTCTGGTTCTGCCCAACTGCCCTCTGGAGTTTAAGAGAAAGAGGATACCACCCTATTAAGAAACAGAGATTCTTAATGAGGTTAAAGCATTTATTAAGTGGCTTTTTATTGGAAGATAGATTTAAAATTATAAACTATTCTTAATTTTTTAAAAAGTGGAGGAAATCACAAAATCATTGCAGTGAAATCAACAAGAAGTTTCAAAATTAAAAACGAATATCACACATGTGCTTTCCTGTCTCGCTGTAACTGGTGCATGGTTTATCCCTCCAAAAGTTTCTCCAAAATTAAATTTATAAGAAGGGGAATAAATTGAGAGGCAGACATGGATGCTTTGATTTCTTTGTGTTCACTTCCCATAAATATTAATGCATTTCCTAGGTGCTGCCATTGTGACATGCCGGGGACGGGGGCAGGATGTGTTCTAGCCTGGCTCTCAGCCTCCCTGCATACAGATGAGTGCTCTCGGCAAGGCTGCAGGTGGAACACACACACAAAGTAAAATTATAGCTGCCCCTTGTCAAATGCAGCAACATGGACCAATAGTACCTGCCTCCTCCATCAGTGGATAATGCAGTCATTGTGTCGTAGACCTACTCAATGGTGATGTGGTATTAGGGGGGGGGGGAAAGTAATGTAGTTTGCTGGAGAGAGTGTGAAACTGGCAGTTTATCACTAAAACTTCCTCCCCACCTAGACTGCAGAAATGTTTCCCTTCTATCACACTAGTTCCTCTACCACATTATATTCAGAACCTTTGTAGTTTTCATCATTAAAAAAATAAAAAAAAAATTAAAAAAGGGAGTGCAGGCTATGTAACAGATTGAAAATGCATGAGATATGAATAAATTATCACATGCATAGATTTTCCTTTAGCTGCAAGACACAAAGGAAAGGAAACCAATAGCAGAAAAAATTTCCAGAGATCATAATTTTTTGAGGTAGCAGTATTTTGATGATGACACCTTGGGAAGTTTTAAATTGCAGCGGAATTGTGGTAAGACAAATGGCAATGTTGCCCTTGAGAATCTGACATATAAGAAATAAGAGGAAATGACACAAGACAGATAAATTTGTTTTCATGAGGAAGTTCTGATACAATGTGGATTTATGTGAAAATGAAATGGACTTTTAAAATCATTTAAATTAAACCAATTAAATCATAATATCACAAGTAACTCCATACCACAACAATTTTATCTTCATTTTTTAAAGACAAATATCATTTTTAACATTTCTTTATAAATGGTCATTTTAACTTAATGGAAATTTATTTGACTTTATAAATTTTAGGGAATAAATCTATATTTGTCTTGTAAATAAACCATGAAATAGGTCTGCTAAAGATAGGTAACACAAGTGAACAAATCATCTCAAGCTTGAGGAATTATATACTAGAAAAGCTTGGAAAAATTTTAAAAATCCTCTTATGCTAGAATGAAGGAGATGTGTTCTCACTTTAGCTGGGATAGAGTTAATTTTCTTCCCAGTAGATGATACAATGCTGTGGTTTGGATTTACAATGAGAATAATGTTGATAACACACAGATATTTTAGTTGTTGTTAAGCAGTGATTAAGAATTCTTCAGTTTCTCATTCTGCCCTTCCAGTGAAGAGGCTGAGGGGGCACAACTAGTTAGAAGACACAGGTGGGACAGCTGTCCCAAACTCACCAAAGGGATACCATGATCCCATATGGCATCTTGCTCAGTATATAAACAGGGGGAAGTTGGGCAGGGGTTGCTTCTTGTGAACTGGCTGGGCATCGGTTGGCAGCTGGTGAGCAAATGCAATGTACATCACTTATTTTGTGCATTCTATATTTTAATATTTTTTTAAATTATTTAGTACAATTATTATTATCATTAGCATCATAATCCCTTTCTTTTCTGTCCATTAAACTGTCTTTATCTCAACCTACATACTTTACTGGTTTTCCCATTCTCATCCCCATTGCACTTGCTGGAGGAGGGGAGCAAAATCTGCATGGGGTTTAGTTGCCAGCTGGGGTCAAACCACAACAGTCCTTTCTGGTGCCAAACATGGGCCTCAAGGTGTTCAAGGTAATGACAGATTTTGCTGGGAAGTGTTAGTTCAAATGTGTAGCTCTCAGTGCTTCTGTGCTTACCATGGGGCTTGCTTGCCTTACTGTTTATTAGAGTCTAGTGGCTGCTTTTTGCTTGTGCTGCTTGCTGTAGTGCTGTGCTGCTTATCACCTCACTCTGCTGTGCCTGGGAACATTCTGATAAGAGCAGTGGTGATGTGCCTGGGCTGGCAGATGGCCAGGCCATGACTGCTGTGCTTGTGCTGCTGTACTGCACAGGCTGGAACTCCAGTTTGAGCTCAAGTGTGAACAGGACACCCCAAACCACATGTTGCACATGGATTAGGGTACTCTGGAACACGTGCAACTCAGATCAACTGTGGCTGTGGATAAATCTATGCCACAGTAGGTGAACCCCTGAAAATGTTCTGGCTTATAGAAAAGGCTCTACTTAGAGCAGGTACGACCTTTAGGGCCTGCTGTCAGTGGATTAGTTAAGACACAGTAGGGGTAAGGGGAAGAGTTCATTTCAATGTTAAACCTGATGGTCTGCTCCAAAGAAACCAGAGATTTGGATTGTAATGGAAATACTTTTAAATTGCTGTAACTCAGGATTTGAGTTGCATGTTACATGAAGTAATATAAGAGGTGCCACCCTCTAATGAAGAACACGTCTTACGACAGTCAAAGTGTATCACTGACCCCACGTGAGCTTGGTTTGACGTCCAACAACTCCACACAACACATCACCTGTCCCATCCAGAGTCACCACCATTACAGACGGAGCCAAAGTCATGGACTAAATGTACTCAATGGATATTTTGTAGATAATTTTTTTTCAAAGGGGATCCATGGACTAAGGGAATGGCACCTGTAGATCATATCAAAGGATGGGGTGTGTGGTTAATGAGGTTGTACTGGCTGGTGTGGGACCTGAGCAAGACAAAAGGGTTATGGAATAAGGGGTGGAGAATGCGCTAGTTTTGACTGGGATAGAGTTAATTTTCTTCATAGTAGCTGGTATGGGGTTGTGTTTGGCTTTGTGCAATAAACAGTGTTGATAATTCAGGCATGTTATCACTCAGGAGACCTTATATAGGATCAAGGCCTTTTCTGCTTCTCTTACCACCGTGACAACCAGTAGGTTGGGGGTGTACAAGAAGCTGGGAGAGGACACAGCTGGAACAGCTGACCCCAAGTGACTACAGGGATATTACAACCATTCAGCATATAAGGTTGAGGGAAGAAGGAGGAAGAAGGTTGTTGTTCAGACTGATGGCAGTTGTCTTCCCAAGTCACTGGCATGTGTGATGGAGCCCTGTGCTCCTGGGAGTGGCTGAACACCTGCCTGCCCATGGGAAGCACTGAATGAATTGATTGTTTTGCTTTGTTTGTGTGCTCAGCTTTGGCTTTACCTGTTAAAATGTCTTTATTTCAACCCAGTTGTTTTCTCATTTTCACTCTCACAATTCTCTCCTCCAAGCCCAACAAAAGGGGAATGAGTGAGCAGCTGTGTGGGGCTGTTTCCAGGTGAGGTTAAAACATCACAACTATATATTAATCTAAACTTTCTTCATGTGGCCAAAGATGGATTAAATAGATCCTGACCAGAATTAAAATGATGACTCTGAAAGACCTTTTAAAAGACATGGAAGATAATTCAGCTGATACTGAAAGTCTCATACCTGTTACAGCTAAGCAGGTATCTGGATTTCCATCCATAGATCAGCTCCATTTATGACAGCAGTGTGATCTTTTTGATGATCGTGAATGTTTATGCACAAACTACCAAAACCATCTCCTGCCTCTTAACAAGAAGGAATTTTTAGCAAATTGCTCTCTCTTATATCTCAAAACATTTTTTCCATTAAGTCATATAATAATTTAAAATGTCTGATCGACATGCTACCTCTGATATTATGGACACCATTTACTTCCTGTCTCAGCCAATGGAGGGGAACAGACTAAGGGGACTTCAAATCATACAGATCTACTATGCAACTCAACCTGATCTTCTCTGCTACACATTCTGATCAAATTTTAAGAATGTTTAACTGAATTTAAAGTTTGGTCATCTTCAGATAAAGTGAATTAAAGGTCACCAACTCATGATCAGCTTTTTATTCCCACTTAAATAGGAGATTACGCAATGAATTTTTTGTTCAAATCTTTTGACAATTTTTTTAAAAATACATGAAGTAAGCAGTCAGAGCCTTAAACTATGGATCTATTTTCCTGCAGGTGCTGAATAGAGACACTTTCTCCAAAGTTAACAATCTCTTTGAACCTACAGCTCCTAAGATTGACTGAATTTAAATAACAATGTTCACTAATCAACAACAGTGTAAAAGCAGCACCAAATAGACAGCCATCTCATAATTACTGTGTACTAAATACAAAATAATTGTAAATCCTTCGTTTGATGTAAAGATCAACAGTATTTCAATGAATTTTATACCTACCTTTGAGGTGAGAAAATATGGGTATACAAGCAAGAAAGTTATGAAGTATGAGGATGGGTCTTGCATGTTTAAGAGTATGACTGCCCAGGGGAAAAAAAAAAATAATTCTTTCAAATTTTGCTCATCTTACTACTTTTCAGAATATTAAGATACAAACAAATGATTGTGAATAAATCAACAGATGCAATGTTAAAGTGAGTATTTCTTATACCAGCTGAGCTGTGTCTACACTACCTGACTGAAGAGCTGGCCAAAAGCAAACAAGCAAACAATCTAAAAAAAATGGGAGTGGGGCTTATCTTGCCCCCAACCTCACACATATTTATTAAGAAATAGTGTTTTGCCAGGAGCTTTTTAATTTGTAACATCTCTACTTGAAGCATCACTTGGTTTCATTTTATTTGATCTGTCTAGCCTCACAATAAAAGGGTTTTGAATGATGGTTTCTGTCGCCTCCTCAGTCATCCTCATGTAAGATCTAATAATACATTAAAGAAGTTCAGAGCTCCCTTTTCCTGTGCTATCTTCTCCTTCAGATTGTTTTAGCACTTTTAAGTTTAGAATACTTCAAATATCACAGAAGATTCAGAAGTTGACCTAGTTGTGCTGATATTTCCTTACTGAGGTCACAATATTTAAAGCCTTTTTTTTTTCCTGATTACAAAGTCCACTTTTTATTAAGTTTAGTAAGGACTAGACATGAACAACTAAAATAAAACTGAAACAGCTCTGAATAGCTTATTATTAATTAACTTAAATAAATAGTTCACTGTCCTGCATATCAGAAAATGTCAGATAGGAGCAGTTACTGTGGTGCTACTGGAATTAGGTAATAACATAATTAGTAGTGGTCACCAGAAGTAGTTAGTATATCTGGATCTTACAGTTCCAAGACTAATAAGCACCTAATGTCTTAGGTATATTCCTTGTTATTAGTGTCTACCAAGTCCAAGCAAGCAGCACATAGATCATTTAAGGAAACATAGTGAAAATTTTTTCCTTCTTATTTGTATCAATTAAGATTCATAAGCAGAATCATTAAGAAGTTATAAAGTAGCTCACAGCATTAATTTCTTCCATGCCTGGAAAAATTTAGACTTTGACCATCAGCTACATAAGGCCTGAGAAGACCTGTCTGGTCCAATAATGACATGTAATACTGAAAACCTAAGGTTTAATTTCAAAGAATAAAACAGCGATCAACACTGAATAACCTCTCAAAACATTCTATGAATACACAGCAGAAGGGAAATTAAGTTTCAAAATGTTCTTTCAACGTCTATGGGGTTAAAGATTATCTTTACATCTATGTCCATAGAACTTCTTTCTATTTCAAGAAAATAAATTTTCCACCATTGCCCTGGTCAATTCATTTTGCATAATGGCATGAGTCCACCTACTTGATTTCCAAGGTGACATGACCTTTTATAAGCTGTATCAGTTCCAGGATCAATTTTTTTTTTTTTTAATTTTCTTATCTAATATTTCCTCATCTTGCTGTGATGTTCTGTAAAAACCTTTTACTATGCAACTAGCTTAATAGCAAGTAGTACATTCCTTTGTAAATTCCCTGTTTTATGAAAAGAAAGGCCTACAAAGCTTCAGAAACGAAGTTGAAAAAATATCATTCCTACACACAAAAAAACATAATAAACTTACATGGTAAGGAAAAAATACAGCTTAAAGCTAAAAAATTAGAGGACAGAGAGACAGAAAGGACCTTTTTTGATAATTAGATCAAGAAAAGATGAATAATTTCAAAAGTCACTCTTTCCACTGTGAGATGTCTTCTGTGGCATGTCTGGAACAACCTGTTTGGCCATCTAGGGTTGTATATGTTTTTGTTAAAATTATATTTTTCCTCAGCTTCACCAACTAATTTGCTGTTCTAATAATTCACACAGAACTTGTTCTGCCACTGCCCCTTGAGATGTATATGTTTTCACCTCCACTTCTGCCTCCAGTATTCCCTAGGCAATATTATATCTCAGCTGGGTTCGTGCACGGTGAGAAAATGAAAAGTTTCTCAGTGATTCTCCTCTTTCTGGTTGAGTCGCAATAAAGGGAAAAAGTTAGTCAGGGTGTCTCTGGACAGCCTCTAGAGATTACAGAAACAGGCTATTCCAAAGCTCAAGGAACTCAGTTAAGAGATTCATTGACTTTGGCAGGCTTTGGAGCAACACATAATGATTGTTGGTTTATCTCACTGTCTGATGGAGACTCTCAGATCAATCAACGTTGCAGCTGCTCAAGAGGAAGAAACTATTTGTAAATAAATGATTCACTGGTTAGTTATGATGCTCTCCCTGAAGCATTTAACTACTCAATTGTCAGTGTAGAGAACTGATTATTAAGCGGCAAATTTTAATGCTTAGCCATTCAGGGAAATACAAACTCTGCCTCACACAAATAAATTCCTGAAAGCTGATTCCATAGGCCTGTTATGCCCTTCTTGCATTGTTTGGTAAGAATTTTGTCTGGCCTTTCTTATTATACCATCTGAATGCTTTACAAGCCTTAATAAATTTATCCTCACAGTGTCCCTGAGGCAACAGCTAAGTGAAAAAAAAAAAATGTCCAAGAAAAGAAACCTCTAGGCAAAAGCCTGGAAGAAAATGCTGCAGGCAATTACATGCAAAGGAACAGCTGTCCACAGAAGAAATTCTGCCCCAGGAAGAATTGACCATGGGATAGTGTGAAATGTCCTTGACCAGGTCAAATTTTTTTGGTTATGTGGCTCTAATTTTTCCTTTCTTTCTGTCTTATAGATGGAGTTTTCCCAGGATTACTCATGTCTATTTCAGAACTAATAAAATTTTTAAAACAGTAGAATGCAATTTTTGTTACTGTCCTCCTGAAACCTAGATCTAATAAAATAGTTCATGGAGTTATTGTGAATATCACTTTGCAGCACTGCAGTCCAGTAAATACATTATTCCTACTGCTAGTAAGAGGCTTTGTACTGAGTTCATAGAGCCTCAGGAGCAAGGCTTGTCAGGCTTGCTTTGTCTGAACTTGTATTCACTTGCCTGGGGCTTTGTCTTAGCTACTTTACTTAAAACAGTGTTTGCTAAAAACAGGTCACTCTCTAATTTGGTTTATTCTGCATTTGTGTGCTACTATCATAGTTTTAACGTCATTAGGCGATAGACTCATAGAATATCCTGAACTGGAAAGGACCCACAAGGATCACTGGGTCCAGCTTCTGGTTCTCCACAGGACACCCCAAGAATCCCACCATGTGCATGAGGGCATTGTCCAAATGCATCTTGAAGTCTGCCAGCCTTGGTGCTGTAACCACTGCCCTGGGGATCCTGTTCAGGGCCTGACCACCTTCTGGAGGAAGAACATTTTTTATAATATCCAACATAACCCTCCCCCAACACAACTCCAGGCCACTCCCTGGGTGCTGTCCCTGGTCCCCACAGAGCAGAGATCAGTGCCTACCCCTTCTCTGCCCCTCCCCAGAAAGTTGTCCCTG
>JAWMRC010000089.1:69070736-69103008 GCA_035584755.1 Thripadectes ignobilis
TTTTCCTTTTCCTTGTCCTTTTCCTTTTCCTTTTCCTTTTCCTTGTCCTTGTCCTTTTCCTTTTCCTTTTCCTTTTCCTTTTCCTTTTCCTTTTCCTTTTCCTTTTCTTCCTTTTCTTTTTCTATTTTTTTAATTTAATTTTTAATATTTTTTTTCTGAATTTTGACAGACTAGGATTTTAGAACTGAGACAGATTCATCTCTAAAGGATTCCATGTCTTAAAACTTCTTTAAGAAGTATTCCAGATATTCTCTCCCTCCACATATTCCAAGTAAGTTTCTAGATATTTCTATCAAGTTTTCTTTGACAAAATTAATCCTGTTAACTCTGTGTCCACCAGAAACCCCAGAGATGACTGTGAACTAAAATCAATTTTCCTTGTTGTAATGTTGTAGTGATGGAGCTACACTCCCTTTGGCATCAGACCTTAACATCTTTAAAAGGGTTTTGACCCTTGCTTGAACAGCTCCTAAAGCATGCAGAGTTTTACAACTGGCTTAATTGCCCACACTTAGGGGGCTTGGGACCATTTGAGATATTTGATATATACATGTTAGGAAGAAATTCTTTCCTGTAAGGGTGGCACAGGCTGTCCAGAGGAGCTGTGCCTGCTCCTGGATCCCTGGAAGTGTTCAAGGCCAGGTTGGACTGGGCTTGGAACAGTAGAATGTCCAGTAGAAGATGTCCCTGTCAACAGCCAAGGGTTGAAACAAGAAGATCTTTAAGGTCCCTTCCAATCCAAACCATCCTATGACTCTATGATTCTATGACTCTGTGACCTGAGGGAGATTGTGCACATCTGGAGCAAGAGCTGGAGACCAGATAGCACTGCCTTGGCTATCTCAGATCATAGAAGACATCAAGGTGAAGGCTACTGAATAGTCCTTAAATATTTACAGCTCACACATAGCTTTACATTTTCTGATGTGGCTGTGGACAGGTATTCTAGAAAACAGTGACCAGAGGATCCTACAGCAGTTTTTCTCCTGCATATTCTTCCATGTTAACCAAGGGTGGTAAGACTTCAGCCTCCCAGTTCTGTCAAAGCCCAGTGAAAGAAACCCTGTTTTTATTCTCTTCTACTTCTGACAGCATATTTATCCTCTTCAATTCTTCTCTCTGAAATAGCCACTCAGTTCCTTTTGAATCAAATGGTCTTATCTCTAAAGTTGATACCTGACCTCTTCAAATCATTTAAGAAGCCCCAGGGCTTACTTGTTCATTTCTTGTCTTTCAGCTGCAGACAACCAGAAGATGACCTATGTACCTCTACTTTCTCTATTATTCCTACCTCTATCTCTTCAGAATTTTATTGCCACATGGAATAAATGCTATAAAGCTTTTTAAAACGACATGTTTAAGCCTACCTTCATCCAGCTTCCATTCACTACACTTCAGATTCAAAACTTTTTAAACCTTTTTGGATGGGTTTACCCACCTCCAATTGGCAACAAGACCTCTAACATACATCTGAAATGATTCACAGAAAGATGCCCAAAGGGCATGAACTCAGGGCTGAGAGCCATATTCCAGCAAGTGTTTGGTAAGAACAGGGTAATTGGCCTCCAACACATTAAAAAATGCAGTAGTGAGGAAAGGAACAAAACATGGTTGCACATCCAAAGCAGAATAGATGAATAATAAGGTTTAAATGACAGACAGAAAACGTGAAAAAACTGTTTTTAAGAACACAAAGAACTACTGGAGCTTCACAGATGTCACTGAAAAGGTCTCCTGCACTGGTAGTTTTTAAGGTTTGGCAAACATCCTTGTTAAGGCAGAAAGGTGGCAAATATGATAATTTTTGTAAGCCTCTGCTACCCATTTTAGTCAATATCAAATTATATTTTAATTCCTTTATTGCTTCTGTGGGATATCTAAGTTTATACTTAAAATGAGATATCTTGGAATCCATATGAATTTTCATTATTTGTCCTTAAGAAGTCAATTCATAGGCTAGAGAAACTTTTAGATTCACATACTATGAGCTCATCAAATCTAACATTTTTTTAAACAGGTAAGAACTGTACTGACACTTTATTCCCTTGACAGACATTCAGGTTTATTTCTCGGACAAATGAAACAAAATTAATCTATAGCTCACCACTGGCTAAACAGAACCTTTCCGCTTTCTTCCTTCTCCTTATCTGCATCTGACCTTGAGTGTTTCTTATACCTGACAAGGAATGAATATTTTTTATCTACCCTAACTCTCATTTCTCACACTCATGATTGGAGGGGGGAGCCATAATAAACATGAACATTTAATCAATACCCTTGTATGAAACAAACAGTAAAACACAGGCTAAATAATGAAGAAATACAATTCTTACTCCTGACGCATCTTTAATTAGAGCTTTACTACATGACACAAATTACTTCAGTCCTGTGATATTACCCAAGATGTTTAAATGTTCTACAAAAGTATTGATTTTGTTTTGAATGTCAGATCTTGTGCTTGGCAGCTTTTTATGTGAAGCAAATTGGAATTCTAATTAAGGTGCATTTCTCAAACGAGAAGCAGAGAAACCACAGCATAAGTATACAATTATTAGACTGTAGTTATCAGCCTTCATATGGTCACAAAAACTGCAATCTTGAGTAGTACTGAATAACACATGATATGTTTTGAATGAAAGTTTTACAAAGAAGAATTTCTGCATCCTCAGTACATAATTTGCCATCTAGAAAAAGAGTGGTTGAATGGCTTAAATGGGACATTATTTTTATTTTTGTTTAAATAGGCTTGGCAACTTAGCAATGAGAAGTATTAACCTTTGGAAAAAATCAATTGCCATCTCATCTCATCTAGTTAAGAAAAACACACACATGCAAGAAAAATTCCACAGAAACCTGATGGAATTAGTCAGCAGTGAACACAACCCTCACTCTAAGCTAAGCTTTAGGCATTGGTGTGATGCAGTGGATGGGCTATGGCAAGGAGAGAAGGGCTGAATAGGAAACGAACATCACTGGAAGCTGAAGGGAAAGATTTCAGCTGCTTGTCATGATCAATGAGTAGATGATACTCAGCACTTATTCTTCATGTGTTTTGAGCTTCAGGCTTCTCATCTCATTTCATTTAAGTACATTGACTTTTGAGACCTGAGACTGTACAAGATGTACCTGTTAGAAAGTTCCATCTCCTATGCATTGACAAGGTGTACATTATTCTAACTTAATTTTAAACTCTAAATTCTCTCATCATCTAAAGTATATGTAGTTTCAGATTTATATTCAGATCTATTGTTGCTACCAGTTTTACTTGTTGTTTGGGTTGGGTTTTTTTTTTGTTTTGTTGGTGTTTTTTTTTTTTTTTTTTTTTTTTTTTTGTGTATGATTTTTTACTACTTCCCTACATATGCCAAATCTGCCATCATTCTTTCATTGGTCTTAATAGTGTCATGATCTAGTCAAAGACAGACAAAAGTCTTTATTAAGAAATGGCTAGATAAAAATTGCTTCCTTCAACAGATTGATAAGAAATATAAGACATAAGTAAACCAATATTCTAGTAGCCTTATTACTAAACATTTATAGGTTTTACAAATTTATTTAATTTCTAGAGAGTTGACACAATGTTTACCAATGTTGGAAGAAATCTTAAAATTCATGCTCCAGGCATTAAAACAAAGTTATTAAATCCTTCAATTACTCCTGTGCCCCTAACTCTGAATTGTGGCAGGTTTTCTCTCACACACACATACATATACTCAGAAATATGCATGAAGTTAAAGGAAAATTTCTGTATTTGTAGTATCTGCCACAAAAGGAATTCAATCCCAAAAAGCCCCTTTGACCTCTAAGTAAGCCATTTCAGATATTCAGCCAAATGTTACCAAATGTGAGCTCATTATATTCTCCATAGTTACTGTTAATTAAAATCCTTTGAAGCATCAATGGTCTGACCTGGTCATAACACTCAGCACATGGTAAAGGATACTGCATTGTAAACATATAGGAGTGAAAACAAGATATTTCAGAAAAAAATAGATTAACTCTTGCAATGGTATTTAACAGAAATAATTTTAAAACAGAAAAACCATGAAGCTTCAGTTTTTTAAAAAAAGTAGTAAGCCTCACTGCTGTATGGATGATGTAAAAAATTCCTCAGTAACAAGGAATTTTTCTTCAACTCACTTTTTTCAGCTCTGCGGAATTTGCTGGACCATGTCCAGAGAAGAACAAGAAAACTGTGAAAGGGTCTTAAGCACAAGTCATATGAGGAGGAGCAGAGGAGGCTGTGGGGGGCTCATCCTGGAGAAGAGGAAGCTCATAGGGGACCTTCTTGGTCTCTGTAACTCTCTGACAGGAGCGGGAAGCCAGGTCAGTGTTGGTCTCCTCTGCCAGGTAATAAGTGACAGAACTAGAGAAAGTTGCACCCGGGGGGGTTAGATTGGATATTAGGAAAAATATCTTCACTGTAAGTGTGGTCAAGCATTGGAACAGGGAGAGTAAAATCACGATTTCTGAAGGTACTTAAAAGGTGTGTAGATGTGGTACTTAGAGACATGGTTTAGTGATCAGCTTGCTCGGTCAGTGGTTGGAGTCATAAAGCTCTTTTCCAAACAAAATAATTTCATGAATAATTAGCAATAAGTTTAATATTCATTGCAAGACATTGGTATTCCTCAGACATGAGTATCTTTCAGTTATCTTTTTAAGTACTGTTTTTCCCTTCTTCAGGTTTTTCACTACCTAGCTTTTTTAACTTAGTGTTAAAATTTCACAATAAGTATAGCAGAACACCTAACCAGACTGGACTATTTCAACTGTCTATTCCTATAAGTTTTGTACACTCCGTTTTCAGACTAAATCATGTTACAGAGCTCAAAGGCACAGCAATGAGCACCAGCCCACGGAGAGTACCAGAAGCTGTGTAGGAAGCCAGGAGACTATAGGAACTACTGTAGTAATCCCAGAGCACACAACTGTAGTGCAAGATCCACTATATTGCTTCTGCTTTTATTTCAGAGCACCTCATAAAGAAAAACTTGCAAATTGGAAGAGAATTATTTTCTGTTTATGAATAACCTATTGTTCTGACCTCTTTGCTTTGAAGTCAGTACTTGCTCCAGGGTGATTCAATGCCATGCTTTGGCTTTGATGTACAATCTTAAAAGCACCATTACAGGCATTTACTGGAAGGGAATACCTTGTTGCCATGGCTACTAGTGCATCACTTGAAACTGATATAGCTGGATTTCATCACCATGACACTAATTTTCTCCAGTGCAGCAAAGGAGAGACTAGATCATTACTATATTAGATGCAGAAGAGTTGGGTTTTCTTCATTACGTTTCCTTCTTTTTACTTATTAAGGCTCGTGGGTGAAAACTGTGGCTGTAAGGACAAACCTGTGAGCTGAAGAAAACCGTGCCAGATATTGTTTGGAGGAATGTGAACAAATAGAGAGTATTTTTGGCGCTGTTTCTTATCTGGAAAAAAATGAAATCTGGAATCCTGTTGGATGTCAGCTGTCAAACTTAGCATATCTCCACTGCTATGAGGGAATGACAGTCAAATTAGGTGCTTTCTTGGTGACTGGTTGGCCCTAACCCAACACTCACTGAACTTCTCAGGTGTATAGAATATAGTGAGTTGTGCTGTAAGGAACATTTCCTATATCCCTGGGGTACGTCTTCTACCACAGACAGAACAAGGCACAGAGGACCTGCACAAAAGCAAAGGAAGTGTCTCACAACTGTACAGGTTGTGCATCCCCAGCAGTTCACACACAACTAACTTAGAGCAGGAAGCATGATGGGGTTGCCATTATGTTTGGAAATAAGCTCTAGTTTCAGGTTCATTCTGAACCAGTCCAGCCCAGTTGCCCCTGTACATGCACAGATGTGAGTTGATGAAACTATAATGTCCCAGATCAAAGGCAGATCTATGGAGAAACACACAGATGAGTGTGAGACTGGTTTTCAATTGGGATGAGTAGAAAGAAGCATTTTATTTCAATACCTGTCTTCACACCTCTTCAGGCTACAATCTAAACCTTTAGAAGTTAATTGAAAGGGAAACTTTCCTCAGCTGAAGAATTTAAGTGTAAACAAAATAAAAATCCTTCATTTGTCTGGTTAGGGGAGCCTCTCAGTTATGCTCCCATCCTCAGAATTAAGCACACATAAAATATTCCAAATAAAAGCTCTTTCAGATTACTGCCTTCCTCATCGAACTTGTGCATCTAAGAGCCTGATCACAAGAAGGTTAAAGAAGGAAGGAGAAGGCTTCAACTATAGCTTCAATCACTTTCCTTTGGAAATCTGCAATGCAGCATCTCTGCCCCACTGTAAAAGCAGCATTCACTTTCTCACAGACTTCTATTTAGCACCATTAGAAACATCTAACTGAGACAGAGTTGGCAGATGCAACACAGGTATTATGGAAAAAACACCTGAGGAGGGAAATGGACACTCAACAGAATGCACTGTTAATAGGCATACAATGAACCACCCCTTAAATTTGATCTAAGGTCATTCTTTGTGTTCAGTGTATCCTAAAATGAGAGTTATCAAGACATTCAGGATGTTATTTGTGGCCTCAGATGTTTATTAGAATAGGATGAAGTTAGTTTGTTAACATATATATTTCAGTATCCATTATTGAAAGAAACTTAAATAACTATTTCGGATACCTTCAGGTAAATATAACCAAGATGATCTTATCTGCAGCATTTTGGTTTCATACAATTAAAAAAAAAAATATTTTAAGTCACAATATTTCTGAAATAATTTTGGAAAAAAAATTAAAAGGGCTGGCTTCAGCTATTTAATTTTTAGAATCATTATTACCTCTGGGTAATTACAGCTATTCCCAACTTACCCCAGTTTTGGTGGAATGCATGTCCCCAGTGAGCTCCCAAAACAAATCCTAATCTGTAGTTTTCAGCTGTCAGATGCTGAAACAAAGTAAAGATAATTGTGTCTTAGAAGTTGCTAAGTATGTATTTACATAAATTTGTTGCTATTAGGAAAGTTTGATCCACTGCATTCTTAATGCAAAATTCCCAAGTGACAGATGTGTGAATGGCTTTTTGCCTGGAGTTTGGTTCAAATCCATTTCCAAATAGAATAGCTGCATTTTGAACATACTGTTTTAATCATCTTTTCTTTCTGCTTTTAGCACATAGATTCCCTGTTTTGGTCATTCAACAATGTGAGAGCTCTCCACTTCCCAGACCATTCTTGTTTTTAATATTTAGGTCTTGTAGTTCAAACTGACACCAGAAGCAGCTTTAAGAAATGCCTGGCTTACATCAGGTAGGTGTTACAATGTTTGAAATTATACTTGAGTTTTACAATCAAACGATTTTATTACAGGAATTAGTGATTTTAGTTTGAAACAAGGTTACAAGTACATCTTCCAGTCAAATTTGAACACATAAAAGCTCAGTTAAAAATATTGCGTTGTAAAACTGTTGTGATGTCAAAAGTCTAAAGAGCAATTTTATAATGAATTCTTGGAAAGACTTCTCTTCTGCTTCCCACGTTTAGACATGGATTAACCAAACAGAGCTTAATATCTCAAAGTATATCTGTATCTAAACATAGACATTGACTTGCACTTAAAGTGCAATATATTTTTCCTTCAAACATGACTAAATAGAAAAATGGCTCTTGGTTTTAACTTTAGTTAACCTATGATGCACAGCTATCATTACCGGCATAGAATGAGAAGTATTGATTTTATTTTGTTCCATAACAAAGTGCTACAGAAGACTTTGAAATAAATTCTTCCCTACCCCTATGACAGCTATACAGATTTCTCCACTCTTTCTCTCTCTTCAGATTTAAGTAGTGACTATTCAACAGATATGCCACAAAGAATCTAATGTCACTGATTCTCAGGGCTGTTCTTCAAGTGAATCTGATGACAAGCACTTTGAGATATATATGTGAAGATACATTATTAATGAAAAAATGTTGACAGTTTTTTATTATTATTCTTGATTTTATAGCAAAAATACTGCACTTCTCTAAACCAACAACATCTATGTGTTACATACTGTTTATCTTTGCTGTAATTTGTATGCATGAGTAATGGCAGAGATTGCAACTGAAAATGTTTACTTTGTATGACCATTGTCAAGTTTTCACTGCTAGAGTGATTTTTGCAAAGAATTTTTTTTTAAAATAAAATTCTTTCATTAAGGTTTTCCCAAAATATAAAAAATTTGCTTCCAATTTTTTGAAAATAAGTCGATTTAGTAAAGAAATCTGGTAATCTAACAAGAGATTTTCCCTCATTTGCTATAGCCTAGAAGACTACAGTATGATGTTATTTTTATGAATTTAGTCATCCAAACATGCTGGAAGATAGTCGTTATATTTTAGCACTTCTCTCTCTCTACTTAAAATGTGACAGTTCAGAATATAAGGATGAATAAACAGTGATGGAAAGGGAACAGAGGAGATGCTGTTTCCTGGAAATCATTCAAACCTCAAAAAAGGGTCAGGTTCAGGGTGCCCATTTCCTTAATTAAAAATCTCATCAATCCATCCCAATGTCTCTCTCATTCACATTAGAGTGCCAAACTACATCAGACCAGATTCTTCTCTGCTTTTACAACTACATAATGAAAGCTGAATCTACTGCTGTGTGAATATTAATGTGCCATTCCAGCAGTTATTCATAGTCCCTAAGTTCTGATGTTCTAAAAAGGTTTTAATCAAATAGTGAAAAAATAAGACTTTATTTGAGCTCATCTAGTGAGCACAGAAGGCTTTTAATTTTACAGAAAAGGAGAAAAAAGGAGAAAAAAAAAGGCATTCTGTTCATTCCTCAAAGTGATGATATAGAGCCAAGCTCTATGGGGTTGCTGACTGGATTTATTGTATGTCACACAGATCAAAAGTAAGTGTAGGCAGGTAAAGAGTCTTGATACCCAGCTGGGTAGGATGGTTTGTGAGCATAACAGACACTGACTGTGCGACAGCACAATACTTCTGCTTGCCAAGTTAATTAAGTTAGGATTGAATGCCCATGGATCGGAGATAATAATATCAGCCACATACAAAGGATATCTGATATTGTAGATTAGGTTTATAAGAACTGCTTTGTCTCTCTGACAGGGAGACAAAAATGTGCTGCCACTAAACTCCAAGAGATGGGACTCCTGCCATATTCAAGAACATGCTTTATTTTTATTTTTTTTTTTATTTTATTTATTTTATAATTTTTATTTGTATTTTTATTTCCCTTATTATTTTATATTTCCCATTTAATAAAATCTTGCATCTTTGGGCTACATGTGAGGGATACAGCAAAAAAGGTGACAAGCCCAGGAAACTGCCAGAGGTGAACTTTTCAACTCACAGGAACATCTCAAGGCAGGCTGTAAATAGGATTACTTTTATTAGACTCTCCTGTCTGCTGCAGCTGCTCTTGTTAAGGACCTGTCACTCTGCCCATTGTGCATAGCAGAGTGACAGGCAGTCCAAACCTTGGGGACCCAGTGCAGACCCCCCAATGACACCTGTCACTCAGGTAGAACCATCCCTTTGAGTCAACAACAGTGTCTGTCCAGAGCATAAAACAGGATTTCAACATGCTTTACATCAGATGGGCAGGTGTTGGGATTACCTTTGAAACACAAACATGGGTCATCAGTGGAGGGTCAGGTGAACCACCAAGAGCCTCCTCCCCACCAGGGATGTTCCTCCAATGAACTGGGTCATTTCTCCACCATAGTGATGGTTAAATTGTCCTGTGGTTTAGAATTTTTTTCCCTATCACTTCCTAGTCCAGCGCCCGAATCAAAACAGAACTGACTACTGCAATGCTCAGTTTTGAAAAGAAATATTCGATCTTTCACATAAGTTCTCAAGTGTTTTCAAGATCTGGGTCACTACAATGCAAGGTAGAGGTGTGAAAATTGATTATTCTGAGGAAAACATGATGATTAAGGTAATGTGTGCACCGCAGATTTACGGGCATGAAGAAGATTAGATCAGACAAAAGGGAAGAAGGAAATAACAATAGAGGAAACTTCCTGTAAATACCAAGAGTTGCAGCAAATGTTTGGTAGGCTGCTACTGTAGCTTAGCGTCAGTAGATGTAGAATATTGCACCTGCAAGTCAACCTACATTCCCAAGAAGGGAAAGGTTTGCTAAAATTTTCAGTTCTTCCCACTGGAATCTGAAATATATCTATACAGATATTCTTGGGGTAGTCCTGTGTAGGACTAGGAATTGGACTTCAATGGTCCTTGTGGGTCCCTTTCAACTCAGGACATTCTATGATGTAAATATTTAAGCAATTGCACCTCCACTTTTTCTGAGCCTCTTGTGAATGTCCAGTTCAAGGTAGTAAGAAGGTCCCACACCCCATGAGGCTGGAAGTCTACCTGAGGCTCTCCTCTGAAGCATTTTAGTCTGTATAAGCAATTCTTCATTTTCCAGGAGGATCTGAATGCTGAAGTTTTCTTCTAGACAACCATTGCAGCAGACATTCAAACTGCATCAACTGAAATATTCTCAAAGTATGTTGTTGTGGTGGTTTGAAAAACCCATGACAGATGTAATTTGAATTTCAGGCACACCAATGCAATAAAGAGAAGATGGAAATCTGCAGGCCAGACTGGAGAGAAAACCAACAATCAGATTTTTGTGATTCTGCAGTGGCATTTATGTATTTGTTTCAGGGACAAGCACAAGTTTAAGCACTTTTTAAAAAGGATATTCCACTTGAATATGAGGAAGAGCTTCATGACTGTGTGGGTAACCATGCACTAGAACAGTTTGCCCAGAGAGGGTGTGGAGTTTCCCTCACTATAGATATTCCAGAACTACCTGGACACAATCCTGTTCCCTGTGCTCTGGGATAACCCAGCATGATCAGGGAGGTTGGACCAGATGACCCACTGTGATCTCCTCCAGCTTTAGCCAGTCTCTGTGTGATTCTGTGTGATATACACTTTTACACTGCTATTCTGATAATTTTGATTAACACTACTGAAGTGCTACTACATTGCATGGATTTATAAAATATATTATCTGGACATATCTTGCAGGAAATGCAGCATTTCTAATACCTTTTATTATTTCCTTTATCAGAGTGGTTTATAGGAGTGTACATCTCAAGTCATAAAAACAGAAAGCCATTAAAAAGCTCTTATAAAAGCTCTTATGTTTCATGATCTGATTATACATATTCTGTTTCAGGACAAGCACACTATTTGGCAAATTATAGTCTTAGCTCAGTCACCTTCTGGAGAAAATTCCTATTTATATTCCTGACTGACATTACCTATTTCTCCAAGTGATTTTGTCCAGTTTGCATAATACAAATCATTATCTATACAGAAGTCGTCTAGGTCCAAGTTCATTCCTGATTTATCTCCACCAATGCATAAAAGAATAAAGAGAATCCATTAAAAACAAGGTTAAAAAGAGAGGAAGAGGGGGAGAAACAAAAAACAAAACCAAAAAAACGCACACAGCATGAGCTGCATGGAAGATAAATGCCAAAGGCCTGATTGTCATTTACATTAAGGCAGAATAAAAAAGTTGTGAATGAGAATTGAAGACAGGCTGTGCTTCTGTTTATTTATTTCTAGCTAAAAATATGCTGGGTTTTTTTAGAAGTGTGTGTTTTCATTTGTTTGTGAGAACAAGTTTTTGCATTAACAGGAGGGGTTTTTTGAGAAGTAGATGAAAGGTTCAATGTCAAACTGAATTTACAAATCCTCCAACTCTCTAGGATTGACTTATCTCTCTCTGAAAGTACCTGTCTATCTCTTCATCACAGGCCTTGCAATCACTGGCTATTATCCTAGGGTCAAGCTCATTCTGAGAAAGGAAAATATACTAAATTAAGATGTATAAGAGATTAACCAGCTCAGGTTAATTGTGTTTTCATTTTCTTAAGAATTTATCAATGCTGTAAAATAAATCTCATTATGTTTTTGCAGTTATTAAAAAAAAAAAAAAAGGGACACTGCATAATAGTGACAGTCATTATCATCAGATCTGAAAACAAGAATAGAAGAGTAATCCTTTCTTGTTGGAAATAAACCCACGTGGTTGTATTTAACACTATTTCTATAAACTCCCTGCTATTTCTTCGTCTTCTTTTCCTATTACTATTTTATCAAGAGATTTTTGTCACTCTTGCTTACAATGTTATCAAGAAGCCATCTATTTACATGTTGAAACTGCTGTTCCTCTGCGTTTTCCTTTTCAGGCCTTGTAACATCCTTTTGTAACTGTGGATTGGAGACAATCTCACTTCCTTATGTAAAGTAGACTGTGCTGATAATTGAAAGCACAGGAGAAGCTAGATACTGGCCAAGTTAAGCTAAACTGATGGGGCAGGGGAAAGAGCAGACAGTAATAATAAAATAAGCAGCTGAACTTGAGCCCAGGTGTGCCCAGGTGGGCAGGAGGGCAGTGGCCCCTGGGCTGTGCCAGCCAAGCTGTGTGGCTGTCCTTGTGTGCCCTGTGTGTCATCCCTGTGCTGGCACTGCTGAGGCACCTCCAGCCCTGGGGGCAGCTCTGTGCCCCTCAGACAGCAGAGACCCTGAGGGGCTGGAGCGTGTGCAGGGAAGGGAACGGGGCTGGGGAAGGGGCTGGAGCAGCAGGAGCGGCTGAGGGAGCTGGGGGGGCTCAGCCTGGAGAAAAGGAGGCTCAGGGGGCACCTTCTGGCTCTGCAGCTCCCTGACAGGAGGGGGGCAGGGTAGGGGAGGGGAGGGCTCTTCTGCTGAATAACAAGTGATAGGACAAGAGGACATAGTCTCAAGTTGCAGCAGGAGAGATTTAGATTGACTATTAGGGAAAATTTCTTCACTTGGGTACCCTGGTCAAGCATTGCAACAGGCTGCCCAGGGCAGTGGTGAAATCATCATCCCCGTAAGTGTTCAAAACAAGGTGCGTTTGCCATATGGGGACCTGGTGTAGTGGTGGGTTTGACGGTGCTAGGTTAATGGTTGGACTTGATTACCTTAGAGGTATTTTTCAACCTTAATGACTCTATGATTCTATGAAATACATGCTTTAAATGAGGCAATTGTCTTTTCTAATCACATTGTTGAACACCAAAGGGTACTCCAACAGCAGACAGAGAACATTCCCTCAGATTGTACCTTACCAATAAGAGGTGGTACACACAAACACACTGAAATACCAATATTCTGCCTTGTTGCAGGTCTGGATGCATATGCCTTTTGTGTCTGGATGTGATTTTTTTATTATTATTATTTTCCACCTGAACTGCAACCCTGGGCACTAAGGTCTGTGCCAAAAAGGCAGTATCAATTCCCAAGGTACTCAGTCAAGGTCACCAGGGGCACCTGATCTCACTTCACAAGATGAAGCATCCCTTTCTCCCTTGCATTATACTAACTATGATAAAATATATATTTACTGCTGTCTAAACTGTTGTAGGAAGTGCTGAGGGGAAGGCTCTGCATCCCTACTTATGGTGATGGAGTGTTTACGAGAGCAATCCTTTCAGCAATAATGAATTTCCTCATTCACATGAGGGCTCCCCAGGGTAAAGGGAGTATCCAGCAATCAAGAGCCTTGAATTTCCTTTGTGCTCATTAAAACGAAACATACAAATAAAAAATCCTGAATAGGGAAATAAAAACCCAAAATCAAACAAGATGTCAATCTGAACACCACAAACCAGCCTCTAAGCAGGAAAAGCTGTGCAAGCACTCTGTGTTTTCTATTTTGTTAAAGAAACCAATTTAGAATCAATATTAGCTCAATCATGAGTGAGCTTCTTTAATCTTCCAACTTCAGTCACACAAAGGACTTTTTACAGTTGATACAAGAGGGAAATGTTTCCAGAACTTAAAACATCTGAATAGTTTTCAGACCAAGTCAATGATCCACATATATTGCCAAGGGAGCCTATAGTGAGCCATTTTGTCATTTACTTAACTCTGTGATGTGACTGACAGTATTACAAAGCTAAAACAACCTAACTCAAATGTCTCCTTACCCATAAATGATCCTCTGTGAAAACGTATGTTGTTTTGCTTCTTAGGTTGAAGGGAATGGAAAGATACATTGTAAGGAGAAACTGAAGTTTTATACAAAGCCCTAATTTCTCATAATTCTAAGGAAAAAAAGTGGTGGGGTTTAACCCCAGCCAGCAGCCAAGCCCCACATAGCCACGTGCTCACTCCCCCACCAGCAGGACTGGGGAGGAAATTGGAAGTGTAAAAGCTAGAAAACTCATGGGTTGAGATAAAGAAAGTTTAATAGGGAAAGTAAAAACCACACACATAAACAAAGGAAACACAGATTAATTCATTGCTTTCCACAAGCAGGCAGGTGTTTACCCATCCTCAGGAGAGCAGGGCTCCATCACATGCAGTGGTTATTCAGGAAGACAAATGACACCACTCTAAAAATCCCCCTTTTCTTCCTTATTCATCCCACTTCATATACTGAGCATGATGCCATATGGTCTGCAATAACCCTTTGGTCAGTTGGGGTCACCTCTCCCACCTGTGCCTCCTCTCAGCCTTCCATGCACCCCCAGTCTCCTCCCTACTGCAGCAGTGCAGAAAGCACAAAAGGCCTTGACTATGTGCAAACCCTGCTCAGCAATAGCAAAAACATCTCTGTATTATCAACACAGTTTAGCACAAATCCAAAGCACAGAGCCATGCCAGACACTGTGAAGAAAACTATCTCTAACCCAGAAAAAAACAGCACAATAGGATATGAGTTTAAAAATTAATTCTGTTTATATCTCACAGAGACAATATTTGGAGGTTTAAAATGACAGCGGGAAGAACTGGTGAACAAGGATCCTGTTACATTGATGGTGCATTTTCCACTTTGTTTCTGAGGTCAAGATAATATTTTGAATAATTTTCAGGACCACACTCCTTCAAAAATATTTTATTAGACATTGGGACACTTCAAAATAAGCACCATTTCAAAATGGATAAAAAAAATAATAAGTGGATAATCTGCAGTTCAGATTTTTGTCATTGTTAAAGAGAGACACTTGGAGTCTTTTTTCCAAGATTAGAGAAAACACCAGAAAAGGTCTTTTGTGTCTTTGATAGTAATAACAGATAAATGGTGATGCTAGTAAACCAAACCAAGTCACAATTAGGTAAGAAATTTTTAATTAGCTCTACTAGGAAAACCTAGGATCTTGACTTCTCACTCTTCATATTATTTTGTCAATTGTATTTCTTACATTCTTTATGCATCAATACAAGAAAGTCCCTCATCTATTAAGTAAAGCTAATAATGCCTTCTGAGCACTCGAGTGTGTCAGGAACAGAAAAGTTTACATATTGTTGCAATGTGATGGACAGCAAGTCCCCAAATTTTCAAGGATTTTTAATTAAATATGTATGTGCAAAGTTGCTAATATGAATAAGCGCTCATTTCAATTTTAGAAAAACACTGAAAGATTTCTGATATCTTACCCTCTAATGTCATGGTTCCCTATATTTTAAAATATGATATTATTTTATAGATTAAATTAGAATTTGATTTTTTTTTTCTTTTTATACTTCATATGCTTTTTAGCAAGGGTTTCCAAGGTAGAAACAATGCCTACCTAAATGTAGACGATTCCTCCTCACCCAAGTTCCTTTGTCTCCTTGTGTCTTTCAATACAGCACCTGTTTTCTTCTAATTTTTCATTTTGAAGTAGCACCTTCTTGGAAAAGTCACTTTTATTTGGCTAGAAATTTAAAATGTACAAATTACACCTGACCTCCTGACCTTGGTGATAGAAAGGAGTTGCATTCTACTCCCACCCTTCCTAAGAATAATAATAAAAAAAATATGTATCCCTAAAGTATTTTTCATTTTTATAGCCAGAAAGAGCATTCCTTATAACTAGGCTAAAGCTACTCAGTTTTGAAAAATGACACTGAGCATGACTGAAAGATAAATTCTCCTGAGAACATTAAAAAAAAAGACAAAGAAAGAAGATAAAAAAAGTGTATAGGAACTTTTCATGTCATGTATTTCTATTCTTTCATGGCCTGAAGCTACAAAGCAATGCTTGCATTTCGACAGAGAGCAGGGGACAGACTACTTAAGCTAAATATCAGTTTTAACTTGCTTTAGGGGCCATCAGTTATAGTTGCCCATAAAGGTTTTGTAATAGGCAGGCTCATAAATCCAGGTGACAACCTCCCACTTCCAGCAGCTCTAGGAACAGGACACACTTGGACTGTGTTTTAAAGCACACTGCCCAAGTAATTGCAAGAGTGTGATTTGGACTGTTATTCCTTTTCCCCTATTTCAACACTGCTCAAAGAAAATGCATTCTTAATGGAAATGCTTTGTTTCTTCTAAGTGTTTTATACCCAGAGATGACAAAGCACTTCTGACAGGTTTTGTACATAGTCCTCCCCTACAGTTCTTTATGCCCTAACTTTTAAACTTCAGTGCACCAACTCACACACATAAATCTGTATTCATAATTATTTGCAAACCAACTTGATTTTCAGAAGATCTACCAAGGCACTGTCAGGGGAGCATCTTCAAAGGTGTATCCAAGATGAGCAGTGTACCAAGATTCCATTTGCCTGGTGCACATCAAACTACTTACTCTCTGAGGTGTATCTGAGTCTCTTTACCTCAGCAATGTTATTGTTAATAATTATAGACTTCATACACAGTCCTCCCAACCTTCTCCTGAATTAACAGTCCATTTCTGACCAGAATAAACCCCATCCATTTCAACAGAAAGAAGAGAAAGGTGAAATGAGCCTCCTCTCCTCTCCCTCCACCACCTTGCAGTGAGGAGAGGCTGAGTTTAATGACTTTCAGCTGAAATTGAATTCCCTCATTAGCCTTTGCTATCAGGTTGCCACATTTTTGTCATAGTGACTGAGTGCCTTCTGCTGTTCCTATAGTAATTCTGCTCTTATTTACAAAAGTTAGGTACAAATTGCTTAACTTTGTTCTCTAGTACAGAGGCAATTATTGATTGAAACATGCAGGTGTACAAAGGCAAGAAGAGAAAAGAGTCAAGAAAATTTCTGAAGTATCAGATATTTCTGAAAAAATATATATTGCTTTCTGAAGATGAATTAAGTTGACTCTCAGTGGTGCCACGCTCAAGGGTTACAAAACCATGGGAGAACCTTCTGGAAGGGGAGTCCATTAGCTGGTGCTAATGACCTTCACCAGCTAAGGGTGGCTTGGGAGTGTAATTGGTGGTTAATCTGGCCTGTGTATATATTGGAATCATAGTAGTTTTTTCTTACAGTCTCTCTCAGTGAATGGCTGTAGCAGTGCTCAAAAATATTTCTGCGGCACCTTGTCTCTTATTAGTTATCCTGTTTCTTTTTTGTTCGTTGGTTTGTTTTACTTAAGTCTCTATGTGCTTTCTCCTTGTCTTAGGCTGCCCTTTTCTGTAAGCCGTCTTCTTTCTTGGGTGCTTTTTCTATCTTTGTTTTCTCTGCTTCCTTGAGTGTGTGCATCTGTTACCAACAAGCCTTTATTTCTTCCTCGAGATTGCTATGTAGCCCATAACGTCTTATCGTGTGACACAGCTTAGTACTGAATTCAGGGATAGCAGAAACTAAAAACTAATTCTTTCCGTCAACAGCTGAATAGTCAGATGGAAGCTCTACTGTTACTAAGGGAGATGACTTACCAATAACTCTTGCAGCCACTTTAGAAGTGACACTGATGGCTCTAAGTGATTTGGGGATGCTGATCTATCAACATTATATTTTGGTGGAAGAGAGAGCTAGCCATAAAAATAACAAACAGATTAGATTGAAGAAGTTTGCTGAAAAATAGGGTAAATGGAAGAAAGAATACAGAAAACAGTGCAAACCTGGGTGCCTGAAATATTGGATGCAAAACAATTATGCCTATAGTTTGCTTAACTGGTGCTAATCACATAGAAATATTTTCAAGACTTGGGAGATGGGAAATTAACTATCAACAAAAAGTATAGAAAGTGTATACTGTTTATATAGTAGGGAAGATATATATATATATATAGAGAGAGAGAGAGAGATTATGAGGGGAAGACTGAGAACTTTCTCTTCTTTCTTCTTGACAGCAACATATGTCATCTTTCATTCAAGATGCATCCTAAACCTCTCATTACTGCTCCTAAGTGTAATCATTATATGATAAAAAATCATCAAATGGTCACTAATTGACATTATGGGACTCTTTCCAGCCTGTGACATGCAAGAAATGAGCAATCATCCCACTGCTGCTCTGCTGCCAAGAGGTTCACTTTCAAGGAGTTCTTCCTTGCTCTATAGGAGCCACACATCCCGAGCTGGCCCTATGCCCTCCTTTGTCCTCCTCAAGGTTACTATCAGCAGCACATGGGCTTCCACCTGTGGGCTGAAACATCTCCACATGGCCTTTTCTGTCTCCTTTTGTCATTTGCTCCAAACATTTCCTTTATTTCTTTTATCTTGTCTCCTCAGTGAACAACTTTGCCTCCAGTGGAAACCTGTCCGCAGCTGCTGGTCACTGTCTCCTGAAGGGTTCTTGACCAAGTCATGAAAACATCTATAGCTTTTGAGTGTGACCTACACTGTCCATCAAAGACCACAACCATTCAGGGCAGCATGCTTTGATGCCTTAATCTAAGTCTGATTTTCATCTGTGCATAAAAAAATGAATCTACACTTATTTTGGAAAAGGGAATTTTTTCCCTTTTCTTCTTCAAACTTCTTTCAGTTCTTAAATCCACCAATTTTTTGTGTCTCCATGACTCCTGGTTCAGTGAAAATTTAGTCCTCACTAGAAACAGTAACTGACGCCTCCCGTTGTCTCCAGACAAACTTCCTTTAGTGACTTGGTTTTGACTACTAGGTAGTTTCCTTCCTACCATCCAGAGCTCAAATGCAAATTTTCCAAACCTTATGTTTCCCTTTAAATAAGTTCCACAAAGCTTATTAATTTACAAACTTTGATCTGAGCAATAACAATAATGGTGATGATAAAGTAATAGTGTTAACCATTATGAGAAGGTGTCAAGATTTCATAATAATGAGATGGGAACAAATACTGAGATTTTATAGAGAAATTAATTATTTAAAACAAAACAAAACAAAGAAACAGAACAAAAAACAAAAACAAAAGCAAAAATAACAAAGAAGAGAAAATGCTGTTCTGCACAGGGAAAAAAAGTAATGTGAAAAAGAAATATTGTTTAATTTATCATCATGGTCTTTTATGTCTTTCAGCATTCAATATAACTTCTTTTCCAGAAACAGACTACAAATGGAGAGACTGGAATAAAACAAAAGCATCAAACAGTAAATAGGGAAATGAGAGATAGAATTAGAGGTACAAAGTAATTATTACCGTGCCACAGCACTTCGACTGCTAACCATCTTATTCCTGCATACTCTATCAAAGGGATCAGCACTTGGCTTGCACAGCCACTGATGTTTTCAAGGTCTTTGCATTCATTAGAATTTAGTATTGTGAGATTTTACTTTGCTTTGGTTTTTAACCTCTTTTATACCATTCAACACATGATGGAAGAAATATTTGTACTGAAATACTACCTAAGAAAGTAAACCACACAGGAATATGATACTTTATTGATCAGTTCTATTTTTTGTTGAAAATTTTACCTTTCAGTCTCTAGAATGTTTCAATGTTTTATATGTGAAGTTTTTGTGAAATTGTTGAATTCTGAAAGGTTTAAAACACCTTTTGTATAAATAAGTCTTAGAACATAGTGACTATTTCTCCGTCTCAGACTCAAACTAAAGTTAAAAAACACAGGAAATTTCCATCTTGAGAAGCTATATGGATCCACTTTGAATAAAGAATAGAAATATAATCATACCATGTCTGAGACATATTACATACTTTAGCATGAAGATTAGCTATTACAAGGAAAATCTTGATCTCTAATATCATAGAAAGGGCTTTATACAAAGGGTCATTCATGCCATTAGGAAACAAACATCTCCAGAGACTCTGTCCTGTTTCTCTCCACTGACGAAGAAAAAAAAAAAAAAAAAAGGAAAAGGAGCCTAGGGTGACCAGCTCAGATTTCAATGTCTCAGATGAGAAAAGACAAATCCTATACTAGGATTCCTGGGCTGTGAGTGGTGATGGATCAATTGCCCTAAAGGGAGCAATTTGGAAAGGGTACATGCTGAGTAGGTGGTCATCTCATGCAAACTGGTAGGGAAAGGTGGATGGACATCAGAGCGGAGAGTTCTGACCTCCTGTGTGGGCCTGTTTGGGGTCCCTAACATGAAGATGTGGGCAAAGTGCCTCTGCTCTTACAGGACTAGACCTTTTTGGGGTTTGGTGCAGCCCAATATGTTCTTTAACTAAGTAGGTCAAAATCAATACATTTAGAAGAAACTATGTTCTATAATAAAGAGGTTTTGCAGTATAAAAATAATATTCCACCTACAATTTTTTGTTATCTCTCTGCTGAACATCAGGTCAGCAAAAGAAGGTAAAAACAAAGATAAGAATTAACAACACTTTAGCAGAAGCATAATTTTTGAAGATCTGCATGAGATAACACAGCATCAGATTCTTCTGGTTCTGTGTTTGTTGGATTTTAGTCAAGTAAGAGGATTTCACTGAGTGTTCACATACCCTAAGTAAAGCTGTAGCAAGCCTCTGTTCCCCTCCTCCACAGGGCATTTATCCCATGGAAAGTCATGTCCAAGTATATTCTTTAGGACTGGCCAACTGACACCTGCCCACCTGTCTGATTTTATCACAGGTTAAAATTTAAACAGCACTCTGAATTTCAAAAAATATGAATGCCATTGTCAATTCTTTATGGCAAATGCTGCGCCAGCTGTGTGTTCTTGTCTGTGTTTGTCTGAACATCAGAAGAAGAGGACATAGAGGTAGAGAAGGGGATAGCACTGATGGATCTGTTGTGTTGGGTAGAGAAGATGGGACTGATGGATCTCTTCTGTAGCTTAAGTTTTTTTGGTCACTTGTGTGTGTTTTTTTCCCCCAGACAAAGTTGTGGGGGTTTTTTTGTTTGTTTGTTTTGTTGTTGTTTTTGTTTGGTTTTTGTTGTTTTTTTTCTGTTTGTTTGGGGGTTTTGTTGCTGTTGTTTTTTGGGGGGTTTTTTTTGGTTTTTTTGCTGTTCTGTGTTGTGTTTTCATGGCATTTGTATTTTTTGTTCTGTGCAATCTGGAAGTGTAACACTGAGAGACTGATTAGTGTATTGTGACAGATATGTGATCTAATAAGCAAGAGTTTTGCTTTCATGGTATGAATATGATGCTCCTTAACTTCCCAGGGACCATACATAACACTCATGTCCTCAGCTTCATGGAGCAGTGGAGGAGACATTGCAGCCAGGAGAAATTCTGATGATTGATAATTTTACTCTTCTAATGGGGAAACTGGTTATTTAACATTTATAACTTCATTTATGAATACACAAAGGTGTATAGAAGCATAAAGTATTGTATGTCTTCAAGAGAATTTAGTCCTGCATTTACCGTGGAGTTTAAGACTTTTAGGTGGGGTTATAGTTGTCAGAAAATAACAAAATTACTTAAAGCACAAGAAAGGTATTTATGCCAATAACACATAGGCTTCTGCTTTCCCTGAATCTGGTTAATACGAGGAAGCAGTCTCAAGTTGTGAAGGGGAAGGTTTAAATCAGGTATTAAGAAAAAAATTCTTCATGGAAAGTGTTGTCAAGCACTGGAACAGATTGCCGGGTGTGGTGATGAAGTCACCATCCCTGAGGTATTTAAAGATGTGGGATATGACACCAGGGGATATGGTTTAGTGGTGAACACAGTGGTGCTGGATTAATGGTTGTACCTGATGACCTTAGAGAACTTTTCCAACCTAAATTACTCTATGATTCTATGACCTCTCTGCACCTTCATCTTCACTCATCCTTTCAAAATGCCTTCAGGTTAAAGTCAAGTCTTTCTCAGAGTCCCATTTGAGATATCAGTTACCCTATGAACGGACTTTTCTCTGCTAAGCTCTCTAGGAGCCATGCTTCTCTTTTACTGAAGTCCATGTCTTTATCTCTTTAATCACTTCACCATTTAAACTGTTTTGCAGATTTGTATACACCAGTACTAACCTCTTCAGCTCTTTCTCTTCTAGATGAGCCAGGGCACATCTGGAATTAAAACTGGCCCACAATGCCTAAGATAACAAAAAGGGCTTTTCCTCCATCACTGGGGATATTCTCAAACAGTCTGGACACAATCCTGTGCCATGCGGTTTTGGGTGGCCCTGCCTGAGCTGGGAGAGTGGACTAGGTGCCCCACAGCGGTCCCTTTCTACATCACCCATTCTGTGATACCTAAATTTCCTGGTTAAAAAAACAGAACAAGGAAACCAGCACTTGCAGACTGATTATCTGGTAAACTGATGCAGTTTCTTTATGCAAAAAAAAAAAAAAAAAATTCCCCATATTCATGAAATCTAATTCTTCCTAAATTATTATTGGAAGTGACTTACTTCTGTTTTGCTTAAATATGATTTAACATTTGTGTTTTCCTGCACTGCAGCTCTAAAGTTTTGGGTTGTGATGTAAGTCATATGTGGAAGTACTGAGATAAGTTTTAAATCTTTTGTTCTTTTGTTTTGACTTTATAGAATGTTGGAAGTATAAGATATCTCCAATGGAACTAAATTTTTGCATCTATCTAAACATATTGCTGTTAACAGTCAATCTGAAAATCTATTTGATTTGTTCAAGAGAGCCTTAAGCCGATCATTCTAGTGGTTGGGATGTTAGCAGATGGGATCAATTATTCCAGTTTTTTCCTTTAAGTTCTTATGCTTTCCCTGCTGTAACTACTTTTGGTATATGTTGAAGAGATAATACTGTAAGATATGGATTTGGATATTGTAAATCAAGTCTTATGCAGTTAATTCCTTTTTTTCAAGTCTGGTCCTTGTAAATCTTACATCTCTCTCTCTTTCCTGAATTTCAAGGGTAATTTTGCAGGGGGAAAAAAAAAAAAAACAAACAAAACCCCCCCAAAAAACTGCTAGAACATAGAACAAGGCTTTAATTTTGTGCATTCCCAAGATATATACTCCAGTCAGTCTGAAGTAAGGTATAAAAATGGTATGTACTAACTCAGTCAGACTTCAAAGTTGACTCAGTGTCTTTCATATTGTTTTCAGGCTCATGTAGTTCAATATCCTTCCCCCCACCTTTTTTTTTTTTTTTTTTTTTTTTTTTTAAGTACAAACTTTGCTGACTAATGGCACTCCAAAAGGAATTACTCTTCTACAATGACAGGATGAGAAACAGGACGGGAATATTATTTTTCTATTAAATTAATGACAGTTTCAAATTTCCATGGGAATTTACATCAAATACGTTGTATATTTTATATTTTCAATGGCACATGAGCATTTGCTTTGGGTCAGTTTGTCCTTATCCCAGCACTCGAAATAGACAAAACTATTTTGAACACCGAAATTGCAACCAAGGTGAAAATTAAACATAGATTTTTCATCTCATGTTTATGTTTTGATCCCATTCAGACCCATAATTCCAAGAGATATATGTTCAGACATCTGTGAACAAACACGAAAAAAAGTTTGCTTAAAACTTGTGGGTTTGAAGCTAGAGAAGCAAGTGACACAGTGTTAAGCAAGTCTATTAAAAAGAAAAAGCAAAACAGAAATTATCAGGTCATTACATGGTAAAGAATGGAGTTCTTCTCAATGTGCTGTAAAACCTCTCAAATCAGATGGAGATCATGTACTGTTTGCTTTATATCTGTCTTTCTGCCAGCAAATGTTTGCATTTGCAAGACGTTTTCAATCTTATCATTTAAACCATAGCTCTTAATCCTTTTTTTTTTCCCAATATACTTGACAAGAAGACAGCGATTTGTCTTTGCTACCTGACTATATGAGGAAGTGTCAGTGGTTAATATAAAAGCCTTCAGTGCTTAGGCCAAATTACTGGTGACTCAGTGAGAACAAGACCCAGCTGTGAGAAGAGGGTTTGACTGCTTTACACCTATTTCAGAATAATGCAATTAATCCCACTTTTTATTTTTTTCCTCACATTTTTCATGCTGTTATCTGAGTCTTGTTGCTTATCAGCACATAAAGCCTTTATGTCATGTAAGTTTTGCATTTTCTCTGTTGTGAGTGAAACAAAAGTGACTTTTTTGTCCTACCCTCAGAGTAGGCTTCCTCAGAACTGTGATAATAAATTTGGTATATTATCCTGAAATTGTCACATCATTCCTTATGTGTTTACCTTCTTCTAACTGACAATGAAGCACGTCAGGCACTAACAGGGGAAAGATAAAGATGTAGTTTACAGAGAAATTCTATTAAATCTATTATCTAAACTGAGGCATTTTAATGAATGCACTTCTGCAGCAAAATGCATGACATTTAATGAGTTTCATTGTGTATATAGTGTATCACCTCCTTTAGTATCTTGAGAAAAATTCTTTTGGTAAGACAAGGCCTTTCCAACCTTTACAACAGTGTTAATGCTGTGAATTTTCTAATTTTATAATTATTCACTAAAAGTGTCAATTACCTTTTTGCTTGGAGGAGTGATGAGAAGGATTAGAAAACTGAAAACTGGGAAAATATTATTTGTATTTCATATAAATAATATTAACAATGAAAAATGTTGGCATATGAGCAAGTGTGAACACCTTGGCAGCATAAAACTGTCTTGGTACAGTCAGTACCCGGTCAGACTTTCATGGTCCTTGTAAATCAAATTCAGAGTCATTA
Source organism: Thripadectes ignobilis (assembly GCA_035584755.1). Lineage (NCBI taxonomy): Eukaryota > Metazoa > Chordata > Aves > Passeriformes > Furnariidae > Thripadectes > Thripadectes ignobilis. The sequence goes on from JAWMRC010000089.1 coordinate 69,095,412, forward strand.
TGAATTATAATCTTTAGTGTGAGAAAGGACAAAAAGCATGAATCTACCTACTGGTACCACAATGTACCCTGATGAACTGCAAAGGTAGAGGTCTTATACTAATTAAAAAAAAGGAAAGGTGCTCTTATAACCAAGGCAGATAAATGTGTTTGTTTGTCAGATACATCTTTTCCATTCCTTGTGTGAACTAATGATTCTGTCTGGAAGCAGCATTCATTGTATGCGACAGTAATTTGAGACTAATCCTTATTTTCCTCAGACATATTCATCATTTGCTCTTGAGTTGGAGCCAAGTAAGAATTGTGCTCTGACCTTGATACAACGTGCCAAAATTATAATCAGTACTGAAGACAACTCTCAACTAGGTAAGCTCTGGGGGAGAGTACCCTCCTAAGGAATTCAACAGTATTCCAGGTGAGCAATATAATCTGTGGAGAAGAGCAAAGTTGAGGAAATGGAACAAGCAAAATTAGGGCCTGCATGGGATTTCAAGACTGCTTAAATAAAGGATTGCCATCTCAATTAAATTGTAACTTAAATAGATTATCAGTGAAATAACATAAATAATTAATCACAGAACCTGAATTTCAAACTGAAGCAGACTTACCCATAACCATCTATGCTGTAAATATACACATATATTTATAAGCATTTAAACCTTAAGCAAGGGTTTTTATTAGTGTTGCTACGTGATTGTATTTTGCTTCACGTCTCTGCCAGCCTCTGCCTGTAATTCCTCCTAGAAAATGAGTGATAAGTCTATCAAAATATTATAAGGAGTCACCTACTCCATCTCTGCAATTAGGCCACTTTCGTGTATTATAAAAATGCATTTGGCCTGCCTAATTGCTTAAACTAAGGCTCATATAATCATTTTTCTAAACAATAAACAAAAAGAACATTCTAAGTATCTCGGTATCCACTATCTACCAATCAAACAGATGAGGAATGGAAACTTCTCCCACTTTATTTTTGCTAGAATTTGTGTCTGACTCCACTTTTGACAAGTCATGATCAAACTCGTAATCTAACCTGGTGACTCCCACTTCAGTTAACTTTTACATCTACCCTTGGGCTTGTTTAAGTTGTGGTCATTGTGCTTGTTTCCTTTTATCACAGGAATAAGAGAGAGAAATTGCTCCTTGGAGATGTCCATTTCTCTCTGGTGTAGAAGGCAGTAGAAGGAGTTGAGGCTGCCCTAGACATCTCATTTTGGATGTGGGTGTAAGGAATCACAGCTGCTGCTTCTGGTGTTGGCCTAAGTCAGTTTAGTGAAGTACCTCTTTTGCAATGTTAATAGTTTTTTTGTATAGCAGGCAGTAAAGGATTCACTGATCTGAAACAATGAATTACACAGGAGGATGCAAAAAAACCAAACAGGTTGGCAAAAATCTTAGAATCAGAAGCCAAAGAAACAGAGAACTGTGGGGTAACCAAAGGCTAAGTGACAGCACATTTGAAAGCAGCAGGTATGAAGCCTGGGGAGAAAAATATGTTTATTGCATTGGAAAACAAATAAAAGCTGAAGACAAAATTTGAACCTGATTTAAATGAGAGACTGTGCAACAAGAAGACCTATTCTACCTTATTTTAAAATTTTCCCTATTTTGCTTACAAAGGTTGAATAAATAATACATATCAAACATCTCTGGCTTTTGCCTGAACAAATGACAAAGCTAAAAAGTAAACAAAAACAATTGAGTTGTTTAACATGTAAACTAAATTCCTTTCTCAAGCTGTACTCAATAGTCTTTCAACATTAAGTCTGGGTTGAACAGAAATGACAAAGACAGCTGGGGAGTGAGGTTTTTTATGTTTACCATAAAGGAGATAATTTTGGAAGTTTCTAACATTATTGGAAATGGAACATACTGAGCCTTAGAATAGTCACAGGAAAGGAAATGCTGCCTAATATTGGTCCCATGTATATTGGTTGACGTCCAGACACTCTATGGGTAAAACTAGGGCAAGGAGGAGGTTAGCATTTATTCACTAAAGGTAATGTTACCACTAAGCATTTCACAGAGTGTTCAATTTTTATTTTTATTTTCTTTGTGTAGTGGAGAATTCATTGCTATTTTTTGTTATAGTCTGTCCTCTTTTTTTTCTTTTGAAGTGTCTTTTTTTTTTTTTTCTTTTCCCCTCTAGTGATCTACAATGACTTGGAAGGGTGTTAAAATCATATTTTTCAAAAGCTCCTGATGTGGGAGTAAAATTAAACCTACCAATAATGCCTTCTGCTGGATCCCAACTAGGCTATTCTCCAAGGTGGGATGCTGTCATTTGGGGATTTACTCTAAATAACTATAGCCAGCTACAAGACTTGTTTGATCAGTAACGTTATACTTTGTCTGGAACACATTCTGGACATTCAAGCTGTGTCTTCTTTCCTTAATCTTGTCTACGAGAATTTGATTCCCCTGTCTTTCCTCCTATAGGTTCATTATATGTAAAGTTAAATCTCACCACGTTCCTCTCTTCCTTTTCCCATAATACTGTGAGCAACAATATCTGGTTTCCATTGTATGTCTGTCTCAGACAACCTTATAGTTATTGTTATTGGAATTGCTTGCCACAGAAGTCAAATGTTAAGATTTATCCCAACAAGTTTTATGCCATAAAAGCCTCTTGTCTAGTCTCATTTCTAATTAGCAAAGTGATGGAAGTACCTCCAAAAGCAATTTTTCCCACTTTTCACACCTGTCTCTGGATGGGTTGGGACACCCTTCAGAAGTGTGTTTTCTTTTCAATTTTCTTTAACTGCATTGCTGGAGTTGAATATTACCATGACAGCACTTACTGGGAGGAAAATCTTCCACAGGAAAATTATCTGCGAGCCAGTGATGGCACTGGGTTACAATGGATTGTCATGAAGGAAAGTGGAGCATTTTAGGGCAGTGCAATACATTGGAGGCTCCAAGGGTTAACTGCACACCCTGTATTGATGTTTGCAAGCAAAGTAGTCTCTGTTGACTTCTGGGCTGAGCAGGACTTGAAGGATGAAGCTTATTAAAGGAGCTTAAATTTTCCTTCTGTCAATTAAACCAGGAAATCTATTCTCAGAAGACCAGCTTCCAGACTTTTCCCTTTGGGACTTTTCTGTGAGTTTTTTTTACTGTATTTCTAATTTATTTTTTTTTTTTTAATATAATAAATGTTACCCAGATTACTTTTTCACTATTATTTTTAGAGTAATTATTATTATGTTTAGAATGCAGGAAGTGTCTTTAAAGTATCTAAAAGTGGGCACATGGAAAATAAGAGAAATATTTATATTATATTGATCTAACACTGTTGCTGTTGAGATGGAACTGCAAAAATACAGATGCAGATATAAGGACTGTTAAATGCAAAAGTTAATTTCTTAAAAGGTTGCATGGATAATGAAGATTCCATCATTTCAGATGGGATAAAAAGATCATTGAGTGTGTAAAATTAGTCTGAAATTATAAGACAATGCTAAAAGTCTAGAAGTTATTTCACGGACAAGTAGCAATATGGACTGTTTCCAGAAAGGAACTCAATGGTTCTACAGGAGCTCTGGGATTCCTGCTGGCAGTGAGTTGAGCAGCTCATCACAGTGGTGCTGTGTGTGATGCAGGGTATAGAATCCTGTGAAGCAGTATGGAAATCGGGTTAGTAGATCTTTCTCTTTGTTGTGAGCAAAAGTGCAATCACTTCTTGAATCCTGTGTTCAGTTTTGGGCTGCTCACTACAAGAAAGACATTGATGTCTTGGAGCATGTCTAGAGAAGAAAAGGGAGCTGGGGAAGGATCTGTAGCACAAGTCTGATGAGGAGCACCAGAGGGAGCTGAGATTTTTTATCCTGGAGAAAAGGAGGCTCAGGGGAGATCTTCATGCTCTCTACAACTGCCTGAGGTTTTCGCCAGGTGGGGTTTGGTCTCTTCACCCAGGTAATAAGCCATAGGACAAGAGGAAACAGCCTCAAGCTGCACCATGGGAGATTATATTTGGACATTAGTAAAATTTTTAAACTGAAAGGGTGATCCAGCATTGGAACAGGTTGCTCAGGGCAGCAGTGGAGTCCCCATCCCTGGATGTATTTGAAAGATGTGCAGATGTGGCACTTGGGGACCTGGGTTAGGGGTGGCCTTGGCAGTGCTGAGTTAGTGGTTGGACTCAATGATATTAAAAGACTTTTCCAACCTTAATAATTCCATGATTGTCTTGAGCAATGCTATTATTAGTGTGATGTGAAAGTGAGCTAAGGAAGATTTACCCTTCCATGGTCCAACAGGGGATTTATTCTGAGTACTGCCTAAGCTGAAGTTTGTGTAACTACAGTTTGTGTAACTAAACTTCCTGCCATAAATTGTAATTAGCTTTGTCTTAAAAGCATCCACGCAGGGGATTAGGAGCACAGAGGATATGATATATAAGAAAAAAAATAAATTTAAAAAGACCCTGTTTAAATAAAAGATCTTTTTCAAGTAAGATGTCCTTGTACTGTATGTTGCAGTTATTGTAGATTGGATGCCTATTTTTTCATGAACCATGACAGTGAAATATTCAGGGAAGAGGGGAAGATGCTTTCTTGGCAATACTGAACCACTAAATCATTTAGGTTTGAAAAGACCTCCAAGATCATCAAGTCTAACTTTTGATCATCACCTTATCAATCAGACCAAAGCACTGAGTGCCATGGGCAGTAATTTCCTAAACACCTCCAACGATGGGGACTCCACTGGACAGTCCAGTCCAGTCCAGTCCAGTGCTTAACCATCCTTCTCCATGAAGAAATTCCTCCTGATGTCCAGCCTGAACAACTGGAGCATCTTGAGGCTATGGCCTCTTGTCCTCTCACTGGCTGCTTGGGAGAAGAGCTCGATGCCCACTTGGCTACCACCTCCTGTCACATACTTGTAGAGGGCAATAAGAGTCTGGTGAGCCTACTTCTCAATAGATTAAACAACCCCAGCTACCTCAAGATCATAGGACTTACCATCTAAACCCTTCTCCATCTCCATTGCCTACAAAGCCCTGATCTCTGATAGATCCAATCTTCTTCTGCCTGAATGCCCCCTAAAGTGGTGCTATAGACACATGAGCTTAGATGGAGATCAACATATCTGTAAATATCCAGTGACTGAACTGATTTTACAGAATATGTAGTTTATAAGGGCATATTCTATTATCTGTGAATATAATTTTTTTTTTTTTAGAATTACAAATTGTCTGTTTCATATGTTGATACCTTGGGCCCACAGGGCAAGAGTTGACAGAGATCCCCTAGTCAAAAAGATACAGCAAAAACTAGTGACAGGGATAGCATTAAAATTCCCAGATTTTCCTTTTCTCACAGACACAGAGATACATTGATGTGGGCCCTGGAAAAGAAATACATTGCAGCCTATAGAAACAATCAACAACCATATTTTGTGGAAGTATTTTATAACACATGTCATACAGCATTTGTTACAAGTCCCTTGTACTGCAGTCAGAGCACATAGTAAAGGAAAAGGAAAATATATTAACTTTCAAGGAGCTATTTTCCTGTAATTGTCTGGTCTCAGACCAAGTCTCAATCAGATAAAACCCACCAAGTGCTCCATTGATCAAAGTCTCTCCAAGAGGCAGTGCTATATTCAACATTGATCTTCCATTGATTTAGTGTTATTAAACAAGGCGAAATTTAAGCTAGCATTTTCAGACAGATAATCAAAAACAGAACCAAGTTTATTGGGCCTCTTAATAAATTATGGTGAATTGAGGAACTCTGTTAGCCAAAATCTTCTGTATTCTTGTTAAAGATAAGCCCAGAAATGGTGTCAGACCAGACACTGGTAGGAATTTCCAAACATATTTTGAATTATTTGGATCTTATTCAGTGTTGAAAACTTTGGTTATATTGCCATGAAAACATTTAAGTTTTGGTTTTGGTTTTGTTTTTTTTTTAATCAAGAAACCATAGAGAAAAAAAAATGTATGTAGTACAATATACACAAAAAAATCTTAGAATTAGATATATCTTCTTCTTTATGTCTTCCATAAATAAAAGCATCAGATAACAGAAACCAATTTATGTGATGTAATGTAAGTCAGGTGATATTAGAGTCAAAGGTTACTATCTGCCTTAGTAAATAGTTGTAATAATCTATACCCTAATACAGTGTAAATCATGTTAGTAGATAAGAAGAAAGCAATGATTGCCTTCTATAAGTAGTCTCTATGGTTTATTTGAGTTTTCAGGGAGCAAGATGGAAAGATTTTCCTACCTCACAATCCAAGGAGTGACTTACCTTTCAAGCTGTGAAAATTGAGCAAAACTAGTAACTACTGAAAAAAAAAAAAAAAAAAAAAAAAAAAAAAAAAATTAAGCAGTAGCAATATGCAGAAGTCAGAGTCTCTCAAAATTATTTCCCTAATAACTCACCTTTTATGACACATATAAACCAAAATAAGGGGGAAAGATGTGAAAAAGTTTTCTTTTCCACCAGTTAAATTTGACAGGGGAGGAACAATATGTTTGGACTCAATTTCTGAACCAGATATCCACAGAGACTAACACCAAGAGCTAGTGAATATTGGAAGTGGGACTTTATTATTCAGTAACCTTCTGGAATCATCTCCTGACAACATGCTGGCATCCCAGGTATTTACCCTACACTTCCAATATACTGACAGATAAGCTAAATGCTAACAGTGGTTTATCTGACACACAAGGCTTTGATTATCTTTAAATATTTCTGGATAATTTATACTATCTTCTCTTACTGGTGATTCTTATATCTTTCATGTAGCTGAAGTTAGGCTCACAAGCCAGCTATTTCCTTCATACACCATTAGTCTCTTTGAAGTGTGTCTCATAAGTGCTCAATTTAATATTATTGTGGATACTTATGAGCAAAATCTCTCTCTCTCTCTCTCTATATATATATATGTATATATATACACACATATATGTATGCATATATATGTGTCATTTATTTCAGGAGTCACAGTCTTGGCTGCAGAAAGATAGGGTTACATTTTTACATTTTATTTAATTCAGTGGAATGAAAGGATAAAACACCTAGAAGATTAATATCTTCTCATTTGTCTGAAAATACAAATGACCAAAACCAGCATTCTCACTACAATTCTGCTCCATAATACTTCACAGAATAACTAAGGCTCAGGGATGCAGAATTTCTCTTTATCTTTCTTTCTTTATCTTACTCTTATCTTTCTTTTTTCTTTCTTTATCAGTATCTTTCATATATTTGCCTTCTATAACTGTAAAATCATCAGTCTTAATTATCCATTTAATTGTGATTTTATTTCTTTTTTCCCCTCAAACTGGGGTATGTGGCTGACAAGAAAATCTAAAATACTATTACATATGATGCCTTAGAGTTTTCATGAATTTGTAGATTTTTATACTTCTAGGTAGTTTCTCACATATAGGGTAGCTAGCAACCTCTAACCCTGTGCTAGCTGTCTTATGGGTCAGATAATAGCTGGAACACCATGCCTGGGAAACATGAACCGGAGCTAAGACAATTAGATACCATGCTAGACAAAACAAGAAAGCAAAGCCCAGCAACCTTGGAGAAGCTCCAATAAGGGAAAGTGGCGTGAAGATGATGATAAAGGA
>JAWMRC010000089.1:69103321-69121597 GCA_035584755.1 Thripadectes ignobilis
GGAAAGAGCTCACATGGTATCCTGAGGCCGTGAGTTCAACCTAGCACCAGTCTTTTCTATCTGTTACTTGTCAACACTCATTGTACTCTTTTATACTTTTATACTCTTTTATACTCCTTTATATTCTGTACCCCAAAATTCTATAAATGAAAGAACTCTTCTCTACTTTACCCACACAAAGTTGTCCTGGAAAGTTTTTTTTCCCCCTCCTTAAGGCAATACATATATCACCATTTAAAAGGTTTTAAAATGATAGCTGTTTGTTTTCAGTTACATTTGATTTTGATAATGTTGTCTAAACACTGTTGTTAAACAACAGAAAAGGTTGTCTCTGGTGCTACAAAAGTCCCCCAAAGCAGTGTGAAGTGCTGTGAAGAGTGGCGTGAGCACCACGCTCTAGAAAGACACAGCTCTGAGCTAAGTCCTCCCTCTGCTCTAACTGTTCAGTAATCACTAATCGAGCTGGAGCCATTTACAGCATCCATTACAGGGTACAGTACCAGGAATTCAAGATACTTAACCAAAATGACAAAATCTTCACAAGAGAGAGAGGGAGTTAGTTATTGAACTTTTCTATGACACATACTTCATAAAAAGTTGAAACCTTGCCATATTCTTTCTCCATTCAGCTTGAGATGCTTTTTCCTTGTACCTTTTGGAACAAAGGATTTGTTTTATTTTTTTCTTTCTTTTCTTTTCTTAAAAAACTTGAAGTGCTCCATACCTGTTCCAGTATGGAGAATGCACAGACTTCTCTATGGCAACAGGTAAAATTCAAAACAAATCAGGTCTGAATTGTCAGGGGGTGCTACGTGTGACAGAGAAGGACAACAAAGCTGATGAAAGGTCTAAAGAATAAGTCCCATGAACAGTAGCTGAGGGAACTGGGAATGGTTCGCTTGGAAAAAAGGAGTCTCAGGGTTGATGAATTTTCACTATTAGGGGAAGCTGCAAAGGTCATGTAAAAAATCCCCAAAACAACAACCAAATAAAACCCCTAACCAATCCTTCCTCATCTTTCCATGAATTTCTTATATTTTCTGAAAGCCTCATAGGATAATTCTGATTTCCATTTAGTGGTAGTTATTAAATCTTTATGGAAAAATCAGCTTATATAGGAAGGAATCATGCAGTTTGCCAGCATTTCACTTACCAAGCAAGCCAAGAAATTGAGATGAGCAGTTATTGAATATGGTGTGGGGGCAGTGGTGGGCCAAGAATCCAAAAGACCAATGGTGAGAATATAGAGTAATTTAGGTTGAATGAGATGGTGAATCTCCCACAGAGGTCATTCAGGGCAACTAATCTTGTCAGAAAAAAGCTTCTTTGCATTTATTATCTCTGTATTTGCTAATTTTGCTGATGACATTCACCCTGCATTATTGAAATGGCATAAATACAGAAGCAAAATCCGTATGTAAACCCCTATATAATCACAATTTGCATTTCAGTCTTTTTAAGGGGTATCAATTCAGCGGTTTGAGTGGATTAAGTCTTTGTTGGGTTGTTCAGTGTGGGCTGCTGTGGTTTGTTCTGGCTACTTCCACAGCATCATGCAAGCCAAATATCACAAGGATTCTTGATGCCTGCTTTGCCTGGTTGTTTGCATATGTTTAACAAAGTCTGATTCACTTGCGAATTCTTACTGCAGTTTGTTAGCTTTGCCAGGAAGATGAAAATGCATGGCAAATTTATTCAAGCAGATGTGAATGTGTTTTAAAAGCAAATGTCTTTTGCCTTTTCTTGCCCTCTCTTATTTGTCCAAACCCATGGATTTTAAGCAATCTCCAGGAAATAAGAGTAAAAAAATTTATAAATAATTTAAAATGATTGTTTGATTTGCAGATAGATGGAACTCTATCCCTGTTATTTTTACATTATAACCTGGAATATCCTTACTCTGACAACCCTTGCATATTCAGCAAAAATGCAGTCTTAGCTGGTGATGGAATATCTAAAAATGGCCATTTCTAAGTATTTTATTTTCATGTCCCACTGGACTGATTTTCTCTCTTTTTTCTAAAGACTTCAACCATATTTATTCAGATAAATTCTGTATATAAAAAAATGAATTAGTAGCTCTTCTAAAAAACCTTTTAAAATAAATGGTAGCTTTTAGTGACCTTCTGTGCTTTTCTATTTCTAATTTTGATATCAGAAATAAAATGCTGAAATTTTAAACATTCTTGTCTTCATTATTGTCTGTTGTGCAGATATAGCTTTAGAGAAAACCTTGATGCACGTGACCTTGCTTGAAAAAGTTGTAAATTTGACAGCCAAAATGAACAGCTGATGTGTGAACACAAAGATAATATGGAAGCTAAGCTGTCACAGATTGGTAGCTTCTCTCTATCTTTATTTTAAGGAGAAAAAAAATTAGGTCTACTCTTACAGTTTCTAGACATTCTTTTAAGGATGCAGTTGAGGAAGAAAAGACATGGACATTATTCACAATCAATTAATAAAGCTAAATAGTTGGCCAACTGACTAGAATGACCTGAGAGTCCACAGGATAATTTTCAAATTTATTGTTCCAGCTGAGGTCATATCAAATTCATAGAACTGATGCAGGATATTCTAGCAGAGTATTTACCTTACCACCCTGAATAATTCACTTTCTTCCCAGTAGTATTATCGATTCTGTATCTTGGAAAAAGCCTTAAAAATTAAAAAAAAAAAAAAAAAAAAAGGAAAAAGCTCTCTTGCACTTGACATAGAATAATTACTTTTAATAACCAATGTAAATCATCATAGATTCTTTATTCAATATAGTGACTTCTGATTTACTTTTCCTGATTGATGGGAGAATCAAGGCAATTGCATTTGCACTTTTAAAAGCCTCTGGTTTCATTTTCATAAGTAAAATAAAGGGATTCCTCAGAACCAGCTGTATTTCATTATTTGTGGGTGTTTGTGAGGAGAAACTATACAAATGTTGCAGAGTAAACCAGTCTGATGGATTGCTGGTGTAGAGTGTCCTTAATGTGAGATGTTCAGCTTCGCATCTCCCCCGCTCATATGTTACCACTAACTTGGTTTTATGCTTCATTATTAATCTGTAAACTGTCTGAAGAACAACAGGAGACGAATGTCGAGGCTGAAATGGGTGGGGGCAGTCATTGATCACACTGCTCGAGACAGTTCCCATCGATTTCCTGAAGATATGCATGACTACATGTCTGCAATAATATGGGAATGTGCTTTGCAGTACAAAAAAATAAAAGTAAAATCCCATGTGTTTCGACTTTGCTTAGGGGGTAAAAGATTTTATAACACTATATATGCATATTGTGGTTTGTTTTATTGGTCAAGTTGGCATCAGTAATTTCTGGGGACTAGATTACTAAAATCTTTTCAATTGTGAGTAAAAAAAATACTGAAAAGAGTAAGTTTTGTAGGTGGAGAATTTAGATGATTGTTTTTGTGTCTCTGAGAAGAAACTTCCAAGGACCAGCATTTTAATGTAATGGTCCAAGGTTGAGTTGAATTGGACAAACACGCTTTATAGTTCATTAGTCTCTGCTTCCGACAACTTGTTCTCTTCATCAGGGATGAAAAATCTCACAAATTTAAAAGTTTTTCTGGGAGATTTTCTAACTATTACCTTTAAAACAAAACAAAACCCAATCAAACAAAAAAACTCTAAACAACTGACACTTCAAAAGGGAAATCACTTCTTGCTTGTCCTGTTGCATTCCCCTTCCAGGAAACAGAACTTTAGCATATTGACTGAAATTTGGAAATGTAAATGAAAAAATAGAAGAAATTGAATAGTGATGTATAATGACTTAAAAAGTTACTGGATTTGGTTTAAGAGATAATCAGGTTGGTTTCAGTAGAGAAGGATGTGCATATATATAAACATACAGACACACACACCTATAGTCATAATACAATGAATTATTAAGATTTAACACTGGAGATTAATTTTGGTGGAAAAAAGCACTGAATGAGATTAATTTATTTTGTGATACAGTTCATTTCTGTCTCTTGACAATATCTAATGGGGATTTGATACAAAACTGGGACAATAGAAAAATATTTCTTATCAAACATTTATGACTTGCGTACTTATATGATTCACCTTCAAAATCTGAGGGATGATATAAGTTTATAGTTGGCAGTGGCAGAAGCTTGAGCCTTTACAAAGTTCCTCCTGTCCATTCCAGGTCAAATATTAACATTTTATACTTTTTTTTTTAGGAAATTCACCTTTATGCTTTTTCATGATTTCTCTCATCTGAAAGAAAATTGATTGGTGCAGAAGAATAAGAAAAGGTATGCAATAATTTCCTAGTGTGGAAGAAAATTTGTATCTTTTCTATTCAATGACAAATTTTCATGAAAAATATAAACAATAATGAGCAATATTGAGTGTGTTCCTGTTATGATGTCACTTCCATCTTCCTTTTCTTCCTCTTCAGCAACTCTGTTAATTCCAAGCCTTGCAGCATAGATCTGAAGCACAGTTGAACCAGTTATTAAAACATAGAGTCTTCTGAGTCAAGGAAATAATCAAAATTCCAATTAATGCTGCTGCAGCATTGCACTATTGTCATAGTAACAGTGGCAAGAAAGTTTACATCAAAAGCCTTGTTAGGAAGTGCCAGTCTAAAAGCAATCAAATCCCTGGGAAAGCATTCAGAAGTTCAAAAGAAACTAATGAAAGAGGCCTTTAGGATGTAATTTCATTGACAGTTATTCTTAGTTAATAGAGGCACCCAAGCAGGGTCTTCTGTTACAGGGAAGCTCAGTGGTTAAAACAAATGTATTAGAGCAATTGTGCTGGGATTAACAGAAACAAAGAGGCACTGTGCAGGAACCAAAGCACAAATGTGTGTTTGTAAAAGCTAAATCCACAAAACACTGGCAGCACTAGGAAGATTCTAGAGCAAATGCTATATGGACTGAAAAAATGGGGCACATGAGGGCACAGAAGGAAAAAATAGCAACAAAAGATAAAATACACTGTGTGAGCACATGCTGATGTTGGGCAGTATTAGAGCTTTTATATGATTTCTGTCATAAAGTTAAGGAATATGCACTACATTCTTTTCCCTATTGTATGTTTTATGTGTGGTTTTGATGGTGAAGAGGATTGTTGTTGATTACAGTTTGAAATGAAATCCCCACAAGAAAAGTCATTCTTTCACAGTATTCCAGCAAAAGTTAGAAATATTGTCATAAAGATGGATATTCTCTTGAGAGTTCTGCTAGGTAGAAAAACCCCCACACAGGATCAGAAAGTCATTCCAATATCTCCTAAACTCACTAGGCTGCCAGATTCAAACTGAGATTGAGGTCTTTATTTGCAATCTAACAGAAAACTTAGTCCTCATTTTGAATCAAATTTAGACTCAGTGGTCAAATTTTGCAAGCTTGGATAGCTAAAATCAAGTGAATGTGTCACACTGAAATAACCATTGGTTCACGTCCCCAATATGTGCAATGCAGTCCTGTCAAACCAAAAGCAGACAAAAAAGAATAACAGATGTGAAATAGCATCTAAAATCAGAAAAGAGATGAGAAGTGTAGTCTTGGGAGGAAATGAGGGAGTTATAAGAGATTCGTGCATGTTCAGGTAATGTTCTTTTGATCTTCTTTCACTCCTATATTTCATGTTCGTGATTAATGACTGCACAGAGGGGAGGATGGATGGAAAATCAGGTAATTAGTTACACATGTACTTTGATCAGTATTGCATTTTTCTTTTTCAAGTTGTTTTTCAAAGTACTAAGAGAAGGAAAAGAGTGTTTCATTGGTGGCAATTGTTCAGTCAAGTACATTATCAGGAATATTTCCATAATCTCTAAATTTAGTCCTGCACTTCTTTAATGATAAATTAAAGGTGATTTGAACTTGATTTTATTTCCATATCACCCAAGCTTTCTTCCTGGTAGAATTTCTGTATTTCCATGTCCTTGATCTCAAGCCACTGGTAACCAACATGCTTTTGAAAATGATGAGCACAAGGTTTGGAGAGATAAATAAATGGTGAGTAACTTGAAAAGTTAGATTTAGAAATCTCCTGCTTAGTGCTGAGATGTTGACTGCTGGTGGTAGCAGATGCTATAGACTGGCCTTTGTGAAGAGACATAGTGCCTGCCATACAGACAGAATCCCTATCCCTGTACTCAGTTTATCATATCCTTCTCTTACCATTCAACATAAAAAAAGGAAAAAAAAGTGGGAAAATTCTTCTGTGAAAGAGACAGCGTCCTTTATTTCAAATGTTCAAATGTTGGAGTGAGACATTTTTACACTAACATTGACATTGAAATAAGCATGTAGTCTAAAGAGGGGCATGGCTGTAGCCATTCAGTTGCCAGCTAAAAGGGGAAGAGGAGCAGTACACCATCAAATGCCACAAATGAGTGTGAGCAGCTCTGGTTCTGTCCTCTGCCTCCCTGTAGGCAGGGAGCTGATCAGCATGTGATATGTGACACGGGTCATTCCCCAGCATCCTGGCTGTGGGCAGCATTTGAAATAAGGCTTGTGTGTTAACTATGACAATTCTCTACAGGAACTTTCACTGGAACTTTAAAAATGAGCCCTGTAATAGCCTTAGACAGCAGTCAGCACAGGTCTGGCTTTATGCTCCTGTTCCTCTCCATCACAGAGTCCCAGGGCACCTGTCCATATAGCTCCCCACAGTCACTATAAGTAATGAGGTTGTGGAGCACAACAGGACAGCATAGGTCACACTTCCAACAGTATGACAAGTGTTCGTTCTGTATAAATTACCTTGTAGACATGTTTTGTAGAATATTTCATTATTTTGTGTGGCAGCTTTGATAGCAGCAATATGGGACACATCTCCCATTAGTAGTCTACAATATATTTTCTTGTCAGTTAATCTTGAAAGCTGGCTAGCATTCCCCAAAAAGCCTAGATCTTTCATTTCCTTCTAATAAATACTTCACACTAAATGCATTATTACTAGAGAGAAGTCAATGATCAAATCCTTATCACCACATTTTCCTGTGGCCTAAGACAAAAGTATTTTCTGTAGCACAAGGAGAGTGAGGAAAGTGCTGGGAATGAAATAACGAAAGGAGATCAAAACAAGTGTTAGATTAATAGACCTCTGAGCAGCCAAATCTTTTGTAGACAACAAAAAGACTGGAAGCCTCTGAGACCTGAAAGGAAACAGAGAATAGATTTCAATGGGAAAAAAACCCCAAACAAACAACAACAGCAAAACCAACAACAGAACCACAACTAAACAACAAAAAAGTCTGAACAACATAGGTAGGTAAAGTATTATTATTTACTTGAATATTTTCTGTATGTACTATGATGCTTACTGTTCTATGTTCTTTATAGCGTACAAAGTGCAAGTATTCAATCCTGATGTACTTAGGCAATTTAAAAGACACTTATTGGAGACCTGGCTCTGCCAAAATTGCTGCTATCAATTTTTTGATAGCGTAAATGTGTAGGCCAGGCCAGAAGATAATGATGCCCACTATTTCTTTGGCATCGTTATCTTCTGTGGCTCCTTACAAAGAATTAGCCATTTTAGATCTGTTGCATACATTTCATATTGCATGCAGAAGAACATCAGAGCAGCAGCTTGTATCATATTTATTCCAAGCAATTATGGTGCAGCTGCAGTGTGAGTATTGAGAACATAGTATTGTCAAAAATTGAAGTAAATGAAGGAAATCACAAAGGAAAACACAAAGGAGTTCTTCAAAATTGATTGCAAGGAGGTGGTGAGTGGAGGAGTGAGAAGGGACAGGCTTAGGGTGTTTGTTTTCTTTTTGCGTAAAACATTTTGAAGAGCAGAGATTCATGTAGGCTTCTAAAGAAATGCGTCTGCAGATCATTTCCTCTGCAAAGCAAGATTTCAGCTGATAACTGCTAGTTGACTGAATCTCATTTTTTCACTTACCTTCAGGAAGGAGAAGGTTTATAACCTTCTTGGCTTCAAACTCTCAAAGGTTCAAGGGAGCCAACTCTCTCACTTTGGCAAAGTAGAAATCAAAAAAAATGTTGAAATTAAAAAAAATCAACGTAATTCCTTCACAAGACAAGCCCTCCATCTTCAAGACCTCTGCTGTGTCCATCCCACTCAGTGCATATCTCCATCGCTTCCAGTTAGCACACAGCATGAACCCTGGTGGTGTAGAAGGAAAATGTTGATGTTTTCAGGTCTCAGTTTTTCTACAGGCTGAGAAAATCACTTAGCCTTTCTGTGCCTCCTTGCTCCTGATGATGGAGATAAAATCTATCATTACTTCCACACTTTTTCTTGCCCATATCATGTTTATATAAGTTCGTAGGCTGAGCTTCTTATCAGTGATAAAATGGTATTTTGTAAATGGGGCCAATATCAGTGTCAGAGGTCCTTGGTGAACTGTAATACGGTCATTAATGAAGGTTGAGGTGAAAAGGGATATTTGGCACATACGAGCCCTCAGAAATTTAGAAGCTGCCTAACTGGAGAGTTTCTAGGTATTTTTTTACCCCTTAAAGCCCATTCATATATTGAAGGAAAATAAAAGTGAAAAATCAATCTGTTTTAATGTATCTGCCTGTCCATCTATGCAAGTTATTTGTTTGGTGGGGTTTTTTGTTTTTGTGGGTTTTTTTTAATATTACCATCCTATCACAATATCTGAACAGTTTTCTCACAAAAAAAAAATCAATAACAACAGTGTTATCTCTTCCTGCCCTTGCTGGCTTTTCTCCTTTTCACTCCTTCTCTCAGGCAGGCTTCAAGTTCATCTCCTCCATGCTGTGAACACCAGCACTGCTCGGCTGAGGAAGGGAACCCATTTCACCTAACATCAAGGTGCATAGCAAGTGTGATTTACTCTTTTTATCACAACTACCCTATACTCTACTGAGATCTTGATGTGTTAAGAGCATAGAAATTTGGCAGAAGATAAACCCCGTTGCTTTGCAGCTGGTCCTCAGAGGCCAGAGGGGCTCAGTGTGGCCTGGGCTTGACCTCTGATTAGAACCAGTTCAGAACTTTAAGTCTGTTTTATTTTCAGTAAGATCCCAGGTGAACCAAGTGTGGGTTGCATGTTTAGTCTGGACACACTGAAGATCAGAGATTCCCAAATAGTACAGTTTGCCAATGTGACACAATAGGTCTGGTCGAGTCCAATAGGAACTTTCTTGAACGAGAGTCCCAAATAATGCAGTCTATTTGAGCTACAAGTTGTGGATTCTTGTTGGATTGCTGATGGCAAATTCACTAAACCTGCAGGTATTTAAGTGTACAGTGCTATTTACAAGTGTTTCTGGGTACACTCCTACACACAGAGATGCAAGTGTTACCAAAATGTCATCCCTGCTTTGGGGAGGAGGGAGAAGCAAGCCTGTCAACTAGTCTGTAAGGTGGTGGTGTTCTCCATACTTATGGGAGAAATGGAGGTGAGGCTGCAGTCAATTATCCTGTTCCTAAAGTGGTGGTAGGGCAGCCACTTAATGGGGAATTGAGGGATATTGAGAGTGATAGATTATAAAGGTTGTGCGTCCTGTGGACAGGTGTCATTGTTGGGACGGACTCGATAAAAAGCAGGCGAAGATCCCAAATAGATAAAAGTGAAACTTCTTCTCTCCCTTTATTTTTTCACACAGCTACTTTTCTATATTTCCTAAGTGTACGTGCACTAACATTATTGGTGCTCATTACATACAATCAGTCATCTATTGGCCACAGTTATAAACTACTGTCTCTGTACAAACTCATCCAGGTTTCTTATCTTCTGCTTCTCCTGAGTTCTCTCAGTCTCTGCAAGCTGTTTATCTTTACAAGTACACAGCAGTCTGGCCAAGGTCAAATTCTTCTTGCTCTGTCAAGAAATCCACAGGCCTGGTGTAGTTTCCCACAGAAGGGTGACGTAGAACTGTGACACCTTGGCATTACTCCCTCTTCCACCTGGCTGATTGTAGTGATAAGGATCACTCAGCCTCTTCCTGATAACCTACCCCACCCTCAGAATGCCAACATGTCCACAGAAATTCCATTGGACTTCAGTCACCTGTTGAGACGAAGCAGCTTGAAGCTGCTGTTTTCCTTTTTACCTTTCTATCTCTTTCCCCTCCCCCTCTCTTTTTTTTTTTTTTTTCTTTTCAATTTGTCAAACTCTCCCAACTTTTGCATTCTCTCTGTGTGCAACAAGGGCGGTTGTGTGAGCTGCTCAGAGAATAATTATCCTTGCTGAGACCTGAGGAGGCAATTCATCATGTCAGACTAACAATGGCTGTAGATAGCACAAGGAAGACTACATAACTAAGCACTGAAAACTAAGCACAGAGCACACTGAATTTCCCTGGTGAATATAGAATTTGGGGTTGTTATCTCACATTTTTTGCTGAATATCAGTGGACTTATTTTGAGGCTAACTGATGCATCACTTAGGCTTTATTTCCATCTGCTAGGAAAACAGAGGATTTATAGTTTTTTCACAGAGCCCACCAAGCACTACTATGAATAGTATCAAATAGTTTTTTGCTAAATCCTGCTTGCCTTGGGGGTATGTGTAATTATGTCTTCTGATATATTGCATATTGAATTGTATTTATTTTTATTGTGGCGTGCAATAGTATGTTCCTGATCCATTTATTGTCATCTTGCAGATAGATGGCAATTTAATATAACCTTGTTATTTATTCCAGAAGAAGGCTGTAGTCTTCTTTGAGTGTTTGGATCTGGGTAAATAAACTTCATTAACAGCTCATGTAGTGATGGGCTTTCTCCTCATTTCAGACCTGGAATACAACAGGAACATTCACATCAGGGCTGTGCCTACTTTTGCATATTCCCAGGCACCAAATTCAGAGTCTGCTGAACTTGGGGATGAGAAGGGGGGTATTATGTGTAAACTGAGAGAATTTCTTTTAGGGCTGCATACAACATAGGTTTTAATTAATTCAGTATGTCTGAAACCACTGGAAAGAGAGTGAGAAAAACCCTAGCAGATATTTTCTTTTTCAAATGCACCTTGTATACACATAAATACTTACATATATACATACTTAAGAACATGCATATGTATATGAAGGGGAGTATGTGTATATTTTATTCTTCTTTTACCAAAGGTTTGAAAATTTTATGGATGAGGGGTTTGAAAATGTTTTCAACCAGATTTTCTAGGTCTAAATTCTCCTTTATCAGTAAGAAGGGAGGATAATGAATTTAAATTGGAAATATTGAAAGATAAATTGTTGTGAGCTAAATTTCACTTCAATTTAATATGAAAAAGTATTTTGGTACTTTTTTTTTTAAAAAAAAGGAATAAAAGACATCTGTCATTTTATGGCTGTTAATTTGAGATTAGACCTTTGAAATAATGGTATTAGCTAACAGTAGTCTTATTTCAGATGTCCTCATAAACTATTGGTAGAAATCAAGTCTTTTATGTCTGTCTTTCTTCAGGTAAAATTATATTTTTACTTTGTTTACAGGAAGGAGACAGCAAAAGGCACAATAAATTTTTCAAAACCTTATTGAGAAAAAAAATTAAGAGGCAGATGTTGAACTTTTTTTTTATTTTTTTCAAAAGAAAACTGTATAAATACAGCTAGAAAAAAAACCTTTCTCAAAACATATATTACAATGGCCCAAAGAAGTTCAGTAGAAGAAACCTATAACACAATGTGGATTTATGATTGAAAAAGTAATACCTGTGCACACAGTGGGATCTGCACATGAATAACTCTACCAGGGCAGCATCCTCAGAAAAATGTAATGACAGGGGAGGGAATTTCTCTAACCATGTGCACCAGTAACTCACCTGTGTGAATCATTCTCCAAGGGATGGGTTGTAACACAGATTTTCTGCCCATGAAAAAGAGAGGAGACATGTCATAGTACTTTCATACTCCTCTTTTGGGCATGAAGTAGAAAGGTGAGGTCTTGGTTCTGTCTGCCCTCCCTGCTGCCTCATGCAGGTGCTGACCACACTGTCTGTAAACTACCACATCACAGAGCAAAAAAAGAAGACTGATGCCCTGAGAGGGACCTTCAGAGGTCCCAGAGCAGAGCCTTGTACTGACATCTTGTTTTATGACTGCACCTGGGACTGACAACAAGCCCCACCATGCTGGATCTTCTCATTGTCAGCACATGCAGAGCTTGCCATTCCAAGACATGATTGTGACAGCCTCCTTTTTGGCTCCATTAAAGTGGGCATATCAAAACTCTGCAACTACCCAAAGCCTGACCTGTAGATTCACGCAGTTAAAAGCTCCTTTGTTTCTTGCTGAACAGAGTCTTCTGTGCTGACTGGCCAGGAATCATTTGCCTGGAATTCATGTGAATTTTCATCTTTTGCGAGACTTATTTTTTGTTCAATTGTATGGTGAGTTTGAGAGATTGAACTACGAGTCTTCAAGAAATAGATCCAGAAAGATACTAGAGTTCTTAAACTTTTGAAATTTAAAAAGCATGTGAAAAGTTAAATTAAAATTAACACAATAGGTGATGTATGCCTCATGAAATTTAACAACTGTGTTAACAAAGGACAGTTGTGATACTATTTCTTGTCAAGATGTTACAAACTGTTTGAGGCTGGACTAGTTACAGGACTAATCAAGAATTATGCTTTCTGGGTAGCTACAAGCTTCACAGCCCTGTGTAACTTGATGGGCAGCTCCTGATTTCCACACCATCATGGGGGTTGTTCGTGGGCCAAGAAGATCACCCTAATTTTTGATGAAAGTATTTCTGGTCGAGTAAATGGTTCACCTTTTTATGCAGAAGGTTTGAGTTCAGAACTGGAAAACCAGTAGATAGCCTCAGCCACAGGTTAGGATAGAAGGGATTATATGTATCACATAATGTCAGGACGTGCTGTGAATTGATAGTGTTCACTCAGTGAAGCAGCAGATCTGAAATGTGACAAACGTGTGATTTGGGATGTTGTTTTCAATAAAAGAGAGGGGAAGGAAGTGGCAAAATACACAAAACATTATATCAAGCTGGAAGGATATTTTAATAAAATTATATTTGTGAAATAAAATAAACTACATGGCTGCAATACTTCAACACCTCTCTCCAGTCTGTGACTTCTGAAATTTCCAGCATATTGTTCTGTGATGTTTATGCTCAGCTGTGACACAGAAAATGCAGCTTCAGTCTTTCTTTTCTGTTTTTAGACCCCCTGGTTTAGAGGATTTAATGGTCTTTTTAATTCTGCTCTGAACTGAGATGCATCTGAGGCACTGGAAAAAGGTTACCTAGAGAAGCTGTAGATGCCTAATCCCTGAAAGTGTTCAGGGGTGAGTTGGATGGGGCTTGGAACAACCTGGTCTACTGGAAGGTGACCTTGCCCAAGGCAGGGGGCTGGAACTGGGTGCTTTTTAAGGTCACTTCCAACCCAAAACATTCTGTGATTTTATGAATCACCACATCTTTGAAATTCTCAAGGCTGGGCTAGATTTTAAGTTTCCCCCAACAGGTGGTAATTTTGGAAAATCAAGATGATGCCCAAATAGAATATTAAAGGAAGAATTGAAACACTTGTTTCTCAATTTATGCTTCAAAGTCCTGGTTAAAGTCTTGTCCTTATCAATATCCCATATACTAATAAAGGCTGGGCTTTTTTGATGCATAAGATAATTTATTGCAGTTGAGAATTTCTTAGCTTCAGAGAGAAACCCTCCTCCCTTTCTTCCTCTTCCCAGCCCTGGGAATTACAGGAATCCCTCCCACAGTCATTTGCAGGCATAATGAATTTTATGACTTGTTAGACTGAGGATTTGCTGCTAGATTGTTAGAATATTATAGTTTACCAAGATGCTTTGGAGAAGTTTGTGATTTGGGGAATATTTTAGCAGCATTTCTACTTCAGTGAAGATAGCTCCAATTTTAGAATAAAGACATAAAACTCCCTCAAAGAATTGGCTTTCTGTCCTACATTATCATGTATATCTAGGCTGGATATTAGGAAAAAGTTTTTCATTCAGGGGATAGCTGTACACTGGAACAGGGTTCCCAGGGAGGTGGTCATGGCCCCAAGCCTGACAGATTTCCAGTAGAGTTTTGACAATGCTTTCAGGACTGTGGTGGGATTGTTGGGGTGTCCTGTGCAGAACTGGGAGCTGAGCCCGACGATCCTTGTGGGTCTCTTCCAACTCAGGATATTCCATGATTCTGTGGTCTGGGTCACAACTCAGCCAGCTTGCAGCTTCAGAAGCTGACTTGAAACACATAGAACTTTTAAGAGATTTTGAGCTGTTCTAGTGAGCACTTCACTTAGCAACAGGACATTCAAGGCTGTAACCTTGAGTGCAGTTGCCTCCTGATTGTGTTTTATTCACTTTGAAGTCCTTGAGGCAAGGAACATTGTTGCACATTTAGCAGTCCAGGAGTCACAGTCCATGTCAACAGTGCTTGTCCCTGTCCTATTCCCTGCCCTCCTGTGTGCCATCTCTACCCGCTTGTTCTGAATAATGAAAATTAATGCAACAAGTGATATTCACTCACAATTGATGTCTGGAACAAATGGACAAGCAAATCCTGATTATTCCTGTTTAACAGCTGAGAAAATTGGAGCAGCAAGAGGTTCAGGAACTAATTTGAAGGTGCAGAGGTAGTGGCAGAGAATAGAGAAATGTCAGACTCACAGACCCAAATCTTGCAGACCATCCTCAAGAGTGTAGGAGTCACATTTAATTGATGAGCAGGTGTAGGATGAAGCAGAGTTTGCCATCAATTACAGAGGAACGTTACTGTGCCTAACTTTGCTAGGACCCTGAATGAACCAAAGGTCTGGTAGGGCCAAAAAGGCCCCAGTCAATTCTGCTAACTGAGTAATTCTTAGACAGGGTTGAATTCTTCTAAACTGTATTTATGCTAAAATTCATGGCATCTGATGACCTCAATTAAAACCTTTCAGAGGAAACCAGGAGTGCCAGCAAGGTCCGCAAAGATGAATGTCTATGGCTTCCTCCTGCTAACTGCTGATAGAAACTTGAGGATTTTAAACATTTTAAAGTGATGCTGCTGATGTTTTTTATCGAAGGTGTCATGATGCCAGTAGTGATAATGTCTCACTGAATGAACAGCTTTCTTTCTCTGGTCCCTTTCCTAAAGCACATAATAGACATCATTAGCATACAGATAAATCCCCTTTATGGTACTTGTGGGTACGGAGAAGAATAAAGTTGTGTTTTCCTAAAGCTCCCAAGATTATTTCTATTATGATTATGGATCAAGGCACAACATTTTCTAACTTTACTGGCCTTTATTTGATAAGACAGTAAATATCAAGAAGGAAAGCATTTCTTAAGAATGAATGCAGCTTGCCAAAGAAGATGAAAACCCGGCTGACATTAACTTTAAGATACATGTAACATAACCTGCATGGTACAGAGAACTGTACAGGATAAAATCAAGCTGAAAGCATAAGCACCAAACCTTACACATAATTCTCATGCAACTGAATATATGAACATACATTTATTCAGTTGCTGAAAAATAAAAGTATTTTTGATACTTAGTGTTTCTGAATATCATCTCAAAAAGATAAAGGCATCCATCTGTTCTTCTGGTGACTTAGCAATTTAAGCTTAAACTTTTTAAATTAATAAATATTTAGGCTCTGCTAAGGAGTCTAGAGATTTCTTTTTTTTTAATAAAAAAGTTGAATAGGTGAAATGGTTGTAGAAGTAGTTATTTCATTTGCTCAGAATTCAAGTCAGGACTTGTTGAAGATTTCAAAAATAATGTCACTATTTTAATTGTAAAGAATGATATTTGAGCATATCTTGTTTTTGCTTGGAATAAACAACAGCCATCAATGTTCTCAACCATGATGGAATTAAAAATATGATTCTGGGCAGAACATTTTTAATTGCATGTCTGTTATATCATTTAGAACTTGAAAATTATTTGTCTAATTAGAATGCAGTTTAGGCATATTTTTAACTTCATTAAACCCACAACATAAATATATTCTGGTTGAAGAGAGGGTTTGCTCAAACAACCTTAAATCCCCACAATCACAAGTGTGCAGCCACCACAGTCTCAAACTGTTCATTTAATGTTAATCACAGCCGCTGTAACATGGAGCCAACTGGCTCTAAGGGACATGACCTTATCACAGTGGACAGATGGCAAAAAAAATTTCAAGCCGTGTTAAACCTTTTTCTTTAACACTTTTTTTGTTCTTAACATATTTATTGCTGACACCATATATCAGTGTTATAGCTTCTGTTCAGGTGAATACGATCAGTTGGCAGTAATGGGTTCAACTCTGGGAACCTTTCAGGCATTGCTTTTTGAGCTGTTTCTTAAATTCACTGTCTGGAAGAAACAACGGAAAAAAGACAAGAAAGGGAGGGAGGGAGAGAGGCTGTTGGAAACCCTTCAGCTTGTCTTAATTCTCATGCAGAGATGAGAATAAATTAATGCAGACATCATGTTTTCCTGGCTTAGATATTTCATTTTCTTGTGACTAGAAAGATCAGTGGCAGTGCAGGATGTGTGGAAGGAAGAGGCGGAGGCAGAAAACACAACAGTAAAAATACATTTGAAAATGTTAAACTGGGCTCTAACAGTGTCTTAAATGTCTTCTGCATTTGTAAGAGAGCAATGTTTCCCAGCATTAAGTCTGAGCCGCCGTTGTTCCACTGATGTGTGTCATCCTGGTGAAAGAACCAAGTGGAGTCTGAAGACACAGTAGGAAACATGCCTTAATAAATGCAGTTGCAATTGGATCACGTGACTTTATGGATGCTCTCTGTAACTGTGCAAGCTACAGATGTATTTTATGTGTGTCAAATCTTCCATTCCCTTTCTTTTTTCCATGTTTTTCCTCTGTTCTCAAAGATATATTGACACCTTTCTCATTATATTTCTGGGATGAAGAATTATTACTTCCTATCTCCAATTCAGCAAATCCAGAAGGGGATTTTTAGATGCAATAGCACTTTCCTCTTCCATAGGCAGGTATCCACATAATACAGCAAAATATTCTTTTAAAAGGATTTTGTAATTTCTCTATGTCAAAAACAAGCTCAGCTGCAGCTACTCTTGTTTTCCTATTTGGTAGATGTCTTCGCTGAGGTGATCTGGTATAAATTTGGCATATATTCTGCATGAGAAATATGAATATCAGTAGGAAAAATGAGAACATCCACCCAGAGAGTTGTAACTCAGATGTCCAAAGACCAGATTTACTGGGATAGGATGGAAGGAGGTGCAAGAATTCCCTGCCTCAGCAGGGAGAAGCACTCATCCCTGAGCAGCAGCATCCTTGTAAAGTTGTGCAGTTGCAGATGCATCAAACTGCAAGTGCACAGCACGTGTTCTGGTCTGAGAGGCTCCCAGTAATTAAGTTGTACATTCAATTAAACCTAATGGCCCAATAACTTTTTAAAATACAAAGGGCCCATACACTCAGGAAGTAAAAAAAAATCCTCAGGCTCCCTTTACTGGCTGATAAAACTAGAATAAATGTTCATGACTGGAGTCCCAGATCTTTATATATAGTTAAAAAGCAGCATTTCCATTAGCTTTAGCAGTTTAAAGCTGGTTTCTGCTAGTTGTGGATTAGATCACGAAAACTTTAGATAGTGCTCCTGTGCCACTTTGAGAGGAGACAGAGGGCAATTGCTCTTGGTCATGTTTTGGGAGTCATGGACCAACTTTTAATCTTAGTCCTAAGATTTTTTTATTTGCTTAAGGACTTTCAAATATAGACAGAGGAAAAGTTAAAAAATTAGTCAAAATTAATCCAGTATGCTCTATATTGAAAGAGCATCCATCCAACTCTCTCACTGAGGGATCCTGAAGAATTTGTCAGGATGATTCTGTAAAATCAGTGAGATTTTCTCTCTTTAGTCCTCTAAAAATGAAAATAATTGACAGCATGGCCAGCTACAGAGGGAACAAAGCAGCTGTTTCAAACTAAAACGTAATAATTGGTAGCTGCACCTACTGAATATATTAGCTGCAAAGTAAAGTTCACCTAAAGAATGCATATCAGTTTCAGAGTCGAACCACAGTCAAGGTGAGATACACCACCTCGTTATCCTTCTGGAAAGAAAATCCATCACCTTCCTTCTCTGCCTCATAGCCTTGGCTTATATATCTGTAGGATGGTTTAGGTTGGAAGGGACTCTAAAGATCACCTAGTTCCAAACTCCCTGTAACTGATGAGTTGATGAGCTTTCTAGGTCATCACAAAGTGACTCATTCACCGATGATACCTGTGGTGATGTAGGGATACCAATATAGATGCTTTCATTATTTGTTATTCTTTCAATCTTGACCCTATTTCTTTTTTTTTTTTTTTTTTTTTTTTTTTT
>JAWMRC010000089.1:69126438-69192798 GCA_035584755.1 Thripadectes ignobilis
CTTTGTCTGACCCTTCAGTTGAGACCTGACTAGCATGGGAGACCCTACCGGAGGCATGAACCACCGCCAGCACAGCTTGCAACCTCATAAGGGCATGCAAGCTTCTCCCCCATGACAAGGGGGCGTCCATGGAGAAGTTCTGTAAAATACTCTTTGTACATAAGTAATTTATCTTACCAATGTCTTAACTCATCCCTTAACTTCTCTGTCCAAACATTTTTCAGTTTATCTTTGGGAAAGATTTGGAATGTTCTACTGGCAAACTGCAAATATGTATATGTTGATTTTTAATCTGCTATTAACATACAATTTTAAATCAATAAAAGTTGAGGGGTTTCTACCTTTTCTTAAGTAGTAGCATTTAACATTTCTTTTGTTCACCCAGATGTACAGCAACCTGATGTCTTTTGGAATGAAGTATTTCTTTCCAATTTCATTGAATCTGACAAGAACATTAAAAGATATTAGGAAAAGCTAAATTTACAGACAGTTGAGATGGGCAGAATGAGATCATATCTTCAGGAACCCTTTTCCTTTTGGAAACCAGGCTGAAATCTGTCACTTCAGAAATGCAAGGGCTGGTTCTTCTGGGCAACTGAGGAATTCTTCCAGAGATGAAACACATGGACATGATGGCACAGTGCTGGTTAAAGACTGGGAGGAGTGGCTGATACCCCAAATGATTACATCGCGCTTTGGAGAGGCCTCAACAACCTGGGCAAATGCACCCATGGGAGTGTTATTAAGTTCATCAAAGGGAACTGTCAAGTCCTGTACCTGGGATTTATTTTTCTCTGCAGTAAAGGACTTAAGGCTTCATCAGGGTTCTACTCAGCACCAAGTTGAACGGGAACCAACAATTTCCTGTCTATGGACTTGCCACAAAAAAAGGGTAGGAATAAGAGTCCTCCTCAGTGAGTGCATTCATTAAAACAAGCTAGAATATATGCTTTATGTCCACAGTTTTTCTGATATACCTACTGTATTTCTAAAGAATTCTGGTCCTAGAGAGAAAAATAATAAGGAAATCATTTTAGTTTTCAGTAAAATTTTCCCTTCCATGGCACATTTGTGCTCTCAGATGTTTTAAATAAGCAATTTGAGGGTTGGATTTTTTTTTTTCTCACGCTGCCTTGCACACATAGGAAAACTCAACGTAATGAGTATTTGCTGAGGCACTTCATTAACCTTCTTGAAACCATCTTAAAACTCACCCTGATGTAGAGAACTGAAATTTCCACAGCTGTGTGCTGAGCTGACTGCTTTAATTTTCTTGAACACTCCTAAGTAACCCCTACCAGTCTTGCGCAATGTGTAACATTTAAGATTTTGAGGTGGATTACCCTTTCTTTTTCCACATTTTAAGTAATGGTATTTACAATAATCTTCATAATAAACACAATAATAGATTTTCTGTAACTCTATATTGTATAATTTTAAGTACAGTATTTGAAGCCAGTCCCATTAACTTCCAAGTAGGTTACAGTCAAAAAATGCAAATGTGAATGAACCCTTCTATTTGCTCTCTCTACTCCGCTGTTCTTCCCTAGTCCTATTTCTCTTTTCACATTAGAGCTACACGGCTCTTTCATCTTCCTCTGTGCCTAGCAAGGGTATAAACTTACTGCACAATTTTTTCTTTCTGGCACTTTTTGCTCCTTTGTTGACTTCTAGGCGTTCCTGCAATTGTCAGAGACTCAGTTTAAGCAGTTCTGTCACAGAATCACAGAATGGCCTGGGTTGGAAGGGACCTTAAAGATCATCTAATTTCAAATCCTTCCCTGGCTTTCTTCATGCAAGGCTTTTGTGCAGTACCTATAGGCAGAAGAGTTCTTGGTACCCTCTTTTATTAAGAAGTGTATGTATACTGCTCCCTCCTTAAAAAAATATCTTTTCTTTCATTCTATAAAGACAGGTTGTTATAAATCATTGCTAGAAAGGCACAAAATAAAAGTAGAAGGATCAGAAGCAGTGACCACAACTTAGGTTTTCTCTGTTTCTCCATGGAATTCCTCAGTTTGAGGAAGATATAATGAAAATAAATCAGAATTCCGTGATCTGGTAAACTCTTTAGGTAGTTTTTATGATATATGAAGAGCTTTGATAAAGATTCTCATCTGGCTAAGAAAAGTTGTGGCTCCTTTGCCACTTCAGGGAGAAAAAACAGAATAATGAACCCCTGAGAAAGTTGAAGAAAGGGAAGGAACATTCCCTCAGGGTATGTGAGTAAAATTACAAGTCCAGACATCACAAATTTTAGCACCTGCTGTTTTATACCTCTTGGTGATTGTTTCTTGTTTCCATCATAGGTCTAATTATAAGCAAATTCTCCTTGCTGTTCCCTTTAGGAGGTAAGTACCACCTATCAGCTTCATAGTGAGAAGACTTTAAGTCATTCCAGTGAGACCTGGGATGAGAACGCAGCTGGCTGGTAAAACAGGGTTGCTGCTCAACAGTTTTACTACTTTTGACTGGCTTGATGTGAATTGCTTGCTTCAGTAGGCCACCAGAAATGGAGACTTATATCATTAGTGTCTTATGAACATGCTTAGATAGCAAAGTTTGAAACCTGAAATTTGTTTGGATGTTTTTGGTTTTTTAGGGAGATTTTGTTGTGTTTTTTTTGTTTGTTTATTTGTTTGCTTTCTGTGGAAATAATATTTTATCCAAGTTTCCTTCTAAATTTAGGAAGTAGAGGAAAAGGAGGTGAAGGAAAAAAATAAAATAAAAGAAGACAATTAATGATGCCACACTGGTCTATCTATCTATGTAAGAATTCTCCTTACAGAGCATGGGTCCTCCTGACAGGTTTTGACCTCTGTGATGTTGTAGCACTAAGAATAATGGCTGGAGATTGTGTTATCACCATATTTTAAGTCTAAAGGCCATGAAGTTCATCAGCAAATTCTTAAAAAAAAAGAAAAAAAAAACAAGCAACAAACAAAAATATGAACAGCAAACCGGAACCCTAACAGCTTTGAATATCCAGGTTTAACTCTCATTGTATTAACAGGATACAGCCTTTCACTGAATTGACACCTGTGTGAATTAGACTTTTATTTTTAGGCAGAAAAATTAAACAATGCGAAACAAAACCATATCAAATCTCAACTGAAATTGAGTACTAAGTCAGTGTGCAAGGGAGACTTGCAGTACAAAATCCTTTGTGTGTGTGTGTGTATACATATATATTTATGTCAGCACAAATCAGAGAAAAATTAATATAGAGATGGTACAGTATGCCTTACACAGAAGATGCACTCCCCTATCTGAGAGAAAGGAAACACTTTCACTTTTTACAATGGTCCATAGGCCTGGTAGCTTGCCCTCAGATATTTAACAAATAAGAGCATAGAAACAAGCCTTGTTATAATATTTAAGGTCAGATTTAAACCAAGCTGAACTAGCTGGGTATCTTTCACTGAGAAAATAATTGATTTCCTCTGGGGAATATGTTAAATCTCATTTGTTTGCATTTCAGTGAAATATTTTACACGGTGCACATAGAAAATGCCAGTGATATTTGAGAATAAAGAGATCAATCTTACAATTGCACAATGGATAAGGTGCTAGCTGCTTAGGCACCCATTATCTTTTTTAAAGCTGAATTGTGTTACTGATGAAGGTTATTAATGATGTTTCTCCAAGATTAGTCAGGACAGGCATTGCTGGTGTTTTTTTATTTATTTATATATTTTATTTTCTTAAATTAATATGATATAAAATCAATCAAATTAACATTATATGAATAACTTTAGTGAAGTAAAGGTAAATATTGTGCAACTACTTTCTAGTATCACAAGTGTAAACTCATGTTATATTTCTTTTTTCAATAATATTCAATATTTCATTGTTAGTAATCTTCTAAGGAAATACTTTAATACAATTCACATTGTTCTTAATTATAACCATTACTGCCTCTTGGGTCTGGGGAATAAGAATGTACCCTTGAACAAACCAGGAAGGGAGAAGAAAAGTTTATGCAAAAATTACAATGATAAGTTGAAAATAAATAGTAAATGAATATATCTAGGTTAAAAATTATAATTTTTCCCTAGCAATAAAACCAGTGAGATTCAGGAAACCATTGCTCATTTAGGATCAGAAAAAGAGAAATATAGCCAATTTAAGAAGGGGTTGGATTATGAAAAAGATTGTATGAGATGTCTGTTAGAAAACTGGTTTAGGGGAAATCCTTGATGTCTCTCATTATTTTTAATGTCTCTGTGTCTTGAAATTACTGAATTCTAAAATGTGTCTGCAGAGATTTGCTTCTAGAGGACTTTTAGTTACTGATTTACACCATGAAAATTACTTTCTGCAGAGACATTCTGTGGCTGATGGGATCTCTGCTCTTTTGTTTTGTGCTGGCTGGTCTTTGGCAAGACATCAATTTTGGGTATTTCAGTGGAGGCAGGAAAATGATATATGTTTTTAGTTTCTTTTGAGATTAGAAAGATTTAAAGATCACAGGTGAGTTTCATTTTCAATGAAGGCACATTTCCCACCTCTGAAACTTGGTTAAATTGTTCAAATTCTTGGCTTAAACAAGAGCCAACTTTCAGCTTGATGCTAATATATGTATTATTATCTGCTTGTTTCCTTACAGTTTGTTTGTAACTGTAATTCAAATTAGTATAGTCAAAATTATTTCAATAACTCTAACAAATTATGGATGTAATTATTACAGTGTGTATTTCAGAACGCAGCTTTATTTACAAAGGACACAGCGTTGATTAAAACAGCTTGAATTATGCTAACTACAACACTGAACTCTCTTTACAAAACCATCTGAGGAGCACAGTAATTTGAGTTCAAGGGAGAGGCAGTATTACAAGAAGGCTAATGATAATCGCGTTTAAGGTCATTGGCAACTAAAATACTTACTGTACAGGAGCCTTCTGTCAGAGACAATTATAGTGAAGGGCCTTTGAATGGGGTGGAAACACTCTGAGTGTGTTTCTGTGACAGCTTTGTTCTTACAATATTTATTCTGGTTTATCTGTAACACAGTATTAAATTTAGAGTGTCGCGAGCCAAGTGGTTCATGCAAAACTAAATTGACATTGTACAATGATGTTGCAGTTACACCACAGCCTTTCTAATAATGGCACTGCCTTCTTAGATCAAAAGAATCCCCCAGGACCTGGGAGGCAGCGCCAGTAGTCCTGTTCACATGGATTATGAAAGCACTGTCAGCTGCACAAAGCTGTCAGAAATAAAGAAAAATCTTCTAGGATCCCATTCTTTTGTGCTGGTCTTCACTCCACAATAGAACATTTTTGAATTGTGTCCTGTTTTAACTTGTTACACATGTACTTCATTGCATTTTACTTTTTGTTGAAAAAGGAGAAACTAGGTGGGCTATTTTAACTTCATGTGTTCCTCTGTATCCAAATTTCTCAGTCTTCATTTTGTTTAATCTCAACACAAAACTTGATAGTTCAGTGAATATTTCAGAGGAGAAACTGAGTCACACAACACATCAAGTAACCTGAGTGCTGTTTCTCAAAGGGCAGCAGTGCCCACTCTCCAGCACTGTGGTTGGGGACTTACCTGTGCTGCCTCCCTGTTCCAAATAGTGCTGGTCTCCACTGGGTTGGCCTCAGCGTTCTGATATGGCTTAAGATATAGTTTGAACATCTGATATATCTTAACACGGACGGGAAATCTTTCCCAAGTGCTGAACTTTGGAGATTGTTGTTTATATTCCTTTATGTCTATCAAATAAGCATAGTTTTCTTTGGAACCAATTAGTCCATCAATATACTATCATATTACGTTTTGTCTATCAAAATAAATATATTATTGTACTGTTGCTTGTCTGTTAAAATCAAAAGCAGAGCGAAAATAATGTCTTTATGAGAGCTTCATTAAATGTGAGCTTGCTTTTCCCACTTTTGCAGGTGACATTTTGCAAATTTCAGTCTTTGTTATTTTCTTGAGAAAAATTAACTCACCTGGATCCTATCCTCTATGAGGATTAGTTAGAATTGAAATAAAGATTTAAAAAAAAAAATCTATCATTTTGACAACAGTTTTTTAATTAACATTTGGATTTACGGATTAAAGAAACCTTAGTATTTAAATGAAAAAACAAGGAAACTCACAATAATGATGAATCTTCAATTAGGTTTAGGATTAACTTTTAAACAAGTAATGGAGTTGGTCTGATATTTGAAAATGCTGCTATCTTAATTTTTCAGTCTTTAGTGCAACTTGATGTAGTTTAAATTCCTTATGCTTATATCACAATTATGATTCAGACTACCTTATCAAATAATAATTTCCATTATTTTGCCCATTTAGAGAAGTGAGGAAAATAACAGTAGATTAATCAATGTGTTTGCTTGAGTATGTTCTTCCCCACAGACTGTACCCTCAGAAGATATAGGAAGACAGGAACTAAGAAAACCACAGTTTCCATAATGCAATGCAAAATTTTAATAAATTTGACACCTTCAGTCTTCAACCAGTTTATTGGGTGCTTATTTACAATGAAACAAGTTCATTTAGTAAAATTATGTTTTTCATAGTGGATATTTGAAATACAAAAGAATCCTCATTAATTAAAAGATATTTTTTTCATGGAAAAATAGAGTGATAGGTATTTTCTTTTTACAGAACCTAAAGTGAATACTTACTACTTCACAGCAAACATTGATCCACTTAAGCATATAGATGTGGTGGATTATTCTGCTTATTTCCTTTTAGGCAACAGACAAGAAAAGCAAAATTTAAAGCACATACATTACAGCATGCATTAACTGCAGACATATCAAAAATCAGCCACTCCAACTTTAGCAAATTCATACAGAATGCCAAGTGCAAAGATGAGAATTTTTCTAATCTATCTAGAAAAAAAGTCAGCTATACTTGCTGTTCCCTGGTGAGTGAACATAATTTCCCTGTGTTTAAGACTGAATACTTTCTATACCTTTTATGCATTAACACAGGCCCATTTACACAGTTTTGAACAGATGTCAGACTTAAAAATAACACACTTGGCCACGGGTTGATTTTTCCGTTGAGGGATGTGTTTCCTTCTCCAGTGGGGGAAAAAACAAAGCATGGAAAAGAGGAAAAAAGAAAACAAAGGAAAACCTATCCTTTAGTGCTTGGTCATAAAGGCTGAGCTGGGAGGGCAGAGCCTTTCGAGGAGGTTTTGCTGCAGGGTTTCGGGTGGCTGTGGGATGCAAACACAAGGATTGGCATTTGGTTTCACCCTTAATGGTGCCATCTCCTCGACACTGACAGAGAGGCTTTAAATATTCATGAGTTTCTTAAAGGCTTTTGGGAAGAAAGTGTTAGAAAGGAGCATTAACATGCTGATCTTTTTTACTAGCCTGTGTCATCGAGGGGATATTAAATAATTAACTCCATCTAAGCAGTTTTTTACACAGAAGGAGGTTGAGATTAGCAGCCCCTGCATGCTGGGAGGTGCCACCTTTTCCACTGCTGGTGCTTTTAGGCTAAAGAAAACAAAAACAGAATAAAGGGGACAGGTTGAGTCCCAGTAAGAAAAGGCACTAAAGTACGATTTGTTCCATGTTGTAGCCCCTGTGTTGGATTAGGAGCATCTTTTTATGGCTCCAGATAGAAATGCAGCCTCATAAAAACCTACCTGTACACAATACGTTCTCAGACCTCTGCCTATGAAAAGGCTCATGCAAAAATTAATAGGGTAGAAATGACTCAGTTTGCTTGTGAAAAAATGGATTCTCAAAGGGCTGTCCTCCCAGTTCCTGTCTCCTGAGACCCCATATTTTAGTTTTCTTCTTTGTGATGAGCCTCGTAGAGTTGAGGCAGATGGTTCTCAGTGTCTGAACATCCCTGAAACTGCATCTTCAGGAGAATACTTCACCTTGGGGCATGTGGATCAACAGGACAAGGATAATTTTAACTGAGTCAAAATGGGAAAAGCATACATATCTAAGTCATGGAAATACATTTTGGGGAGGTTTAATCATACACAGTCACACATATACATGAAAAAGTCAGAACTACAGGCTGTAAACCACCAGTAAATTTAGGGATTATATTTCATGATTTGAAATGTTAATCCTGAATGAAATTGAGCTAAAAAATGTAAAAGATTGCCCTGGAATAACTTTTAAACCTTATTTCACATGGAGTTCTGGTTTAGTTTCCATCTTTAATTAGTATTTAACTGTTTGGACAAACTGGGAATGTTCCATGTAGGAGAATTAGAAACCTCCTTCTGTTGTAGATTATATTTAGGAATTGAAACTACAAATCAGAAAGTTTAAGGCTTTGATCTGTAAAATGAAGAAAAGAAATGTAAAATGGCTCTCCCACATGGCAGGTGATGGTCGGGCTATTATCTGTTATAGATAGATTCAGGTCTCTAACCCTCATTCCTCATAGCAAATTTGACAGTTCTTGTAACAATCCTGAGACAGACTGGAGGCGGGGGGGAAATCATTGGATCAGAATTGGTTTCCTCATGACTCTTCCAAATGTTTTTTGGTACTTCAGCTGCAGAACAGAAAGCATTTCAAGCCTATTAACACATTTTTCCCCTCAAATATATTTTTAATACTTGCTTTACTTGTATCCAGCTCATTAATTTCCACTTACTGAACTCAGAACTCAAGAGAGAACTTCACTTACAGGGACTGACTCTGACTGGATTTATACCATAGTGGACAAAGAAAACAAAACTATTTTAAATGTAATGTTAGTTATAAAAAGTGAAATGAGAACTGTTTTAAGGAAGCTCAAATCTGACAAAAGTCAAGTTTCTGATGTGTCTATTAAATCAATATTTCTGTAACTAGGCTACCTTTTGGAGAGGTTGCTTCTATGGGTGTTATTTTAATGATTTCTAACCATGGGATTATTTCTGTAGTCGACATAGAAGCACAGGTGCATATTAATAAAGAGCCCCTTTTACATAGCTTATGATTTTTATGCAGCATTGTTACCTTTAGCTTTCTTTTTCATTAATATTTGAGGAGAAAGTTACTTCACTGTGATATTCACATTCCAGTGAGATCATTCCTAAAATATTTAAAGTGAATAATGCAAGTTTCCAGGAACAGTGATAAATATAGCCTCAGGCTCCTGACCCCATAATACCTGCAGGTGGGGAAATATACTGGAGACATTTTAAGACCCACATGCCAGACTGACCCCATTTTTTATATCAGGAAAGAGAGACAAACAAGGACAAAGCCATCAGAAGGCTGTCTGATGTATTCTGGCCACAGTGAAGGTCTTTGCAATCTTTTTCTGAGAGGGATTTTCTAATAAAGAAATCCTCACTGTGACATTGGGGTAGAAATATAATCTCTCTGTGCTTTATTTTGCATTAGAAGTTGGAGATAATAACTACATCATGTTGGGATATGTGAATTTGGTTATTTTTCTTAGAATCAGAGGAAAATACTGAGCTGTTTTTAAAGATCACCTGATCTTCAAAGAAATCTTGAAATACAATTTTCTTAATCAGAAGGCCTCCTTTCCCTGCTTCTATTCCTAAAGACAAAGAAAATAAAATAAAAATAAAATTTTATGTACCAGAGGTGTTTTTTGGTACTTGCCTTTCTCTCATGGGTTTTTACTGTAACTCTCCCTATGTACCTTTTACTGGATTGTGGTTAAGTCCCAGATACTAAAATAAGAAATAAAAGTTTTAGAGATGAGTCATCATTCATTCAATAGGGTGTAAACTCATGGAACAGAGCTTGGACTCTCTGGACCATGCAAAATCTGAAAATGGCATCCAGAAATCTAATCCCATCAGACTCTCCTTATGGAGAATATAAACCGCCATATACACTATGTCTGACTGTGAAAACTATAGTAGAGAACACCAATCTGTGTAGTGCAATGACATGCTGGAGGGAAGGGATGGGCCATCCAGAGGGACCTGGCCAGGCTTGAGAGGTGGGGCTGTGTGAATATCATGAAGCTCAACAAGGCCAAGTGCCAGGCCCCACACCTGGATTGCCATAATCCCAGCCACATCAACAGGTTGGATGAGAAGTGACTGAGAGCAGACCTGCGGAGAAGGACTTGGGGGTGTTTGTGGACAAAAAGCTCAGTACAACCCAGCAATGTGCACTGGTAGCCCAGAAAGCCAGACATGTCCTGGGTAGCATCAAAAGCAGCATGGGCAGCGGGTCAAGGGAGGGGATTCTGCCACTCTGCTGTGCTCTGGTGAAATACCCCTTGCAGTGCTTCCTTCAGATCTGGGACCCCCAACACGAGGATGTGGACCTGCTGGAGCAAGTCTGGAGGAGGGCCAAGAAGATATAAATGTTCTGGGGCACCTCACCTATGAAGACAGGTTGAGAAGTTTGGGGCTGTTCAGCCTGAAGAAAAGAAGGCTCTGAGGAGACCTCAGAGAGACCTTTGAGTATCTGGATAGGGCCCAAAGGAAAGCCAGAGAGACTGTTTGTGATGGATTGTAGTGATAAGACAAAGAGTAAGGAGTACAAACTAAAAAAAGGGGTTATTTAGGGCAATGAGGCCCTGGCAGTTTTCCCAGAGAAGCCATGGCTATCTCATCCCTGGAAGTGTTGAAGGCGAGGTTGGATGGGGCTTGGAGCAACCTGGCCTAGTGGAAGATGTCTCTGCCCTTGACAGGAGGATGGAACCCAATGATCTTTAAGGTCCCTTTGAACCCAAATCTAGAACCCAAACTCAGAATTCTAGAATTCTGTACTTCTATGATAAACAAGTAACCTAACCAAAAAGTGTTTGACTGAAACCTGCTTACTGCTATAGTGTGTTCAGAGAAGCAAGTGGTTAAAGACAAGAAATTCATATCCTTACTGCTGTTTCCCCCCTTCTGATCCTAGATTTTTCTGGTTGCTGGGCTCTGGCTCAGTTTTATCAGCTGCAGGTATGAGACAGTATGAATACTTCAATGAACGTGTCTTTGGCTTGTGACTATATGGAGTATTTTGCACTCAGCAACATCTAATTTGGCTGAATAAATAAAAAAAACTCTGAAGAAACATCCTTTCCAAAGGTGAAGTGCTATACATTTGTATTTGTATTTTGGACTCAGCACTTACTGCATCTGTAAATATGCATTAGGGTGGCTCGTGGTATCTATGATTAGATGCTACATGGGGAGTTTTATTGTTTTATAGTTACTGCAGCAGCAGCAGTGGAGCATAGAGTACATGAAATTTGGATCATTGTGGATGGGAACCAAGTATTAGCTACAGTTATTCCCTTATCCATAAGTGAGTCTATGTTGTTTTCCTCTATTTTTTGAAACACTAAGGAGAACACAACTGGAACTTAGTGCTATTCTCTGCCTTCCCTCCTATTTGAATATGCAAGTATAACCCATTGATACAAAAATATAGGACCCTCGTCTGATGTAATATGAAGCTGACAAATGACCAGATACTTACATAAATCCTTTGAATGACTAAGGAAAGCTTATTTAATGCTCTCCACTGACATCCTCATTACTGCTGCTCAACAACACGAGGCTATTCATGCAATCTGGCTCACATACCATTGTTTGGAACCCATCAAAACCACAGACAGCCACATGCCGAGATACAGTAATTGTCAAGTCTATAGTGCATATTTTCTAGAATTGTTTAATGTTGGCACAGTGTGTGTGCCAAAAAATGCATAATCAAATAGGCAGCACTCTTCATTGTGGTCATCCCATTGGGGTTTGAAAACTGTTCAAATTCAACCCAGTAGCAGAAAACGACAAAGGGGAGATATATTAGGACTTTGGATAGAAACTACCTAGCAGAAATAATAAGTATACAGTCATGTCAGGACGTTTTTGATCCATTGGTACAAGAAGTCACCATTGTGTGTGGATGACATCAACTGCTAGTAAGCAAGGTTAAAGGAAACTCTTTCAAGTTTAAAGGAACAGACGGAGGTCAGCCAAAAATATCAATTATTGTCACAAGTCCCCTGAGGTGCCTTGGCCAGGATTTTGTGGATCATTTCAATGACTAATACCCACCGGCAGCTGGTATGACTGAATGGTATGCACAGATCTGCTTGGTTTTACACAATTTGGCATCTCTTGTTCATTTGTCCAGGACATATTAAAGATTAGTCCCAGAACATCTCAGTTCATCCACATCTGGGAAAAAGGACAGCCTGACAACTATTGATCTCCTCTCCTTTTTAAGACTATTCTTTTAGTTATATCTTATAATAAAATCTATAAAATAAGGCACTTGATCATTCTGTCTGTGCCAAATCTAAGACAGAGAAGAAAGGCAAACAGGAGTATGCTTCCTTAAACAGCAATATTGACCACAGGGCTCCAGAAGTTTTTTAGGATCCCTAGAAGGAGAGGAGAAGGTAGGGATCAGGGATGGGAAATTTTCAGCCCTTATGCTTGGGTTATTTTTTTGCCTACCTGAAAAGCCTGACTGGACATAAATGGAGATTCTGCTATTCGGTTAGATTTTTTCCCTATGAAGAAAAATCTATTCAGTAAGGCTGTGAGATATGTAGAAAGCTGGGACATATGCACAGCATGTGTGAAAAAGAGCTCTATACTTCACAGTTAGCCTGACACATCTGGGAAATGTCAGACTTGCAGAACAAATGATGTGTGCGTCATGGATGTCTTGAAGTGACTGAGCACAAAGAGAAGATACAGATAGTAGGTGTCCTGCAGCTGCAAACCACTGGACTCCCTGGGCCTCCCATGAATGAGCACACATTTCTTTCTGGGATTTAAAAGTGGTGCATGTGAGTCAAGAGATATTTGGAGACATCATGTACAATCCACAGACAGGACATACCTAAGATCCTGACTCAGCACAAACGCAATTTCATCTGGATATTCCTGCTGTTTACACTCATTCAATCTCTTCTTCTTGTCTGATGTCAGAAGCTTACATCAAAATTTCCACTGGCATTTGTATTCTCCAAAAATTTGCTGCTTTGAACACTGCTTATCTATTACCATAGCACAGTGACCTCAAAGGATTTGTCCCCTGTAACAGTGATATTACATACCCACAAGACTGAATATAAAACAGGAAAAAAAAAAAAAAAAAGTTATTTAAGTATTTCACAGACCATTTTCTGTCTTACATAATAAGCCCGCAGATAAGGAGCCCACAGAGAAGGATAGACTAACACCACCCCATTTAAGCTTCATCAGAGACATATAACTGAATGGTTAAAGAAATAGGACTTGTATCAAAACTACAAAACACAGTAAACAAATTTCTGAATCTTAAAAATGTTGGAAAGGGATTGTCTTTCTCATGTAGAGTAGCACATCCCCAGGAATAAGATATTTAGTTGTGAAAAGAGCTAATGGGGGATTTTGTACTGAAAAATAAAACCTAAAAAACCCTGAAACCAAAAACCAAATAAAAAAAGAAACAAAAAAAAGAAAAAGAGAGAGAGACAAAGAAACAATATGTAATGATTTAATGATTTGATGTAATGATTTGAGGCCATCCAGATTATTCAGAATATACCAGAACACAAGTATAATTTGCCATAGAGGGGAAAATTAAAGTGAAATTTCTGGTTATACATGGATAAATTTAAGGTTAATAATTCATACTTGCTCCACAGAGCAAACCCTAATTATGTTTATAAAATATTTTAAAATGCTTGGGTTTCCAGAGCTATACTATTAATAAATCCAAACGATGATGGAGATAGGTCTTATGAATTTACTACTGCTGCTCTTTATGTTTGATCTCATGAAACTTCTGAAATTGTAATCTCACCCTGAAATGTTAGAACATCATCCAGTTTTGCCACCTTTACATGAGATTTCATCACAGCTAGAAAAGTACCA
Organism: Thripadectes ignobilis; assembly: GCA_035584755.1. Classification (NCBI taxonomy): domain Eukaryota; kingdom Metazoa; phylum Chordata; class Aves; order Passeriformes; family Furnariidae; genus Thripadectes; species Thripadectes ignobilis. The sequence continues at coordinate 69,140,231 of JAWMRC010000089.1, forward strand.
GAAAAATAAATGTAATTCCGAAAAGCTGAAATGGCTCCTGTTAATGCTGCATTCCCAAAGCAAGACAAATCTTTATAAAGAGCTGTGATAAGATGTGACAGAATATTGAAGTTATTTGTATACTACACTATATTCTGCATCATTAAATTTCATAGATTCCGTCCCAGAGTAAAAGTTGAATATGTTTGTGAACTTCAGTTGTGGACTTCCAAAAGAAAATATATGACAGAACAATGAATTGTCACTATTTTTTTTTTAAAATTCTTCTTTTGATTTTTCTTTTATTTCTTTTATTTTAGTTTTATGCCTTATGAGCCATAAGCTAAAAGAAGTGACATAATTCACCAGTAACATGCAATTTTTTTATTAAATAATAATGAAATTGCTAGTGTTATCAGCTCAGAATAAGATATTCTGAATAGGCTAGTTAATAAAAATAGTAAGGGCAATAGTCATTGGTTGGATTTTCTAATTAAAACACATCTTGCACAGCTCTGCACCACTGCACACATGTCTTTGTTGCTTTACCTGCTGCTCTAATAACTTATAAATCAATCTGACAAATTGTACTCATGTTTGACAAAAATGTGGGTACCTTAGTCATAGAAAATTTTAACAAGGTTCATCAGAATAAATGGGCAGGGAAAAGAGAGAAAACCTGCCAGTATTCCAGTGGAGGTTCAGGTTCAGGCTATACTGTAAGCTCTGCTTTTCATTGTCATCAGCAACTGCACACAAGGAGCAACCTTAACAGAATTATCTGTATGCAATGAAAGTTTTAAATCATGCTTTTTTTTTTTTTTTTTTTTGACTGGAAGAAATTAAAATATTAATTGTCAACATCAGACAATGCCAGAAAGCAAATCCACAAGGTAGAAAGGCTCCTTACTTCTTACTTCTGATGCTTCCTCAGAGATTGATGTTTTGTTTTGCTTTGTAAATGGATGTGAAGAATTTAAGCCAAGAAGGATCCAGAATAAATGAATTTGAGATGAATTCAATACCATAAATTGAGTGTACATGAGAATTCTCTAGGACATGGATGTCAACACAACCAAATACTGCATCCCTATGCCAGGAAATTAATCAAACTTTACAAACAGGGAGGCTTCATATAATTTGCTTGCAGGTAAAGGTCTTTCAACTATTCTAATTTTCAAATGATGACTGAGAATTATTTAGGGAAAGTGCTGTTTGGAGTAAGTTGGTAGATGTTCTGTCAGATTAGTAGCATATAACATCACGTTCCAATGCCCATGAATATTTCCCATCTCATCTCAATTTCTATTACAGATAAAGACGCTGCATATTAAAATATTTTTAACTTAATCTAACATTTATTTATCTTGATGGCATTTTGCTTGTTTCTGATGGGTTTTGTTAGCTATAATGAAAAAGAGCGAAAAAAGGAGCATCGAAAAATAAACAGGTGTTAGGAAAACAAGAAAGATTATGACATTCCTACCACCACCACAACAATCCTTCGTGGCCAATGCGATTGCATTTCCTTACCATCCTTTGAAGCCTGGCTTTGATGATGGGAAAAAAATAACTGCAATGGATAGTGACTAGACATACTTAGAATATGAACTCTGTGTGAATAGAGCTGAACTGGCCTCCTGAAAACAAAATGTAGATCAGGAACTTTTGCACATTCTCCACAATCCTAAGAATCCAGTTTTGGGAATATGCTAACAAAGTGATCTTAACAATGCTGCTGAAATCACTGGGTAGTAATAGCTCAAAGCATTCCCAAAGGTGGTGTAGAGTGAGCCAGGATTGTGCAGAACTAATATTTGACTCAGCTTTATTATGTGATGTCTCAGACTCACATCCCTTGCTGGCATTTAATCAAGGTTATTGAACATTTTGGACTCAACAAAATGAGGCTGAAATTTGGAAGTCCTAAGAGATCTGACTCTCTATAATTATTTGTATCAGCATTGAAAATAATAAAATATGTATTAGAGTGTTTTTAGATTACAGAAGCATAGTCTACTTGTATAAGGTGATGAGAAAGCTGAATTTTCTATGCATTTTTCAATTTATTGTTAATTACTATGAAGTTTTGCTCTAATAAATCTCATTGACACTCTGAATTTCGAAATGGACACCAATTTTCTGTAATAATTTATTAGAAAATGTGCAGAAGTGCTGCACAGAGAAAAATAATAAAACTATTTAGAAAAGATTTATTGCACTTCTCATGGTGTAGCATCTATGACTTAAGATCATTACCATTTTGCCTTTCTACTCCCAGGTCTGACAATACATGAGGACAGATTTAGCAGTGGGTGTTTAACAGCTAAGAATTATAAAACACATAGATCACTTGTGAAAGGCTGTTTACCACGAAAAAAGCAGTGTTGAAACTTGTCTATTTTCCACCCAAAACTCTTTTACTTGTCCTCACATATAAAGACTCACCATAACAGAGGCGCAGACACACATATAGTTGGACAACTGAACCACATCCTGCAAAATTCCATACTGAAACAGTTCCTTAGTCATCTGGTGGAGCTGGAGGTATGATTTGTAAGTAACTGCCAACAACAACCTCCTACAAAAAAAAAAAAAAAAAAAAAAAGATAAAGAAATAATTACAATCTAATGAAGAGTATAAGGAAATAATGTCAATAATGTTAGCAGTAACATTAGTTCTTGCTCAGAGTTCACTCAAGTTTTACTCATAAGAGGAGAAATAACAAGGAAGACTTGAGGACAGAACTGCTAAATTTAGGGAAAAAAAGGTCAGAATTTGCAGTAAAGACTTTAGGCTGAAATAGACAAGAAATTGAGGCGTTTTCTATATAGAGCTCTTTGCACAGCTTTCTGACCTTTTCAGGCAAAAAGCTCCACCACACATTGCAACAGGATGTGAAAACACACCAATATCCTGGTGAATGCTCCTCACTTAATATATTCCTTGTGTCAAATTTCCTTAATATAACCCTTATTTTCTGTGGCCTGGAAATAAAAAAGCTGTGTCACCCCTGTCCATTGTCCACTTTTGGCCAATCCACTTCAAAAAACGTGATCAGAAAATAACCTCAAAATACACCCAGCCAAAGGAAACTTGATAAACTGCAGTTGCATAAAACACCTGCCTTGAATCTTTTCATACTGATGTTAATGGTAAATCACCTATTTAGTTTAGTGGAAACAGAGTTAAACCACTTGTCAAACCCTCATTATGAGAGCACAAAATATTTAGACAGCATCATCTACTACCAAGCGCTTGGTTTAGCATGTTGGATGAGCTGCAGGAAGTATACTAATGAAATTACTGTCATTTGGGAAACAGCCCACTCTCTGGAAGCTTGCCTGGATGATTTGATCTGAATCCAACATAACTTGGAATTTTTATCTATTTTTTAACTGAAACATACAGTAATGAAAATATGTTAACTAACACTATCTTCATAAAAACCTGCTGCTGTGTAAAGATATTCTGGGCTGCTCAAGAATTTTCATTTTTAAGTCTGTAGAAATATTGACTATTTTTGGCCCTTTTACCTGGAATTACCATAGTAATGAAAATCCCACTTTCTCAGCTGAGAGTTGAAATGTAGCCTTTGTGCCCAGCAAGATTTAAGCCTTTGTATTACAGCATTTTTGTCTCACCATATGCTTAGAATATCACAGAAAACAGAATCACCTTGGCAACATTATTTCTACTGCTCCAGTGAGATAGTGGTTTTATGTAACTGCTAGTACTGGTCAGTCCTTTAATTGCAGCAGAGACATGACAAAAACGAAGCACGTTTTTATAGCAGGCAGCAGTATCCTTACAAAACACTTCTAATCTTCATTCTCAGATCTAAGTGTTTGTGGTTTTCTATTTAGGAGGATTCTCAGCCAGGTAATGCGTTTTGAAACTTTGACAGAACCTGTGCAATAGAATCGCCTTGCCCAAAATGAAGGTGTGTGAACTGTAAGGTGTTCTGTTTTTATCTTGAAATTTAAAAAGCTAAATCCATGCACCAAAATCCTTGCCCAAGTCCTTTGTTGCATGTTATATTTTAATAACTTTAATAGTTGTTTTAATGTGGTGTATGCCCAGACTTTGAATACAAGGAATTCAGGCCCATGTATGGAAGAACTCTCTGCTTCAGAGCCCTGAATCAAGAGTGGTCTTCACCTGCAGTCTTATCTGCTCTTCTCAGTCAATTTCAAGAAAGAATAAACATTTTTAGGTTCTTAAATACAGGAGAAAACACAAGACTAAGACAGGTGTTTAACTCAGAGTTTTAAGCAAGCCACTAGATCATGAAATAAGCAGGATCTCATGCACTCTCTTTGAACATTGCTTTATGTTGACTAGCTCAATTATTTATCAGGGCTGGCCTTTAAATCCCGTAGTCTATCTCCCAGCACCGTTTATATTTTGATTAAAGAATTTAGATGCACACTTGGAGAACCTGATTTAGCAGACAGGGAGTAAAACCTTCTCACATGAAGTCTGGTTTTCTCTTCAGCTTTCAGTAGTGTGTGCTTTGGAGAGAGCTGATGTGAGGTGTTCATGGATGTGAATATGCATATGTGCTTTTTTCTTACATTACTCACCTCCATCGCACACACAAGTTGTAGAAACTTGATGCCCACACATGCATAGTGTTTTTTGTTTGTTGATTTGGCTTGTTGTTGTAGTTGTGTGTTTATTTATTTATTCAGTTTAAACTAGGTGTGAGATGTGGTGGAAAATGAGCATTAAAGAAAATAAATAGAATTCAAGCCAATTTTATTTTTGTTATGATAATATGAAAACATTTCAAAGAATAATAGAATGGTTAGACTTTGGAAGGGACCTTAAAGACCATCTAGTTCCAATGCACCTGCCATGGGCAGGGACACCTTCCACTAGACTGGGTATATCCAACCACCGTTCAACCTGGCCTTGGACATTTCCAGGGATGGGGCAACCACAGCTTCTCTGGGCAACCTGTGCCAGGACCTCACCACTCTCACAGTGAAGAATTTCTTTCTAATATTCAATTTAAACCTAGCTGATGTTGTAGGAGGCTTGTAAAGAGATTTTCAAGCAGAATCAATCAAGGTTTCTATAGGTATAATCTTTCTCTTAGTGCTTACAAAATACCTTATCTCTCAGAGATAACAATGTGGAATGGGCGGCTGGGATTGTCTGATGTGGTGCAGCAGTAAACCTATCTTTCTGGCAGTGGTAGTAGTTCCCATAAATGTTATCCATTTCAATGCAGCTGACTCAACTCATCCTCTTGAAGGTTTCTCCAAATATCAAAGATTTTACTACAACTTGACACATTTGAATCCCCTCATATATATATTTTGAACAGAATCTATGGGCATCTTGAGCTCCACTATTTCTTTTTATCTTCAGTATATGAAGTTGAAAATGCACTGATGGCACTGGAAGATCCACTGTAAACTCAGTTATACTCCAGATTTGACATGATAGCTGATGTGAAAAAATATGTTATGTAACGAATGTGATTATGTCCTTCTGAAAAATAGCATAAAAATATAAGGTAAGTAAAATAAAGAATGGAAAAGAAAGCTTAGTAATGAACTTCCACCATTCTCTTTAATTTTAAACTGTCATTTAACTGCATTTTAAGATGGATTACTGACAATCTTAATTAGAAGAGATCATTATAAAAAAAAAACCAAACAAAAAAACCCCAACCAACCAAGGAAAAAAAAAAAAACCCACAAAAAAATACCTCAAAATCAACCCCCAAAATAAAAGTACAAACCCAAAACCAAACCCAAATCAAAAGAGAACAAAAAATAAACAAAAAAATTAGAAGCCCTTTCCTGATTTTCTTTAACATTTAAACACCTTTTTTAAGCACAGGGTTACTTAGGGCCTGAGGCTGCATTTCTAAGAGAGCTGGAGGCAATCAAGTTAAAACTACTGCAGCCCTGCCCTCTTCTTCATGCTGCCAGATTTTTAGTCCTAAACTGGCAGAGAATTCATCAGTTTGTTGCCCTTGTTTTTGCTGAATGACATTCCTGCTCCACAGAGCAAAGTTAAAGGCAGTACCATCAGGCTTTAAATCCTACCTGATCATGTAGGAACATCGGGAATGTCAGTGCCATGAAGACTGTCTGGACCTAGATCTTCTAGTCAGACAGAGCTGATTTCCTGGCAGTTATAAAACAGCCCATAAAAAAATATGAAAAAAAAAATAGAAAAGAAAAACTTACCTTCAATAGAACAACAAAACAATTTTTCAGTGTTTACTAGATAAAACTTGAACTGGAAAACATTATTCATAACAAAACAAACAAACAAACAAAAAACCCAACAAAGTATTTCCAGTCAAGAAGTTACATATTTCTAGTTAATATATTGATTTCATATCTAAATCGCCTGACATGTTTGTAATTTTTATACCTGATCTGCAAAAATTGTGTTCTGAAATTCATATGTCAGAAGGCAGAAATAATGCACTCTGAGGCTAGATTTAAGCAAAGGAAAAACCACACCCAACACAGTGCAGTAACAGGAAACCTTCAAGAAAACACTATGCTGATCTCAAAAATACTTTTTGTATCCTCACTTTCCTCATGGATTTGTCTAATTGAAGTGGTTCTGAAGTAATTAAGCATTTATTAAACCTGAATTTTTCAGCTTCACTTGTATTTTGTAAAAAACCAACTTTCTCTACTGTGTTATGGTACAGCTGTGCATTTATGTTGTTGACATTTTTTAGGAATTTTGAGGGTGTGGAGGGGTAATAACAGAGAGACTTCTTAGCACAATGCATTGAGAGGTGACCTTATTAGACTATTGGCTTAACTTCTAAGGAAAGATCACCTTCCACTAGCAACCTGGTCTAGTGGAAGGTGTCCCTGCCCATGGAAGTGGGTTGGAACAAGATGGTCATTAAGGCCCCCTTCCAACCCAAACTATTTTAGGATTGTGTGATTCCATAAAAAATGGTTCTTTTCATTGAATTTCCTGATAATTTTATAACTGACTTTGAGAAAGGTCTTAAAAATAGAGTTTGGAGAGGATTTCAGAAATATCCCTAAAGCTTAGATTATACAACCCACAATGTCATATTTTTAATTTCAATGCTTAAATGAGGCAACTGAGTCTAAGGTGAAATAATCATAACTGGAGAAAAGAATGCAGAGTGACCCAGAGGCAGCATGGAATATTACCTCAAGATCCATTCAAGTGTATGAGTAACTGATTTAAACATTTTTCTCCACTGGAGATGGCCCTTTTTTAAACAAACAAGCTTGCTCAATGCATTGCTCCTTCTAGACTTTGTAGCACTTGTTTTCACTGCAGCCTCAAAGGCTACTCATATTTCTTCCTGATGGCCCATAGAAGCTGAGCTTCTATCACATCTTAGGCCATCTGACACAATTCTCTCAAACCTATTTTGTATTTACAAGGCAACAATAGACACATAAATTGTGAAAGGCACTTGAAAATATGTCAGTAATGATTTTGTGGCTGCACTGGTCCTGTGCTGCTTTGTTGTGTCACACACAGAACTCAAAGTTTATACAAGGAGCTGACGTGAGAAATGTGAGATATCTTGCTCCCCTTGCAGTGGGAAAGACAACAAAATTTTCTGTAGTGGTTTCTTTACAGGCCAATCCTGTAATTTTATTCTGGAGAAGAGTATACAGCCCAGAGCCACAGAGTGGGGTGGATATGGCCCTCTGTGCAGGTGGTGAGGCCCTGGCACATGTTGCCCAGAGAAGCAGTGGCTGCCCCATACCTGGAGTGTTCCAGGCCGGGTTGGACAAGGCTTGAAACAACCTGGTCTAGTGGAAGGTGTCCCTACCCATGGCAGAGAGTTTGGAACTAGATCCTTGAGGTCTCTTCCATTCCAAACCATCCTGTGACACTGTGCTCTAACACATCTCTGAGTACTGAAGGTGTTATCTGGCTTCATATTCCCAGAGGGCAAACCCAGCTTCTCCAAAGCAGTGCCTTGGCACTGTTGGGACATTGACATGAATCAGGAATCATCCCATGTGAGTAGTTTACAATGAAACACCTACTTATGGTGAGTTGCATTTGTCTACTGCATTCTCACAAAGACGTACCTGTGTAAGTCTGTTGGGATGTCTCAAGTGTTCTCCAGGGCTTGCAGCTGCTGCTAAGGAAAGGCAAGTGCCTTTGGATCCCTCAACAGGAAAGAAAAGCCCACAATGAGCTATTGAAATCAAGCTCTAAATTCTGTTTTATGCAGATAGCATACAGAGGAATTTGTGAACTTATTTGATGCTTACTCCTGCAATACAACTGGATAAGAAAAAGAAAGATGTTTGTGTTTCTCCAGGTTTCCTAGGAAGGTCTCATGCAACCTAGCCTGAATTCTATAGATGGAAAAGTTTACAGAAAGTTTTCCAGAATAAATTCATGAAAGAGGTTCAACTGAAGATCCCTGATTTCAAAGAAATTACTTCAGACTCAGGTAGTTTCTAGTGAATGATGTCTGAAATAGCACACATAACATATCTGAATGTATTTTAATCCTCTTTCTGGAAATTCTGCTTTGACATCAGCAGAAAACAGGCATTTGATTGGCTGCAGTATAAAACATACATTCTTTTATATTGTAAATCTTTAACTAACGTAGAGCAGTAGGATCTATATCAAAACAAGAAAATGCTGAGACACTTTCATCCTATACCAGAGAAACTCTTGATGGATGATAGTTATGTTACCTAAGTCACTGCAAGTGCTTAAACTTACAAATCCAACAAAAAGAAATCCCTCAAAATAATCTCTGAATTGATCAAAGTGAAGTAGATCCCTATTCCTTCCAACTTATTATTTTCTAAAGATAAATATAATATTGGTTTGGTTTTTTTTACTTAAATCATACCCAAACTTGTTTCAAATCCAAGCATTGTTTTGTAAGCAGTAGCACAGCAGTCCTCTGTAGAAATGTGAAAGCTGGAGAGAGAAATGATCTATTAATCTAGAACAGCTCTTAGTAGGACGAGACATAGTGCTTTATCTTGTCTAAATATAGGTGACCTAAATGTAAAGGCCTTTATCATTTCCCTTGGAAGCCTTGCCTACCATCCAATGTGCCTCAACAGTTGGAAGTTAGCCAAATATTGAACTTCTATTTACTTTTTTCTATTACTGATGATTAATGTACATACCCAAAGTTATCCCAGGAGACTTCACTCCCTCACTGGCCCACTTTTATTACAGAGACTAGAAATACCTAAGATAAGTCACATGCAAGTACTCCACTAAGTGTCAATAGCCTGCTCATCCTCACCATGAATTATTACCAACCAAATGTAATGCACTTGCACATGTTTGGTCTTTCTTTTAGTCAAATGTGGCCATGATAAGGATATATATTTAACTTACTTTTCCTTGATTTCTTTGCAGGGAAAACAAGACTGTTATGGTTTTTAGGTTTAGGAAAATACATACTGAAAGATACCTAAACAAGCCCTCAGAAAGCAGATGTTGTGTGTGTTATCAATAAAATTGTGAAGTAGACTGTCTCTTTTATTTCCTCTGGTGGCACAAAGATGTGGAGAAAAAAAAAAATCATCCTAGTTTTTCTTCAGATACAAGCTGCAAGATAGATGGGTACAGATAGAATTCTGGGGTTTGTATGAATATACATGTCTCTGAGAATATTTGGGATATATATAGTATATATTTTCCAGTGAGAAAGCAGTCCCATAGTGCCTGCCCTGCTTTACAAAATGAAAAGAATACATGCAGTTCCAAAATGGTAAAAAGCATTTTATTTGACTCTAGAGTTTTGACAGTTTTTGCACTAAAAAGAAGTGAGGCAAGAAGAGCTGTCATTCCCTGTTTGATCAGCACAGCTGATGGATGGTTGGGAAAGTGCATGTGCCCGCAGATGCCTTCGCAGCAGTAATGGTGCTCCTGCTCCTGCTCCTAGCCATCCCAGGGGAAAGGATCTGCCACAGGCCTGAGTGTTGTGATGAATGAAATAAGGAATTCCTCCTCCGGGGTCTGACTTTTTTCGGATCTGCTCCCTAAGAGAGACCCACAGGTGACTCTGGGCCCAACAGCACGTTTGTGAGGCAGAGCCTGGGGTTTAGCACTCAGCACCAATGCAGTGCTAGTGTGGGTGAACCATTTGGCAATGAACAAGTATGCGAGGCTGCAGGTTCTGTGTGATGTTGGAAACAGTTGGCCAAGGAGGGCTGGTCTGAAAACCAGCACAGGCACTTGTGCATCACTGAAATTATTGACCCTGATTTATGTCCAAGGCATACTGCTTTTAATAGTGGTCTTCGAACTTGTTCTTCATTTACAAAATATGGTGGGCAGTCTTCAAACTAGTCAGGCCTCCTTATCCGAAAAAAGTGAAGGTTGTTTTGTGTTTCAGTATGTCTTTTCCTCTCCCATCTATTTGAGTCATTGTGAGTCCCTGTAAGGACTTTTATCACTCAGTGGCAAGTGGATTGAAAAATATCTCTCTGGTGAAAGAACTGAGATGGTACTGACTGTTCTCAAATTTCTTGTCAGTCCCTGAAGGTCTATCCTGGCTCAGAACTTTTATCACAGCAGTAGTTTACAGCTTCCTTAACTTAATTCTTTCTGAAGATTTTTATTGGCAGGTATAGCATATTCTCTTAGGCTTTGTGGTTTCATCTATTTTTCTTCTCATCTTTCATCCACATCATGGTAATCAACTTCTCACAGGTCAAAAAACTCTTCAAAGTACTCCTTTGAACATCTGCCTCCTTAAAGCCATCCCTGCTGTATTCTCTGATAACCTGGATTTCATCCAGTTTTGCTACATAAAGGTTTAGGAGTATTCAGTGAACACCCTATTAACTAAACAGGAGAGAAGAAGCAGGTTCCTACATTTTTCACTAACATCTGGTCTGAGCACAGTGGGAGGGAAAATGCCAGCAGCGAATGATCTGCATGCACTGGTTGCAAACTGGTAGCTGCTCCCCTAGATGAAACCATATATTTGAAGTACCATTTAAAATCTTCAGCAGGGAGCTATCATACCATCTTTTTATTAGTTATGAGACATATAAATAAAGGGATTGCTATGATCCTTCCAAAATTACAGAGCTGAGCATCTGACTTTTTCCCCAGCTGTTCTGTTGAAAGCAGATCCTTTCAGTTTCTGAAGTATGGACAGTACAAGGAGCCAGCAGAGACGGCAGAGAGATATGGTCTCTTAACTATCTAAAGAAGTTTCAGCAACTTATTCCATAGTCAGCGTCATCTTCAATCTGATTCTCATGCATACTGCAGGGGCAGCAATCCGAATTTTCCATTCACTGTACTGAGTTTTGATATTGTTTCTTCTTGCTCAATTTCCCATTCTGTGTTGTGTTCTTTGTATTTATTTTTTTTTAATAAAAATATGCTCCTAAACTGTCTTGACTATTCTCAGCAGTAGAAATTTCTCTGACCTTTCCCCTCCATTTTCTAGGCCAATGAAACCATCTTCAATTTCTATTGTTCTTGGTATCACCCATCTTTCCTAATATCCTCCACCAAACTACTATGGTGCGTACACTTGAACCAAATCTCTACAGCTTGTGTTATATCTTTTTTATCATTATATCTGGTTTTATTCCCTTTCTAGAAGGCATTAAGGCTCATCCAGAGCAAGGAAGGCATTCCAAAGTCACTAAAACAGGTTGCCCAGAGAGCTGGTAGATGCCACATCCCCAGACACATTCAAGGTCACATTGGACAGGGCTCTGAGAAGCTGACCTCATTGAAGTTATCTCTGCTTTATAGCAGAGGTGAGTGGACTAGGTGGCCTTTAAAGGTCCCTTCCAGCCCAAACCATTCTATGATTCTATGACTTTCATACATTTACTCATACTGTATTCTTCTCTACCACTTCTGTCTATCCTTCCCATTACTACTAATAGTCTGTTTATTCTGTCTCCCTTAAATTGTCTTTTGTTTTCAGTTATGGGTTTTGTAAGTTTTTAGTGGCAGAAACATCTTCCTCTGTGTGATTGAAGTGTATTCATCATCATGCCATAATGTGCAATTCTCTTCTGGAGACGGATGTGAATCAACCGTAAGATTTCCCATTGCCTTCAGATGGGCTGCCTACTTACACTGTCTGAATATCTTAAGTGTTCATCTTATTCAGTCAATGTCCTATATAAAGAGGCATCTATGATTAGTCAGCAGTGTCTAGCAGTGAAGGCAAATTCAGTTTGCAGGAACTACCAGCTTCTTGCTCAGAAAGCTGAGTTGACTTTGCAAGCGTTTATAGTTAAAAACATTACTCATTCTTGCCAGTATGAACATTGAATTAATGTGAAATTTATGAAGAAGGCAGATGATGCAGTGCCTTTAGTTTGTCAAATGTTTGACCTGAGACAGTCTTTTCCAAATCTGAGACTGATGCATTAGAATAAGTGCAATAGAATAATAGAATAGTTTGAGTTGGAAGGGACCTGGGACCTTAAAGACCACCTGATTCCAACCCCCCTGTCATAGGCAGGGACACCTTCGACTAGAGCTGATCGGTCCAACCTGACATTGAAGTCTTCCAATGATGGGGAAGGCACAGCTTCTCTGGAAACTTATGCCTCACCATCCTTCCTCACAGTAAAGATTTTTTTCCTAATATCTAATATAACCTAAACCTACCCTCTTTCAGTTTAAATCCTCTCCCCCTTGTCCTGTCAGTATATGCCCTTGTGAAATGGAAAAGATTTTTTTTCTGGATAGAGCTCAAGAAGGATAGGTTAGCCTTGATGTTTTGGGATTGCAGAGAAACTAGTGGAAGGAAACATTTTTAATGGGTTGAATGAAGTCACAACCATCAGTTATGACATAGTTCTTTAACCTATTAGTTCTATCCTGATTTACACTTTCTAGGACTAGGAATTTTGAACTATCTTGTTTACAGAGTGTAAGAAAAGCATAAATATATAAGACTGATGAATTTCATAGATGTGAAATAGGTTGCCTTTCTCTTCAATTGATTATACTTAAACTAGAAGGGTAAAATGATATAGGGCATTTTTATACAAATAAAGGCAATATAATATTATGGTAAGGCTTGCTTTACTTTGCCCTCTTAAATTTTTTTCTTTTACTGGAATTCTGTTCTAACTGAACCATGAAAAATAATGGCTTTCTAGCTTGGTCATGCAGTTTTTGAAGCAGTTATAAGTCTAACAGCACAGTAAAAAATGATGCATGACAAAGTGTGAGAATGGGAAAATCTCATTGTCACATTAATTATCTATTGACAGAAGATATACAGTAGGTGATGCAATAGCTTTGGATGTTCTTGTCTTTATTACCTCTTGGGGAAAGAGTTCAGATCATGAAATGAGTTTGGTGCTCTTGAATGGACATTTGTCCTCATCGCAAAACAACCCTATAATTCAGCACGATGTAACAAAATTGGAGAGCTCAAATTGAGGAGGCTTAGAACCGAGAGCATCAGGGAGTGATAAATCAAGCCAGAGGTGCAGGGCAATGCCTTTTGGGGTGACTTTCACAGCATCTGTGAGACAATGCCATCCCCATTACAAATCATTTTGCCAGACAGACATACTAAGGAGCTCCACATGCTTGAGGGGGCTGAAATTCGAGCTGGAAATAGCACTAGAAGGAAGGCTGCTCAGAACTGGTCTAAGACAATATTCCATTCAAGTGCCATTCAGTGTAGTGAGAACAGTGATTTTAACATTGTGTTAAAGTCACATTCTAGAATTTTATCTTTCCTCTGCTAACTTTAAGAGAGTTTTTTTCCAGAGTCATAAACAATGAGCAGTGTGCATCATGCACACTTGCATAAATAAGAGTCCCTGAGGGGGATGTCCAAATATGGCTAACTACTGTAAGTATACTTGGTTGAATTATATTGGTGTAATTGCCTACACTAGACATCCATCTTTGGATGTATTCAGGACAACACTAGTCATATAACTATAAGCTTTTTTGTGATTTATATAAAATGCATTGAAAGTTTTCAGTTTAATCTTTAACATTGATCTTAAAAGTTGACATTCTCTCAGTATCACCTTCTCAGGTTGCTGCAGCAGGTACCTTTGTTTACTGTTTCTACAAGATCAAGTTGCAGCTACTTTGTTTGTCAGAAATATCACAATCTGAGCCACTGAGAGTAATGTTCAAACTGGGAGAAGAATTTGACATAATTGTGGAGTATAAATCATCAATATGAGACAGGACTGAGACTAGTATGCTGTGTATCTATTTTATATAATACATATAGTGGACAAAATAAGGATAATTCATTCTAGCTTCTTTTCATTCTTACATCTCATTTGCAAAATACACCTTTTTTATTTTTGTGTGTGTGTGTGTTTGAAGGAATTATTTTCCATCATTTATAAAGACATCAAATCACTAACATAATTCATGAACTGTTAATCTGAGGCAACACAGTATTCTTCACTTAAGTCCTAAGGCCTGTGTGCAAAGGCATGAAAAATGAAAACTTAAGTAGTGCATTATCCCTCCATGACTTACAGCCTTCCCCAGATTACTTCTCAACTAGAGACAACATGTGATCTGCCATAGCTGTGAAAAAGGGTAATTAACTACCATATATTATGTATTTGTGAGAGACACCATGGATACATTTGCAAACTGTTATTATTTTATTTTATTTATTAGCTGGCTTTAATTATATTCCTGGAGGAACCTGAATTATGGTCCAACTGCAACACGGTCTGACAGTGGAATAAGTTATAGCAGCCACCTTCATGGAACTATAGGCAACACAGCAAAATAAAGTGATCTGTTTCGTTCTTCAGATCTTCCAGACATGATTAGATGAGAGACTAGTCAGAGACAGAAAGGTCTTCAGACACGGAGCTGCTGTTTTTTAATTCTGTCAGCTAGGTTTGATAGGTAAATACAATCTTCTGTGATGGAATCATAATTATTAATTAGGTAAAGGAACCGAACCCAGCCTCTTGTGCAGTTATGACTTATGTTATCCTCAGTGACTATAACCTCCATCATGTCTGCTCAATTAGATGAGGTTAAGCATTATAGATTATTGAGGAATTGGGTCATGTCAAATCAGAATGACTTTCCCAATTTAAAATAAAGGATGGTCAGGTGTTTCAGAGACAAGGCTCAGTGCCAGGCATTTGCAGAACTGTCCTCTGCTATTGGATTGTATGGACAAATCCTTAAAGACGGTGGTTATCACACCTGAATTTACCCATCAAATATTAGGCTGGATTTTGTGAAGTGAGATACAGTCACTGTAATGAGACAGCCAGTTTGGGGAATGAATCACTGTATGCTAACCATCCAAGCCAGACAGGACAAACCAAGAGGAACCACTCTCTCCATATTAATCAAAGAAGGATTCTGAATGACTAGAGGGTCATCCTCAAGTTTTACTTGATCAAAGTGCAGTGAGAAAAAATATGGACTTTTCTGCCTAAGACATATTCAAATGACAGAAATTGCTCATGGTTTCAGACCACAAAAGACCAGAACTTTTGTAACTGGTTGCTGAGCATGGTGCAGAAACCAGCACAGTCCAGGAATCACTTCGAGCAGCAGCTTGTGTGTGGCAACCCTGCTGTGAAGGCTAAGAGAGTTTAACAGTGCGGAAAGATGCTGCTCCATGCCAGATGACCTTAATGCCAGTGAATGGGCATTTTTAATTATGTTAATCCATTTAAAGCTTAATCTTATGCTGTATCTATGCCCTCATCTGAAACCTTTTTGTTTTGTTTGTTTGTTTTTTTATTTCAAACTGACTTGAAGCAAGGTACCCCTAAAAACTGCAGAGCCAAGACTGTGTTGATATATTATGTCCCTTCAGTAGGGAGGGTGAAATGACATAACCAATGCTAAATGATTTTCAATTGACTCAAAGCTTAGGCATCTGCCTCAAAAAAAAAACAAAGGGCATCCCTCAAGGTTTCTCAGTATGGTAATTTCTGTGCTCCCTTACACAGGGAATGACTGCTTCATTCCCCTCTATGCACTGTGCAGTATTGGAGCAGTCACAGATGTTTCCCCTTGCTATTTATTGTCTCATAGCTGCCATCTGTTTGGTGCAGACTCCAGTTGTCCCTCCACCAATACTTAACTTATAAACTCTTTGGATAAGTGCATCTTTTTGTCTCTAGGATGCTTGACCTGAAATCTCTGTGGCAGTACAGATAAAAAAATAATAACAATAATTACAATAGTATAAATGCAGGTTTCAGCTTTTAGAGGTAGGAAACAGAAAATTCACTTAAAATGTGTGTGTATTTATATTCCTCTGAAATGATCTTTCTAAAGTAGAAATATAGCCACATATTATCTAACTGCATACAACAAAGCAGTACTTTTGATGAAGGATTTTTGACAGGTCAAAAAATATCATTGGATTTTCTTGAAAGGAAGGGAAGGTGAAGAATAAAACACCAGATTTTAATCATCAGAAATTAACTAAAATTCTTCATGAAACTTTAACTTGTAACAGAGGAAAACAAATCTACTGTCCCTTGGACGATGCAAAATATAATTGGTTGAAACCCTGCAAAATAGTCAAAGAAGAAAAGTGAAAAAATGAACATTTACTAACAAAGGTATATAGATATATATATTAGTTATATCAATTACCACTCCAGGGCAGACACAAATGACACTGACTACTAGTATGGTTTCATGGAAATCCCAGTCTTTATTTCTGACAAAAGTTATGCATGTTTTATTTGTAAAATTTATAAATAGCAACAATAGTAAAAGAAGTCGGGGGGGAGGGGTGGGAAGAAAGGTTTATGGGAATATAATTTGCTTCATGCCAGCTTTAAAAAGGAATATTCAAAAGACCTGTCCAGCTGATTGTTCACATGATTCAGTAGGATGGTCAAGGTCTGTGAACAGTGATGAGTGATCTGATGCAATTCTCTTAAACTGAGGGCTGGATCCTACATGACAGATGCTGTTACGTGCTGGGACTGAGCTGCACTGCTCTAGGGAGGGCTTTGGGAAGCATCAGACAGTGCGTTTGCATGCTCCTTGCTGGGACAGGGAAGTGCAGCTGATGGTGAAAGAGTGGCACAAGTTACCCAGAGACATGGTGGTGCGTCCATCCCTGGAAACATCCAAGGCCTGGTTGAATAGGTCTAGCTGAAGATGTCCCTACTCATTGCAGGGGTTTGGAGTAGCTGACCTTTAAAAGTTTCCTTCCAACACAGGCTATTCCATGATTTTCATGCACTGCCTGTCTGTAGGGCACAGCCCCTCTGCTACCCAGCCCTGGTGAGTAAGGATCAGAGGAGACAGAGCAGTATCCCTGCAGCCTCTGGAGAGCTGGTGCACTACTTGTACTCTGCTTGCAAAACCTTACTGCTAACTGGAAAAGGCACAACAAGGATAGGGCACCACAGGGTCAAAACTGTGAGTCCCCAGTGTTCCCTTTGGGCCTGGTTCAAACATACATTCAAACAGTCTTATGCTTGCAGGCTGAGCACAGTATAACCCTAAACCCACATGTGAATGCAAAGCTGAAAGTCAAATCCAGAAGTCCTTAAATAGTCAAAATGCCCATTGAAATCAATATTATTCATTCCTGGAATGTTGAAATCACCCTTGCATGCAGAGAGGAAGTGATAAGTGCATTTGTTGTCCTAGAGCTGGTAGAAGCTGGTTCTGCCTTAGATGCTGGCATAAATCCTAGTATTTGAAGATTACATTAAAAAAACCAGAGTATTTTATCCATTCAGATTTGCAGAAAAGGGATGAGAGGGTATGATGAATGATTTTATCTATAGTACAGAAGAGCCAAAGGGCAGCCATGAATTGGTACTTCAGGGTGGTATTCCTGCATGAGAGCTGAAGGGAAGGAACTCCAGAACCTGTACTGGAAGATGCTGTGTCAATGCTGTCGTTTAGAACTACTACAGGTTACCGTGATCAGCTCCTTATGGGTGACTACTGGAGAATTGTCATCAGGTTGTACTTCCCTTTTTTTTCTTCAGGGATCCTTTCAGTTTCTTCCACAGACTATCCTTTCTCTTCATCTTCTTCTCTACCATGGGCAGTGAAGACTCTTTCCTTCGAATTTCCCTCACTAGTCCATGAAAGACATCATCAATGTAGAAGCGGAGAGCAGCTGAAGTCTCAAAAAAGGAGCAGGAATATTCTCTAGCTAAACTCATTCCCTCTTCAGTTGAGACCTACAAAAAAAAAAGAAAAGTCCATAAATATTCCCTAATGCAAGAAGAATTAATCAACATGAGAATATTACAATATATATAGTCTGACTTTTTTGACCTTGCAAATCACTGACCTTTAATTTTACAGGAAAATAACCTAGCAACACCCAATAGAGAAGATTCAAGAGTGAAAGGATCAGACTGAATTCATGAGATATTTGAACTGAGCAGTGTGGCAATATTTATGTATTCAGGTATATTATGTCCCTAACTCTGAAGCATCAATTTTATCATGCATTTCCTTTCTTTAGTACAGTAATCCTGCAGTTTGACAGTGCTGGTACCTTTATTCTATAGGTTGCAATGGATGAAGACAAAGACTTACATAGAATTAAGGCCCTAGAAAATCTTGTTCAGCATTAATCTAATCCTGGAGGCAACTTGACTTTTTAAGCACACCATAATAATAACAATATCTTAATATTTTTCAGTCACATTAATTTCTGAGCATGCCTTTGAGTGTTTTGCTCTTGGCAGACCTGTAATCCTATCACTGAGCTCATACTGAGCTGTATGAAGATTCAAAATCTATTTGTTTTTCTGATCATGTTCCCTAAGTGTCCTCATGTACTTTCTCTTCTCGGAGAACATGTGGGAAATGTATCTTTGTATTTTGAGAAAGTGTAAAGGGAGGAATCACCATAAGACTAGAGGGAAGGAAGATGGCTCTTTCAACTAGCCTGAATTTTGGAACAGGAATCTTACTCCTAAAATTTTCATATTTGCTAACTCTTGGCATGGTGATTAGCATGTGGTTCAAATAGAGCTTAAATGCATATCATAAGGACTACCACTGCCTACCACTTAAGGTATTTTTTATAGTATGGGAGCTCATCCAATAACATGCAAGTCCACAATAAAACACAGAGTAAATTCTATGAGCTTCTAAATGTTAAGCCAGCTTCCCAGCCAATAGATTACTTTTTCTTTTCAGTGTTTAAACATAAATCTGAATAAATGAACAGTATGAATGACATGTATGGTGTATATTCAAATTCTAGGTCAAAAATCCCAGCCTTTTTTTTTATTTGCATTTGAATATCATGATTTATTCAAGTAAATTTCCAAACATTCTGATAAAAACCCAAAGAATACTTTGAGACAGCCTTGTGAAAGGCTACATAATAGGGTATGAAAAGTCTCAATTGCTACTGTCTACCACAAGACTCATCTCGGTGCTTTGTTTTTTAAGGGGTTTGGTGGGTTTTTTGTTTTTGTTTTTGGTTTTTTTTAATTTGTTTGTTTGCTTTTTACTTCTACCTGCATACTCCAAAAGTGCCATTTATATTTATTAGGGAAATAAATTCCTGTGATTCAAGATACAAAACCAGTCTCTTATATCTACCATAAGGAAAATGTCCTTTATTAAGAAATAAAGATGCCACCTCACTGCATTTATTCCACCTCTCTGTAAAGCTGAACACAGTGAGAAACAGGATTCGGGATGAAACAGAAAACAACTTCATTCCAGCCTGGAAGTAAATCAGCACTGAGAATGTACCTGCATAACACAGACCACAGAATTCCTCACTGTCACCTTTGCATCAAGTCACAAACTTTGTGACATTAGTAAGGATCATTCCTCTGTGCTTCAGGTATAATCTTAATTTAATTAAGAATATTGTGAGGGTAAGCAGGGAGGCTGTATGCCAACCTGAATAATACTTACTGACACAATGAAAGATGGTTACTGCTTTCCAACTGCTATAATTGCCAACCTCTAGCAAAAGGCGATGGGTAGCAATATGGTCCTTGTTTTTCTCTGGGCAGCTGTGTAAGCAAAATGCATGATTCAATATGTCTATTGGGCACCATTGAGAAATTGATTGTCTGGATAGGAGACTATTTTGGTTTATTTTGGACTTTAAAATGATTTTTTTTTGGTTTGAGCTGAAGGAGGAAATTTTTTTTTTGTTTTATTTTGTTAAAGATGCTGCAGTTCTGAGCAAATGATTACACAGAGCTGCAGTTTCAATGAAGATTTCATACATTCATTACCAAAAAGGAAGAAAAAGATCCACATAAAGTAAATATAATTAGGGTACAAGCACAATAATACTCGACTATAAAAAATTGCAGTTCTGTTCTGTGTTTTTCTAGTCTTTACCCATCTAGTTACTTACTCCTTTTTTCCATTTTTTTTTTTTTTTCCTTTTCTAGGATCAAAACTATGTTTTCTCCCCCTGCAAGGAAGAACAACTGGAGGCAAGACATGTTATGCTCTGTAATGAAACAAGACTTCTAAAGGCTGTGAGAACTGGAAAATACTCAGGAGAATTAAATAATGCAGAAAAAGTTCCTCCCAGTCTCTGTGTAGCTGCAGGTTTTCAACTTGGCTAGATTTGGCTTGGTTTCTATAAAAGACAACTAAAGTTTGGTTTTGGACTCCAGTTTCCTGCAAAATTGCAGAGACAACATTAAAATTATTAACAGTGATAGTTCAGGGTATTTTTCTTAAACCTTGCCCTCAGGAACTGATTAACAGCTTCGGCAAAATTTTATGAGCTAATTCAGCATGAGGAGGACACCTGGCACAAACAATTTCAGGACAATTAGCTGATGTTTTTCAGCTTCAAGGCTGAAAACATAATTTTTTGAAATACAATGCTGTCATAATTACGATTACTGCTTTTGGCACCAATGAATATAGCTATAGTAATTTATTAATCTGTTTGCTGAAGAATCTAAATATAAAGAGAGATCTAGAAGAAAAATACACATTTTTCTTTGTTTGTAATTTAGTCAAGAGGCCAGACACCTATGAAACTAGAAACAAGGGATAAAGCCCTTGATAAGGTGACTGACGCCCATGTAATTCCAGGGATTTACCTTGTTCCCATCTTATTGCCAGAAGAGAAACTATATCATAGAAATCCATCCCAGCTCTGCACAGCCCAGGGACTTGTTGACAAATTGCAACTTCTAAGGGTCTGTATCAGTGGAAGATATGATCTGTCAGCATGACACGGACAGACAGGTCAGGGAGAGAGGTCATTCTATTGAATATATATCTGGGAAGCAGAGCTTTATATCTTTTCTTTAGAGTAACCTTCCATGATTGAATCTGGCATAGTTTCCAAGAGTATAATTCTGGTTATATTGATTCCAATTTTGGTCATTTATGTGCTGGTAAACCTAAGAAGGGAATGAAGGTGAAAGACTGGTGTAGTGAATATAATGTAAAGAAAATTTAAGAGCTGGCAGAAGATTCCTGATTTTGATCCAAACTTTTAAAAGCTGTGACAGTCTGGGTGGTGTTTAGATCAGGATTTACAGAAGAAGGACGTGAAGCTTGCAGTACAATCAAAGAACAAGATCTCTCTAGGACAACTCTATAAAATGGGAATGAAACCTCATTAACATGATGTCTGGAAAAGAGCCTTTGTCTCCTTTGCAAAGTGCATGGTTCTGAGTGCCCATTTGGGCACACGCGAATTGAGAGGGAAGATAAACCTGTGACTGTATAACTCTGAATCCTGTCTAGTAAAGATATACCTATTACAAAAAGCACATGGACTGTGAACAGCATGTGGGATCACAGGCTTAATTTGGGAGTTTTCTACCTCTGAATAGCTGAGAGCAGATAGAACACAACACAGATTCATCAGAAGTATTCACCAGCTACTAACCACATTATATAGCATTAAGATTCTGTTTGTGGCTTTTGCAAACCTCCCTTGGAAAATTACAAGTGAGATTAAATGCAATGCTGACAGCTTGTGAAAGCCATGATAGATGAGCTGCCATCTTTAAAACAGCCAGTTCCCCACTAAGGTCAATTTCTGCACAAAACCACCTGGGCTGGGTGGTGGGTGGGGACGCACTGGCAATCATTGGCCCCCATGGGCAGAACACAAAAATACCTGAATACCTGTATCTGAGAAGGAATGTGCAAAGAAACTAAACAGATCAATAGTCTGTCTCTGCCCTTGGACTGTCATTAGCTGCAAAATCTCCATCAGAATCACAGTATTTTGTGTTCAGCAGAAGAATTCCCAAGTAGATTTCATTGATGGAGATCATATTAGCAGAGCCAACAACATCATCTTGGGTGAGATAGTGGTGGTCTTCATGAGGGAAAGTAAATTATTTGTGTATATCACATCCCTAAACCAGCATGTTCTACCTGAGATGGTTTTTGAGGTTTTCCTCTTGTGATTTGGACCTGGGGAGATATGGAGGCTGCAGATGGAGTGTTAAGTGTTGAAAGGATTCTCCTAAATTTTTGTTGCAGACTTCTACCCTGGCAGTCATTAAAATTGTATAGTTTGGGACAATTATATGTCTGAAATCCCTTTTTTTTTTTTTTTTTTTTTTCCCCTGTAAGCACATGGTCTTGATCAGATACAGAAAGGTATACACCTTGCTTAATAGAGTTGCTCACTTAAATCCCACTGAGGCTAATAGAAAGAATTCCAGTTGTTTTTGTTCATTCTTTGTGGTTTTGAATAGCAATAATTTATGAGAGTTGTAAGAAAAGATAACCATTTGAGAACATAGGGAGGGAAGCAGCATATTGAACAGCATTGTTTTCACCACCATGAATAATAAAAGGAGCAGGATAAGCCATGAGTACTCTGAATGATGTCCTAGAAAAAACCATGACCTTTCCCTTCGTCTCTGATGGATTTGTCCTGTTTCTCCACAAGTCGTATTCCAGAAAACAAGAACCAGATGCCAAGTTGTGTATTAGCACCTGAATATTAGTATAGAGACAGGCAGGCAATCAAGAAGAGTCCACAAACATGTTTGGGTCCCTTCCTATCACAGCCTATTCCCTCAGCATATCAGGACAAACATAATAAACTTTTGGTATATGTGTAAATCTATAATATTAGAGAAAAAAAGCTGTGGAGACCAAAAAGATTCACAATTTTCTCAGTCTCTAATAAGCAAATTTGCCAAAAGAAACAAAGAAAAGTTATCTCATGGGTCTAGAAAGTGAATGCCTTCCTGGACAAAAAAAATGAAAAATAATGGGTGTAGACTATGTGACATGAGAAGTAATTTTTTTAATCCCAGCGCTGATGACTGAGTTTGTGCTTAAGGCACTACCACAAAGAAACTGTGAGTTTTCTCATTAATCACAGAATCACACAATCATTTAGGTTGAAAGAGGTCTCTATGATCATCAAGTCCATCTGTTAACCCAGCACTAGCAAACCCACCATTAAACCATAAACACAAGCGTCACATCCACATTTTTTGAACATTTCCAGGAACAGTGATTCTACCACTGTCCTGGGTAGCCTGTTCCTGTACCTGAACACCCTTTCAGTGAAGATATTTTTACTACTACCCAATCTAAACCTTCCCTGGTGCAACTTGAAGCCCTTTCCTCATGTTCTGTCACCTTGTTTCCCGGGAGAAGAGACGATCTTCACCTTGCTACAGCTTCCTTTCAGGTGGCTGTAGAGAATGATGAACAACAATCAGGACTGACCAATTTTCACCAGTCTCAGTTCATAACTCTATATCTAGGGTACCAGGAAGAAATTGGCACTGAGAGGTGTCAGAGACTCAGCCAAAAACCTGGTCAAGGAAAAGCTCTTCATTTTGATAAGTAGGAGTGTGTCCAGTAAAGGTGAACTGAATGTTCCTGTGTTGCCACCTGCACTTTTTAGAGCCAAAGGCTCTGAACATGTAGCACAAATCAGCAACCCAAGAGAAGATCCATTATATCTATGTCATTTCTGATAGTTATTAATATTTTCCTTGGACAAGTGTTGTATGAACAGACATGGTGGCAGAGACTTCCTACAGTCTGATATAAGGATCTTTCCAAGTGTGAAATGCTATTGTTCAGGTCAAAGCTCATATAGTTGGCTTTACAGTAGTGGCTGGGGTTGAAAACATGAGCAGAACCAGATAAAACATGAAAAATCAATCTTTCTGTCTTCTTAAGACAGGCAGCACTGTTGCTATTTGTCATAATACGTGTCACAGAATATTTTTTAAAAAGATAAAAAAGTGTTCCAAGGCTTTTATCCTTCTTCACATTCTTCAGATCTTTACATTTATAAACTGCCTATCATAATCTTGCCATTGAGCAATGACATTTCTGAAAGAAGGGGAAAAAACCAAGATCAACTGAAAATCAACTTAGACTGAAAAAAAAACCAGTGAAGACCAGGGTGTGTGAGGATCCAGTATGACCAGTGTGGCCAGAGATTCAATATGACTATGTTTCAGTCCAAATAAATGCACAGTAAATGCGAAAGTTAAAACAAAAGTCCTCATTGTTAAAACCTCCAGTTTCTGTCTCCCTCAACATCAAACATTCTGCTTTGTTACATAATTTTAAGTCCATTTAAATGTGAATTATTTCTTCAAGATATAATTTTGAAATTTTCCTTCTGTAAACATTTTAACCTTCAAGTATAATCCCCTTCCCAAATATATACACTACAGTTACAGGCTTGATTTGCCCAGGACTTCACTAGAATTCACAGCTAGTTTCCACTGATAAAAATCAGCATTTTTCATTCAACCAAACAAGTGCACCTTACTTTTCCTCTTGGTCCCTGGAAAGCACACCTCTTTTCAGCAGCCCAAGCACTTAATGAGCAACATGTGCTGCAGAAACATTAAAAGAGAATTTCATGTCAACACCATTAGTCTTAAATCCATTTGGAGCTCTTCAGAAGTAATTAGTTGAACAAACCTCACTCTGACTTCATGGCAGGCAATTCTGCAGGCTCAGCTTTGCTGGCTTTCTAGATTACAAGGCCAGACAAGATAAAAGCTGACATAGAATTAATCATTATCTTGAAGGTATTGCAATTAGTTTTGTTCCGTCTCCTCCTCCTACCCCAGAGTTACGTGTCTTATAAGACTTCTCCATGTTTTCCTCTTGGCCTTCCCAGTCTGTCACTCTTTTCTACTGGTTTCACTGCGTTTTTTTAAACGTTTTTAGTGGCCAGAAAGGGACCTTTCATGAACGTCTTTGGGTGTAGGCAGGATTAGAAGGTTAAGACAAGCAGAAGATGAAGTTTTGCTGTGTGAACTTATGCCCTGGAGGGATTGGATGCCATGGAAATAGCACAAGACACAGTAGTACACATCTCATGTCCTCAGCTGCTCTAGTCTCTGAAGGAACTCGCATTACAGAGGCTCAGGTATTCCTTCCCTTCCTCACTTAACCTGGACTTTGCCCTAGGATGGAAGGAATGGACAGGACGGAAAATGAAGTTTTAACAATGAAGACAGTGACAGGATTGTCTGGCACTTCTGTGAAGAGCTTTATGTTCTGTTTTTAGGGTGCGGAGGGTGGAGAGTATGGAATTGTAAAACTAATTTGCTCATTTTTTAAAGGAAAACTATTTAATAGTCTTGACAAAAAAATTTCTAGACAAAACTATGGAGACTGATTTGTCTGAAATTATGTACTTCTCATAACCTGGTTAGTCACTAAGGTGTGACATGAAATACTGCTTAAATTCTATTCTGAGCCAGGAAGAAACACACTCTAATTTGATCCAGGGGAACTGCAAATTGCTGGGGATTGTGGAAGTTATTTGATGAAGCATCACTGAACACTTGTTCTTATGTACTTCACTATTGACCACTGTTAGATTGGACTGACATTTGCTCTGACTGCTATAGCCTTTTCTACACTCTTACATGAAAACTCCAAGCTGGTACTAGCTACTTTGTTAAATACATGTCTTACATATTTTTATATGAAAAAATTCTAGATAGGTGCTAATTAATGCTTGAATAATTTCTGGAGATTTTTAACATCTTATGCGATGCAGATTACTGCTCAATACTAATATTTGCCTAGTCTTTCTCTCCTTTTTGGAATTTCATTACTTTTCCACACTTTGGATCCACAATACTCTTGCGACACAGGAGCTGTTTCTCCAGGTAATTCCATTCCTGCTTTGGGCAAATGTTTGGAATAAAGAGAAACATTCTCCATGCAGTTGCCTAGTTGCAAAGGAAGCAAAGCACACATTTTGGTCTATTGTTTTCAACTTATAATAATGTTACTTCACTATTTCACAGATATAATGCTAAATAATCAATATCTCACTTCATATAAGAATCGCTATGAAATCAGGGTGCTGTCTGCAGCTTAGACTTTGGAGCTGTTCTTCTCTACTAAAAACTGCACTGCTTCTACTTTATCTTGTCAAAAGCAAGACTGATGAGTGGTTAAAGCATCTTTACATCAGGAAGTGTTTCTGGAGAGATGGCCTCAGGATCTGACTGAATTGGATACTCAAAGCCACATGATCCTGCATCAGTCAGCAATAGCTCTGGGTCTAATTTGAAGAGAATGTGGAAGTGTTAAATCCTTAGCATCAGTCTTCAAGATGAATAAGTTCAGGTCAATTGCTCGAAGCATTTTTCAGAGATCTGACAATTTTCTAAATTGTCCATCATCTTTAAAGGTACTTTGATTGCAATGCTCAGATGAAGACATAGATGACCATAAGAAGGTTGCAAAATCAGACATTTCTACATCAGTTTCACATGGACATCTGTTGGAGAAGAGCAGGCTTTTATAAGGGGAAAAAATAAATCTAGGAATTGCACTTTTATGTTCACAAGAAAGGAGAATCTTTTCAATTTTTTTAAGCAACAACAAATAAATCAATTCTCATCTGATAACAGCAGATGGCTAGTTAAAAAATATTACATGTGAAAGTTGCAAACGTACATTTTAGACTTCTTTTTTAAGTCAACAGAAAGTTAATAGTATTGAACAGTTATTTTAATCACTGCTAGTGATATCTATTGCTTTGTGAGCACAAGTTCACTGCAGTCCAGTACAGCCAACCCCCATATTCTCTATGAGTCTGTAGACTGGTCTAGGTTACTTTCAGCAATGTGTTAGAAATTAAATTGCCACTAGGCACTTGAATTCATTTCAGAAGACAGACACTAAGCAGACTGGGGATTGAGTAAATAACTTCATTCCTGGTAATTTAAACAAATCTCCCTGATATTATATTACTTTGTAGAGGGGAGCAATACAGTAACAACAATATTTTGTCCTGAAAACACTCAATTGTCATGAGAAGATAAGATAATAAAGCAGAAGAGAATGAGGAGGGAAGACCAAGACTCTGCTTTCAGTGTTCTATTTTCCTCAGTTTTCTGCTGAAGATTGGGATATGCAGTTCAAGAAACTCAAAGGG
This sequence comes from Thripadectes ignobilis, assembly GCA_035584755.1. Taxonomy (NCBI): domain Eukaryota; kingdom Metazoa; phylum Chordata; class Aves; order Passeriformes; family Furnariidae; genus Thripadectes; species Thripadectes ignobilis. The sequence goes on from JAWMRC010000089.1 coordinate 69,167,545, forward strand.
AACCACAAAGAAATCTGGAGAGCTAAATACAGAACAAAGAAGAGGCAGAAACAAGTGTATATTTATTTGTGCATGCTTGTACCTATGGCCATGAACAAAAACAGTAGAGGAAGTAAAAAAACCACCTACAACCAAACAAAAATATTAGTAGTTCACAGAGATGAAATAATCTTTTGAGCCAAAGTAACCAAAGATTGTGTTTAGTTAATTGTCTTAATTTTAGACAGACAATCAGACTACTGTAATTAAGCTCTGAAAGTTCATTTTTGCTTAAATTGAATATGAGCTTCCAACACTAGAATACAACAGTTGCAAAAAATATGTTCCAAAAGAAATATATAGTGTTGTTTTTCCTGATACCACATGTAATTTCACACCATGAGAAGGGCAGCACACATATATGCTGGTGTACAGTTTTACATCTAAGCATACTCTCAGACTCAGATTACGGGCACACAGGAACAACGTCCTAAATTTCTAGCATTGAAAAGAAAATTGTAAGAAATCACTCCATCCCTCTTTCATCTCTGTGCAAATGTCATCTGCTGGGATTCAAGGATTCTGTCCAGGCTACTGAAGTAAGTGTTCAACAGAAGGGAGGGAGAGGAAGAATTTATAAGGTATTTTTAAAGATTTGGACTGCAATGGAATTTTATTTTTTTTTGTCAGAAGTCATTTGCCGAAGTAAGCACACATTCAAACATATGAGATATCAAAGTGTCTTGTGCACAACTTACAGAATAATATTTCAACTTTCCATCCTTTACATGAGTTACTTTTTAAAGCAAAAGTTACTGGATGCAATGAGGGAGGGATATTATGTCAGAAAATGGGAGTGGTGACTCATTTTGGCTGTTTTTCCTGGAATATGTAATTAATTTTGAGGGTTCAGTAATTCTGAAGTTTATTACAAATATTTGTCAAACAATCTCATTACAGGAAATATTGCAGAGTATCTTTATTAAACTAATGACATTGATCTTAGCCATGTCAATATTAATTCAGGCAAAATATTACACTTTTGAAAAATATGAATTGATTGAAAATGTTATAGGAGCTTAATGAAAGCTTCCTCTTCAGCCCCTTTCTAATGTGTTGAAAGGAGAGCTCATCTTTTCTTGCTCACAGGAACATTGAAAATGAGAGGCCCATGACACAGGAACCTCAAAACAGGAGTTACAGCTGCACAAGGCGCATCCACTTAGCTCCATCATGTGATGTGATCCACCACCAAGGGCAGTGCATAATAGAAACTTGAGTCTGAAGAACTGTGTAAGAAGGGGGTAACAATGAGAAATGAATTTGTGGAGGGAGAAAAATTAAAAATCTTAAATGGCCAGTGGGCAGGAAGGGCTGTGGGAACACATGTAACTAATTAGACATAACAAACTCTCTTATTGCCTGCTAACCTTGTTCAAATTACCTTGCTTTTACTGCAGGCTAAGAACATGGACTTGGGTGGTTTCTCCAGTAACTTGTTCACATATCTGTGGTTAACTTGTCCTATTGGCAAGCTCATTGTCTGGGGAGCACTGCCTTTGTATAACCCTTCCATGTTTTCTGCCCATGGGCTTTGATTTATAATCAGAAGACTGAGCATCTTGAAGTAAGCAAAGTAACAGCTGACTGCTGGTAGAATCTTACCTTAGAGTAATACAGCCCCAAACTTTCTTGCTTATAAAGCCAAGACATATCAGATACTTTCCTAAGAGAAACTTAGGCAGCAGTGGTGCTTGAGGGTTAATCAGAAGAGTTTTTTCCTAGATTTTTTTTTTTTTTTTTACTAAAGCCAAATAAGGATGTCTTTTCTTATTTATTTGCCACAAAGAAAAAGACATAGTAAAGACAGATGAGAGAAGCAGAAGAGTGAAGGTGGAAGGATGGTGGAGGGGTGGAAGACAGATTAGATCTTTATTATGCTAGCTTGGGGGTAGAATAAGAAAAGACTCTTAACAAACAGAAGAAATTCCTTCCTAGAAACATCTGTTTAACCTCTTCTATCCATGATGTATCTGTCCAATTATGCAGATACTCTTGATGTATAAAAGATGCTGTATTAATATACCCTATAAGCCAAAATCATGATTATAACTCACATTCTTATCCAGAGTAATAGACTTTTCAGTCCACCAGTGATAAAGCTGTAGCTCAGTTTACCCAGCAGCATGTGTGAATGTGCATCTGCACACATAAACAGAGACACAACAAATGCTGCTGGCATCAGGTTGAGCCTCTCCAATATACCTGGCAGAAAGGTTGGCCTTACAGCAAAACTTGGATGTGGATGCTGTCAAAATACTACTCTAGAGAGTCCCTTCAGTACTGGGAGGCATTCAGCATCAGCTCCTCTGCAGATTAGAAGTTGTTTCTGACGTTTATTTATTTCCCGTGTTTCAGTCAGATAACTCAGTGGACCTTGCAGTCTGGCCAGTCTCTGGAAATGACAGTGAAAAGGTGAAAATACAGCATGCGTAGCACAGAAGCAGCAATCCAGGTTGCACTCCTGTCTTTTCTCAAGGTTTTCCAGAATTTTTTTTAAAGATAAAAATGGTGGGTCATAAGCTTGGGTACAAGCAGCCAGGTGGACTGCTGCCTCTGCATCCCTCCAGACAAAAGTTTGAAAATTACAGGAAATATTGAAAATGAAAGACAAGAAACAGACAACACAGAACTTATGATAAATGCATTAGTAATACTGTGTAGGAAAATAATTCATTAAAAGGTGAAGAGTATTAAGGGCTGGGAAGAAGAAAGATATGGTTTCTCAAGAGTAACTTGATCTGGCTGATTAAATTTTAACAGCATTTTATCACAGATAATGACTCTGGCTGGTATGTAAATCTGGAACTTTTGCAGCTTGACATCCATGCCTGAATGAACAAGACTACAGCTCAGACTATGGAGCTGAACTCACAAGATCATCATAGAAAGGTTTGGGTTGGAAAGGACTCAAAAGATCATCTAGTTCAACTCCTCTGCCATGGGCAGGGACATCTTCCAATAGGCCACATTGCTCAGATCCCCATCCATTTTGGCCTGGAACACTTCCCAGGGACGGGGAATCCACAAATTCTCAGGGCATCCAGCAGCTCTACATCCTTTTGCTGGGATCCCCTCCTCAGAGCTGGACCCAGTTCCCCAGGTGGCTTCTCTACAGAGTGAAGCAGGAGGGAACAATCACCTCCTTCAACCTGCTGATCACACTGCTCTTGATGCAACGCAGGACACGGGGGGGTTCTGGGCGACCAGCACACATTGCTGGGTCATGTTGAGCTTCTCATCAACCAGTACTCCCAACTCCTTCTCCTCAGGGATGCTCTCAATCTGTTCTCTAGCTAGCCTCAATCTTTGCATGGCATGGCCCCGACACAAGACCAGGACCTAGCACTTGGCCTTGCTGAACCTGTTGAGGTTCCCACAGTTCCACCTCTCAAACCTGTCCAGGTTCCTCTAGATGGCTCATCCCTTCCCTCCAGAGAGTGACCACATCACACTCATCCACTCAGATATAACAATGACAAAGACAGATGATAACTAATTTGATTTCTCTCAGGAAGCTTGCTTACTATTTCTTAATGGCAGCTTTTCGTTTTCTAAAATACATAAATAAGCCTAGGTTTGGGACAATAAAATTGTGGGTACTAAAAGCAACAGCTGGTGAAAAACAGTAAGTGCTTGAAGCCCTAGCAGTTACTGTCACTAGCAATTCAGGACATGTTATCACCACATTATTGTTTTACCTGTAGAAATAAAATGAGTGTTATTAAATGTTTTAGGAAATGACAACTTCCTGTGGTAAGGTTTTGTTCTGTGTGATGGAAGGAATATTAATAAGAGGATAGGTGTGATATCTTTGCGAAAAATTATATGGAAAAGTAACCACAGATCCTATTTCAGAAAGAAGAGGTAGTTGTTATGGTTGACACAATTTTTTTAATATGGAATCAAATATTTTTTGCTAAAAGCTGTATAGAAATATAAGAATCATTGCATGGATTGGGATGTAAGAGATCTCTTTAGGTCACCTAGTGCAAACTCCTGCTCATGGTGGGTCCACCTGGAGGGGATTACTCATGACATGCTCAGCCAAGTTTTGAACACCTCCAAGGAAGGAAATCTCACAGCCTTTCTCAGTCCTTCTACCACTCTTTGATCACTCTCTGAGTGAACAAAACAAACCCCCTCAAAATTAAACATTTTCTTTCAAGCAATTTTTTTTTTTTTTTTTTTTTAATTTCTTCTCATCATTTCCCCATTTATCTCCAAAATTCTGGTGTTGTCTTCAGTCTAAGATGAGGGAGAATCCCTTCAATTCACCAGGCTCAAGAAAGTCACAAGCTCAGATATCTCTAACCTCTTCTGTTCTTCTTTTGTTCTCAATCCCCAAGACCATCTTGGGGATTTCTGCTGAACTCACTCCAGTACATCAAGGAATTTCTTGTACTGCAAAGCCCTGAACAGACACAGTACTCCAGATACATTCCCACAAGTGCTGAATAAAGGCCCAAGGATCACTTCTTTGGACCCGCTAGTCACAGTTTTACTAATACAGCACAGGAAGCACCTGACCACCTTTGCTGAAAGGACAAACAGTGGTTCACAGTCAGATTATTCACCAGGACTTCTATGTCCTTTTCTGCAAAGCTGTCTGCTCTCCTGCAGTGCCCAAGAGGTACCACTACATGATGGTGTCCATCCCAGGTGCAGGCTTAACATTTCCTTTGCTGAACTTGATGCAGGTCCTGTCAGACCATTTCTCCAGTCTGACAATATTCTATTTGCTTATATACCCTTTATATATCCTACCTACCAATGTATCAACCACACTCAGATACCACTTACTTCTCACCTCAGCATTCAGCTGTTAGCATTTATATTCAAAATATTGCCTTGAAACAGATCTCTGAGGAATGATACTAGTAGTTTACTGCTGTCTGGGCTCTCTACTGTTCATCACAGCACTTTCAGTTTGGTCATCCAGCTAATTAATTCTCATCCACGTTTGGTTTATTTTTTCCAAACCATACTTCACTTGTTTGGGTGCAAGGACACCGTGTGTGACGGACTAAATGCTTTGTTGGAGTCAAGGCAAACATAATCCACTTTTTTCATCCACAGAGTCATTCAGCCGAAGACCATCACAAAACTCATCTTCTGAGGCATGATTTACCCTTGGTAAATCCATGCTGCCTGTTCCAAGGCACTTTCTTATTCATCATGTGCCTGAACATGGCATTTTGGGAGGGTTTTCTTCATCATCTACTTCTTTTAAAGGCAACTGACACTAAGAACAATTATCAACATAATTGATTTAGTTTTAAACTACTCTTTGATAAACTGAGTGCACACTTACCAGCTGAGTCCCATCTCTTCAGTCTCACTGAAGTTCCCAAGGCTGCTCAAAGAACGTACGTGAAAATGTAACTTATGAGTCAAGATGAATGTAACATGGGATAACACTCTCCTGTACAAGTAAATACAGGCAGAAATTTTTGATGATTAAAGATTCTGGGTCAGAACTTGACTTTTTACACCTGTTGGTTTTCTTTCTGATTATTTTTGTCTTTTTGTTTGTTTGTTTGGGTTTTCTTAAATGTAATATTATTGTCTGTTTGGTTTATTTTGGTTTTTTTTTTCTAACACTTTTCATGTTTTAAAAGTTTGATTAGCTACTTCTAACCATTTTTCTTAATAGCATTTTACCAAAAAGAGTGCAAATCCAAAGACCACATATTATCAAGGAGGGCAGGCCTTGACAATGTAAGAGAGAAGGCCTCACAGCTTGAGACAATGAAAAAGGGAGTAGAAATACTCAGCTCTTATGCCATATGGGCATGAGCAAATAAAGTAAAATTACTGAAGTAAATGGAAAAATTTCTGTTGCACCTCAGTTCAGACCTAAAGAAGCAGTCTGGCAACAAGCACTCATCCATCTCTGAACAGGTGTTACACCTGACTATACCAAATAAAGTGATGGGAAGAAGGGGATGGTGAAAGAAGGGAACAGTTTAGACCACAGATGGCTTAAAATGATCCAAGAAAATATTTCTTTTAAACTGAAAATGACTGCACGTTTTCATATACAGCTCTAAACACTGAGACCCACCCATGAAAAAGAGATAGTTTGCTGTCGCTGCCCCATGCAGATATGACATTTAGGGCAATGGTTGTTTTTCTCTAAAGTATCTACTGAAAGAGAACTATTTTGATCTCTACACACTGTTCAATACTACTTTCATTCCAGAACATCCACTTAACTTTACACTCCATAATCTGATGATGGGGCACACTGCAGACTGCAGAAAAGCTGCACCTATGGGATGAGTAAATAGCTTAAATAGAAATTACACTACAGCTCATCTGCAATAGGATTTAACAGTTTTCAATTTCTTTAGTCTTCTAGGGATTAGGTGTCTCATGTTGACTCACTTTCTTTTCTATTATTAGAGTTCTCTGAATTTATAAGCCAGGTAGTCCTGTGAAATCAATCAGGTTTCTCATAGAAAATACAAATGCTTTGCTCTGACCACCAGTTGTTCTAGTTCCCTTGTCGTAGGTAAGGACTTCTTTCAACTTTCTTCAGTAGAAAAGAAAAAAAAAAGTTTTCTGAGCTTGTTCTCATCAGGTTGAATGCACTGACAACAGGAGACCGAGAGATACATCTAAGCGACAGTCCACTTGCCTAAGTGTGCTTGGTCCTTGTATGAGCACATGGATGGAGAGAAGAGGAGAGGAGAGGACAGGAGGGGACAGGCCAGGCCAGGCCAGGTCAGGCCAGGCCAGGAGTGGAGTCCTGGACCCTCTGTACAGTCATTATTTAATCAGTAATCATCATCTAACTTCTAGGTAGAATATCTTCCTTGTCAGGAAACTCCTGTTAGATGTTTTCCCCTCACTGACTTTTATTTTAAATGGTCTTCTTCACAATTCTTTATGTTCCTTTAATTCTTATTGGCATATGCATGTAATTTTATCACAACTCTGCTTTCATTTAAGCTGAGGAAATTAAACTGCCTCTAATTTTCTCTGATAGGGACCAGCCTGATATACATGCTCTACATCTGTTCCAATTTGAACTTGCCATCATCATCCATAAGCAACTGCAGATAATCTTAACTGATATTTCACTTGTATCTTCTATAATACCTTCAATGCTTTCATACTCCTGATAAACAAATCACTCTGGATACCTTTTGAAGTGACATTTATTTTATATACAATCACATGACTTTTGTAGTTTATAATTACCCTGCAAGTGGCTGATATAATCAAGATTTCTTTCCTGCCTTCCAGCTGATGTGTTATAGCAAACAGCCTTGCTATTAGCCCTTAAGGACATGACCTTGCACTTTTTACAATTGCATTTAATTCCACTTCTATCACTCCTCTGGGTCACACAGCTTTCCCCCCACAATAATCCTGTCTCTTCTAGATAGAAAATGCTTCCACTTTGTGTTATCAGCAAATTGTGTCAGTATGCTCCTGCATTTTTATGCCTAGGTCATTAATGAAAATGTTAAAGATCAGCAAATTGAAGTGTAATACCTAATATTCTTAGGTGGTAGATCCAGTTCCAACTGGTGGGGCTGGATCAAAATCCTTCTTTTCTAAAATGTTACTTAATTTAAGTGTGTGTGGTTTCATACATGTGCAATCCAGCCGTCATAATTTTTTTGCCAGTAAATCACCCATCTCTCTTGGCCCATCTCTACTAACCCATCTGTTACAGTTATACAGAACATAGTGGAGAAAAGATTGATTTATGAAATGCTAGATGATTGTGCCTATTTTTATTAATGTGTGGTTATAACTTCCCAGCTACGTCAAATGAAAATAGACTAATGGCATTGCCTTCCCTGTGAAAATACTGAGTTGACAGAAACTAAATGTTTAATGGCAAGGAGCCATAAAGCTGTGCTGCTCCAGACACCCCACTCTGTGAATAGTCCTGCTTTTGACTCCCAGCACAGTGTGGGGCCCAGGTTCATGACCCATGCTGGTCGGCAGAACAGCTTTAATTCCAATAATCCAATGCCTTTAGGCTTCTATATGAATTAACTGCACAGGCTTGCCATTTTTTGGAGAAGGGGATAGAGCAGATGGGGACTCGTACAGGCCAAATTGTTGAAAGTCAGTCATAAAGGGGGGAAGGGGAGGAATATTAAAAAAAAAGAAAAAAAAGGAAGGGGAAAAAAAAGGGGAAAAAAGCTATGAAAAAAGCTATGACACACAACCCTTTGGTTTGTGTACTTTGTGTTGCCACCTGCCAACCCCAGGCCTTCTGATCTCCTCTCAGTGAACCGTGGAGGCAGCAGTAGGAAAGATCAGATATATGCTCAGGGCAATCTGTCAGAAACTACTCTGTCACATTCCCTGTAACTTAAACCCACAGAAATAAAATCTATATGTTTAAAACTGTAACTGCCACATATAGGTGAGAAGCATTCTTTTAACACAGAAAAAAGCCCCAAATACAGCTCCTGTCCTGACTTTTTTTTTTTTCTTTTAACATCAGTAAAATATTAGCTTTTTTTTTTTTTTTTTTTAATCTCCCTTAAGCATCTGTACCATGTTTGTCTGCCTCTGGCAACACAGTTGTAATGTCATTCTCATGAGACTACACTGAATTCCATTATACAATAAATGAAATAAAAAATGGCAGGACAAACCAACAGGTAAATCCAACAATTCTTATTTAAATCATTTGAAGATATTATTTAACCAAGTTTGGCCACACTGCCAAGCATATTTGTGCCACTATTAGGCTATACTTTGTTTTTTGTTAAGAAGTGAGACAAATAAATGATGTTTGTAGGCCTTTTTCAAACTAAGTGCTGAGTTAATTTTTAAAGGAATATTTAAGTATACACAGAGAGTCCTTGAAGAGAAAAAAATTTGTGAGCAAATTTCTAAATTTTTTTGTCCCATATACTGCATGGAATATGCTGTATAGCACATTTTTCAAGTTCAAATCACTCTTCAGATATCAGATTAAGTTTTATATCAACCTGTTATATGGTATAATCTTATGATACTTGTCAAATCCAGCTATAAGTATCCAAAGCATATTTGGAAAAAGAAGATTAGATAGAAGGATATAAAATATTTTTTGATCTATACTGTTAACATAAAAAAAAAAAAAAAGGCAAAAAAACCCCTGTATTAAATTAAACATTCCAGATGTAATGCTGACCACCCCACAAAAGCACAGTATAAAGCTATACAGAGTTAACAAATATCCCATCTTCATATTTAGTGCTTGGGGCAGGTATCCTATCTATCTTACCACATATTAAGGGGGCTGTTTCCTTTTCATTCAAACCTTGTTGTACATGGGTCAACCACAGGAATAAACTCGGCATTTCACATGGGTCTGTACAATGAAACCACCACCATGTGCCGGCAGAATTTGACAGAGCTGGGAAGTTTTTGTTGTACAGAATCTGAGCATTGTAATGAGGTCAGGGCTGAAATGTACTGGCAAGGCTCCATGTCAGGATGTTTTCACAACGTTTCTACAAACTGTGCTTGAGTACAGACAATTCAGTGAGTTTCAGGGCTTCCATACATACAGTCACATCTTCTGAAGGGCAAGATTTAGAACAACCACACAAGAAATGTAAGCTCTTTGGCAGTCCTTGACATACAATGTTGTTCCGTGGTGCCCAGAGATTCATATATGCAATGATTGACCAGTCTGCCTAAAATAGTCTCAGTAATTTAATTTCTTTCATTTTGAGCTACAAAGGAGCAGGTTGTTAAAATAATTATCAAGTCTAGTCATTCTTCAGAACACCATGGCCTCTGAATAATGCAGTTTCTCTCAAATTTATGCAAGGTGAATTCAGCTCTGTGAGAATATCACTGTGTTTCCTACTCATTACTCAAGGAAAATTTAACATATGTTTTGAGACTGCTATACTCCTTTTTTTTTTTTTTTCCCCCATCTCCATGTGTGGCCAATACTTTCAAAATTGACCATTTTGGGTATCTGAGTGGTTTGGCTGGCAAACCTCTGACTGGTCCTAATTATCAAAGCTCAAGTGCTACAGCGTTTCTTAGATATAAGATGATTTCTCAGTATTCATTAAAATAAAAATAAATCTCAAATTCTGTCATACGTTTGTTTGTTTTTTCTCTCATTTACTCCTCAGTGACTTAACTTTACTCTCACTACAATTATATTATTGACCTGTAGTACTTAGAGTGAGGCCAACAATAGGTTCTTTTGAAAATCAACCCACATATCACACATACATCATCATCAGAGTTGCTTTGAGATCAATGACAGTCATCAGTCACCCCCAGAAAACCTAATCAACCAGCCAAAGGTCAAAAAGACACTCAAACTTATTTGGCCATGTGTTGTCATGCATATCACTGAAAAACCCAATAAAATTAAGCAGATAGGTAGCAATATTAAGTCTTTTGTCAGAAAAGGTTTAATCTTTACCATGTTTTCATTTTATTTTGTGCAGAAGATTGCAAGACTGCATTAAGCAGAAGAGTGTTTTTACGGGCCTGTTCTTTCCCCCACCAGCCTTCTCAGACATTTGGAGACAATCACCATTAGAGGGGGAAAAAAAAAAAAAAGAAAAAAAAAAAAGAAAAAAAGGAAGTAGAGCATTTTAGAGCTAGTGTAGATCATATCTGGCTCTGGTGAGTTTTCTTAACATAGAAACATGCTGCCCTCCATTTCCCATTGCAAGTAATTGTGGTTATCAGATAAAACAGTCATCAAAAGATGTTTTATGAACTGTTGTGCTTATAAAAAGCAAGCTGCTGCTTTGTCACTGAAAAAAATCAGAATTATCCATTTTATACCACCAATCAGAATATGTTTCTTCATGGTCTGTAGAACTCCTTTCCAAGACTTGCCGATTCCCCCTGAGAGCAAAATTCTCTCTTTCACAGAGGAAATGTGGTGGATATGGACGTCTATGACTGTGCTTACAGAAATAACAATAATGATACCAGTAAATAGCTCTTTTCACTGTCACACTTTGCTATGTTAGACCCATTAAGCCTCAGACAGGACCTATCCATTTACTATGGGTACCACTACTTAAAGATAAGAAATAGAGGTGCCAACAAACTTATAATCTGTTTCAGTATTTTTCTCATTACCAGTGTCTTAAATGCACATAGTATGTAGACTTAATAATATAGGATATTTATAGACTTTAATATAGAATTAACTAATCAGACCTCCTTCAGAGTAACACAAAGTCTGTAGAGTTTCATCCAGCTCAGTACCTTGTATTAAAAACCACTGGAAAAGAAGGCAGTAGAGAAGAGCTGAAGTTTTTGCGGTGCATCCCGCAGAGGTCAAGCACTGCTGAAAGGGTTGAGCCTCTTCTCAAATATGAATGGGCTTCAACTGCAATTTAATTCAGCTCCCAGGCATTGCTGCTTGTTTCAATGCTGCCTGGAGTAAAGATGAGCATGGATTTTACCCCACATCTCTATTCCCCCTGGAGTGTTTAAACTCTGAAAGCAGCCCACCTTCCAACCTTGTGTATAATAAGGCAAACAGGCTGAGCTCTTTGAAGTCTCTCATGGTAATATGTGTCTTGCAGGCCTCATCCCTAGGAAGATATATATTTTATGAAATGAATGAATGCTGCAGTATGGCCCTTTGGTATTTTCTAGTACCTGTGTCTGATTTTGCTATCGGAGCTGCTGCCTTTTACTGATCTTGTATATATCCCCTGCATGTTCCTGAAACAAAAATAAGAGACTATCGAAAGAGTGCAGGTGGTTGACTTTCCTCCTTCACCAAGGCCAGCATCTTCTCTGCAGTAGTAGCCAGCTGATAACAGAAATGGACCTGGAAACTCCACATTAAAAAAGTGCTGGATGCATTAAGTCACACTTTGTTAGGTGAGGTTTTTTTCATTTTTCTGTATAACATACAAAATACTGGCTCCCCCTGATGTGTACACTGGAGCTTTTCTGCCTTTAGTCTGTTGTCCAAACTTTTACCTACTATATGGAAATTCCCTCCTATGTGGGAAAACATCTATAAGAGTACCTCACTTTTCCTCAGCAAACACACTCAAAGTAAAAATTGTTTTGTAAAATACCTGTCAACACACTGACTCTATGGCTGCTTAGTGAGTAGGTGGCCAGGACTTAATGAAACAGCCTGTATTAGGCAGCATCGCCATTAACAAAACCTTTCAAATAACAAGGATGACAAACTTTTATTGTTAATGCATGACCACAAATGTTACATCCAGGGATTATGTCAGGCAGCCCCTGAGGCAGGGAACTATGCTGACCATTTATTGTCTTATGCAGACTGCCTGTCAGGTAAGTTTCTTTCATTTGAGAAGTTACTTACCCAGTCTAAATCTCTCTCAATATAGAAAACATGTCAGACATCATTCTCTAACCCTAAATTTATATAGCTAAACTCTCTCTGTACCAAAAAAATGCCCCCTTCTCTATACTACCTACATGACAGGCTGCCTCCCTGCCTCAGAGACCTCATTACAAATAGGATGTATTGCTGCCCAAGACTAATGTGTGCCATGGAATGCCTTGGATTGTTGTTTGGGTGGATGTACTGTAGTTGGTTACTGCTCAGGTGTTCTGTTGGGGAGAGGGGACAAATAAGAACTGCACCCACTGGATGGTGTGTGGTGATGTACACACTCACTCATTAGTCCAGGCAGGGGTCTCTAAGAAGACACTCCACTCAGGAGACCTAGTACTGGTATGACTGTTGTCATTCATTATTATTACAGTCAGTGTTATTATTATTACTATCACTGTTGTTATTATTATTGTTACTCATTAATTTAGATAAATACAGAGGCAGTAACTTTTATGGAATTGACTGTAGGTGCCATCACAGGCTTTGTTTCTGCCAAGAAACTTTCCATTCTTGATATTTGCAATTATGAAGCACATATTTGCTTTACATCTACATTTTTTCTCACTCCTGGAACACAGTATCAGTTGTTTTCCCTGTTGGATACAGAGTTCTTTCAAAGTATGTTTGTCTTATCCTTACTTCTTCATATAAAAACAGGTGCTGAAGGTATAGGGATGTGTATTTTACAGCTACAGTAGATTTGATAGGTGCTGTAAGAGATCCATTTAACATATGAGTCTGAGCAACCAATATCCAATAAAACTGATAGAATTATTATTTGTTGCACTTTTACTACAGGAAAATGTTTCACAATGTGCAGTATACCCTGATTCATATCCTGCCATTTATCAAGAGACGTCTTCTTATTAGACCCTGTTAACCAGAAAATAAACCTTTTTTTCCCTCAGTTTATGAGGAGTGAAACATGATAAATAATAATGGGAGAAATAACTGTCAAGCAATTTACAAATGATATGTCGTGAAAATATGGCACCTTGATGGTTTCTGCTAGGAAGACATATGCTGCAGCAATACAGTGATTCAGAAGGTACTTCACTTATTGGGGATTAAATGATTGTGGATGGACAAATATCAGCTTAAAGCTCAAGTTCACAGAATCACGGAGTCACAGAATCGGTCAGGTTGGAAGGGACCAGAGTGGGTCACCTGGTCCCACCTCCCTGCTCAGGCAGGGCCATCCCAGAGCACATGGCAGAGGATTGTGGCCAGACAGGTCTGAAATATCTCATGAGGGAGATTCCACACCCTCTCTGGACAATCTGTTCCAGTGTTGTGTCACTACACAGGAAAGAAGTTCTTTCTCATGTTCAGGTGAAACTTCCTGGGCATCAGTTTCTGCCCATTCTTGTTGTCCCATTTCTGGGCAATCCTGAGCAGACCCTGGTCCATCCTCTGACCCCTCCCTGCAGACACTGACAGACTGATGGGGTCCTCTCTCAGCGTCTCTTCTTGAGGCTGAACAACCCCAGCTCCCTCAGCTTTTCTGCATAAGAGAGATGCTCTGGTCCCTTAACTATCTTTGTAGCCCTCCACTGGATCTGCCCCAGTAGCTCCATGTTCCTCCTGCCCTGAGGAGCCCAGAACAGGCCACAGCACTCCAGAGGCAGCCTCATTAAGGCTCAGGTGTCTAATGTGCCATTGTGTTAAAATCAGTGTCAAACATACGTACCTACTTATGTTAGGAAGTCAAGAAAAGTCATGCAGAGATAAGTCAGAGAATGGCTGTTGGCAGCACTGGGCACCTTCAGAGTCTAAAGATTTTTGAAGGCTTCAGTGGCAGAAGCCATCCCAGACCTGGCTTTGTGCCATGAAACTGCCTCCCATCTCAGTGCACTTGGACTGGATAAGTGATTCTCACCCAGCACACAGTGCTTGGGAAACAATACTAGACCTTTTCCTCCACATCAGAATAAAGAGAAAGAAAAACAAAACAAAACAAAATAAAAAAATAGCAACCAACCAAAAATACCCCCAAAAAACAAACTAAACAAAAACCCCAAAACCAACAAAATAAAAACCTGCTTCATCCCAGGTTACAGGAATTTGAAGATCTGCACCCTTACTTTTACCATGAAGAGATATGAGACAGAGTGAGAAGCTTATTATGAACACCTAGTCAAATTAGATGAGTTTTTTTATTGACTAAATTTAAAAAAAAAATATTTAAGAAAATTATTAAAATAAATGAAACATGAAGAACATCAATAAAAATGTACATTTAGGCTGTGTTTTGGACTATTTGGACAAGATTGAGGTAATGGAGGTCTTAAATAGGTCATTTGACTATAACAATACTAAAAGGACTCTAAAAATCATTACATTTTAATGGATTTTTTCAAACATGCTTACACACACAGAGCCCCTTTTTCAGGAACAGAGAGGCAGGGAGAGACACAAGCTGAAAAGCAAAGCAATGAAAAAGTAACTAAAGAGAAAGCAATTTGGAGCGTGCTGAAATGTTGGAGGTTGTTTTTTATATCTGTTGATTGCTTCCATAGTACCCAAACAGAATATAAGAAATAGCTCTTCTTCTACCTTGTTTAGTGGTAATTTTCAAACAACACTGAGGATAACTTTAGTTCCCCAAAGCACAAGATGATCCTGACAATTTACCCTTACAAGAAAGCTCTATGACCTGAAAGCACAATAACAAAATTAGAATCTTATTATAGACTTGGGACCAGTTTGGAAAGTAATGCTATTATATAAATTTTCTTCTCTGCAAGATAACAGTGAACTAAGAATTTTTTTTTTTTCCCCTCAAGATTGCACTACAGTAGAAAGGAGTCAAAAATTGAATCTGTAAAAATGTGGCTAAAGTAAGAGTGCATGCAGGTTTCATTATCAGTAATATTAAATAAAAAATACTTAGATGATGCAGAAAGAGCCCTATTCCAATTTTGGGATCCTCACCCTCATATTTAAGTGATTTAGTTTTAATTGTTGCTATTATTTTGTTATTCTCTGTCTTCCTGAAGATCTAATTTTCATTTTACATATAAACTTCCATATATCTGACTTACACATGGTAAGTTATTTCTGTGCTTTAGAGATGACCCCAAACTGAACCTCAGAGAACTTTGTTGTACAGAATATTCATGTTAAATCTCAATTAATTACTCAAGATTGGGAATATCCTTGATCCAGAATACATATGGAATGTAAAGATTTGTTTTCATCCCACAGACTTTAAGGACTTAACTAAGGTAATGGTGTAATCACTTCTTGCTGCCTGTACAGTTAACAACAGGTAACAGTCAGTCCATCTTACATCAAATTGCTCTTTGAAGGGTCCAAAGTTCCTTTGTACTGCTTGGAAGCCACAGTGACTTAATTCTTAATTACATATAATTATCTAAAAAATGATGTCATTTAGGTAGAAGCTCATATCTATTTACACTTTTATATACAGTCACAAAAATATTTTTATAATATTGTATAATGAAATATCAAATCAAATTCCTTCACCTAGATCCAAATAAGTGGCTTTGCATTTCTCAGATTACTATATCTGAAAAAGGGAATTTCACTCACATTTCTGGAACACATTTTATTAGATAAATGGGAAAAGGAAGGTTTGGGAAGGAAATGGAAACGAAGGGAAAGATTAAAAATAGAAATCTTTTTTCAAAGGGTTAGTTTTGGAGATTTTATACTGCAAATATTTTTAATGTCCTTATGTCAACTGAGTCCAGAAATTCATATTGTAATGCAAGTATATGACTTTCTCTGCTTTTATAGCTCCAATCCTCCTTTTTCATTTATAATTATCACTCAGTATGCTTCATCTAACATCTAGCCTCTAGGAAAAGGGAATAGATCTTACAACATTTGTGAAAAAAGGAACACAAATAAGCTTCTGGGGCTATTTAAACAATGGAAGAAGTTATAATAATATATGCAATAATCTTGACCTGTATCAGAATATATTAGACTAGAAGTTTACTAGAAATATAATTTGCAGTTTTACTGAAGATCCATTTTCCAAATAAACAGATTTTAAATTTATTCTACTGATGTTGTGGGATGAACTTTTATGGTGATGCCATTCTACATCCATAAAATAGCAAAAATATATCTTTCTCACCCCTTTGAAATAATATTCCTATTGATCTGCTCATATTTATGCTTCTGCCACACACATTCATAGTTTCCACATGTATTGGAACTGTTACTAAATTTCAAGTTTTTCTGACATGAGTTGTAACAAAACCCTAGTTTTTGTAGTATAGAACCTAAACTTAATGGATTTCCACTTAGTTGCTACAGTAGTGATTTGGAATGGGTTTTACACCTAGAATTAATATGTTTTCTTATTCTATAATCTTCACAATATCATTCTAAAACAAATTGGAAGTAGAGCATTATCTCCAGTGATGGAAGAAAGTTTTCAAAATTGCTCTCAAAAAAGAAATCACTGACCATTAAAATCTAGCTTTCTTACACCTTGATCTGCATCTGAACTTATTATTTATTTATCTGAGTCTGAATCAATTCTGCTTAAGGACAGGATGAAACAGACTTAATGATCTTTTTCAATCATAATGATTCTGTCACTCAATGTTTTGGTGGTTTTTTTTTTTTACTGTGAGGGTGGTCAGACAGTAGAACAAATTGCCCAGAGAAGCTGTGGATTCTATATCCTTGGAGATATTCAAATCTGGACATAACCTTGATCAGCCTGGTCTATCTGGCTCTGCTTTGAACATGGATATTGGTCTTGATGACTTTCAGAGGTCTTTCCAAGCCTGAAGAAGTGATTCTGTGATTTTATGATTCTTTGAATAAAATAAAAATTCTTTTAATGAAAGAAGTCAGCTGTTCAAAAAGAAACTCTTTATGATGTTTGGAGTAGTAAATTCCACATACCTGAAGTAGTAAGATTCTTCATAATATTTTATTTTTTATTCCAGGTGAGAACAACATATTTCAGTTGTATCTGGACAGAGAGAAGTCACACAATTTTTCCACAGGGGCAATAAGATTCAAGCCTCCTGGGCCAAAGCAGTTCCCATGTTCTGAGATTTATTTGTATGGAGATATTTTTTCAAATTAAGTGCACTGTGAATTTGAAGATCAGGATAAATACATGCAGCATCAGAGACCAGTACATATTTGGATGAAGATAACTTTTCAAGTCTCAAGGTAGTCTTGAAATCAAAATCCCAGAGAGCATCCTACT
This sequence comes from Thripadectes ignobilis, assembly GCA_035584755.1. NCBI lineage: Eukaryota > Metazoa > Chordata > Aves > Passeriformes > Furnariidae > Thripadectes > Thripadectes ignobilis. Next base: position 69,185,130 of record JAWMRC010000089.1, read on the forward strand.
GAGGTGCTGCTTTTGGAAATTTACAGTCTGGTATTATTCATAATCTTTGAAGAATGTAAAATTAGGAATGGGCCACTTGCAAAGAGTAAAACTAATCTAGTGTGAACAAAGTGATGGATTTTTGGGTTCACAAGGTAAGAGGAAATCTCTCATTAATCTTGCTAATTTACTGCAGTAGTAACTGTCATGGTCTCAGTTCATTCCTACAGAGATTACAAGGATGTATGGCGTTGACAGATCCAGTCTAATTTGCTTGCGTAAAACAAAACAGTGGTTCTGAAACAAACAGTGAGTTAAACATGGCAGTCACACAAATACACAAATTATAGAAGGTAACCTGGTTTTCAGCAGTCTCAATGTAACATCCCAGAGAAAATCCTGGTGACCTCAATTCAAATAACAGGATGAAAATGTCTCAAAAAACATAGTCTCTGAAATTAAAATATATTTTCATAGCTTTCTCATGACTGTGATTACTGATGAGGCAAAACACAAGGGGTAACAGTAATGTTCAGCTGCACAATTTACCTGAGTTTTTCAACCTATGCTGGCCTCTTTACACTCTGTGCATTGTGTGTAATGCCACTATTTATCTTGCTCAGGTCCATTCTGAAACCTGTTGTCTCTTATATATGACTTTTGAGTTCACCCTTTAAATCTCTTTTCACCCTTTACTTTACATAAATGAGAGATGTAATTAGCTCAGCACCCAGCAGCACTGTTCTCTAGCAAAACCACCTTTCTTTTTCATTTGTTTTCCATGAAGCAAAGCAAAACTGTCAGAATATTACAAGGATGGATTAAATTCCAATTTTGTAAAACCACAGTTGTTTAAGGTTTTTAAGTACTTATGAAGTACCCAGTACTATATGAGCTAAATATAAAATTTAAAATTTTATAAACTATTGTTAGAAATTTCTATAAAGTGTGTTTAGCTGTCTAATAGACTAAAGCAAAAGAGAAGAATGTGTTCCACTTGATTAAAAAAAAAAAAAAAAAAGTCAAAATATGCTTTGGTCAGTATCCAAATAAATAAATATTTGGCTGGTAAAACTAATTCTTCTTATAATGGTTTCCCTCTTTTTAAATTTTCTGTTCACCTAAGAGTTTTAAATTGCTGTTACCACTGCTCAGCCTGGCTCTGGGGTGTTGCTTGAAGTTGTACACTCATGGGTGGAGACATTTGGTGATGATAAGTACTAGCACAAGTTAAGTGATTCCAAGAGTAAGTTTCAAAATAAAAAAATAAAAAAAATAAAAAATCTCCGGTTTTGTGTGTTTTTGTTTTGGTGGGGTTTTTTTGTGTGTGTGGGGTTTTTTTGTTGTTTTTTGTTTGTTTGTTTTTTGGTTTTTTTTTTTTAACAGGGCTTAATTTATTGGCACCAATTCTCTGTTAACAAGACCCATTCACCAAAATTAGGTGCTCAGGCTTATGCCATTCCAGTGACCATTGCTTTCATGAAGACACAGACAATAACTCTCATTAAAATTAATAGTTGTTAGTATCCCTCCACCTCCTGTGTTGTATCTTTCCTTCTACTGTTTTCATTCCTTTGCTAACCTTTCAAACTTTCCCTCTGCACATACCTCCCAAGCCTTACAGTCCTTCTTTCTCTTAGACTGTGGCCATTCTTTCCACTCTGTGAGACCACTGGTGCCTTTTCCTAATGTTTCCGACTCACTGTTCACTACAACTGGTCACATTATTCAATGCAATTTAAGTGTTTGGTGCACACAGCCAGTCCTTCATTTCTCTGCTTGGAAAAACGTCCTGAGCAGAGTCATCATTTGTCATTGTACACCGGCAATCTGCAGGCGCCTATTCACAAGGCAAGGTTTGCTCCTGAATTGTTATCTCAGCAATTACGCACTTTGAATTCAAGGAGTGTAATTTCTAACCTGCAGGAAAGAAGCTGAGTTCCAGAAGGAAAAGTTTTGTCATTGTTTGAATAGGAATCTGCTTCCCAGGTCTCTCTCTGCAATAAAGGGAATTTTTGCTCTTGCTATTCATAATTCTCTTTTGTCAAAGCAGTAGAAATTATTATTTTTTTTCACTGAATCTTCAGACAAATTATTAACAATTTTTCTTTTCGCAGTGTCAAGAAAATTAACAGTACCTGTTTTTCTACATCTCTATTGACTACCTATAGGAAAAGAATTCCAAGTCTTTAAACATTTACGTTTTCTTTTTGACATTAAAAGAATAACCTTACCATGTAAAATCAACATCTTAAAAACTTTCAAAGCCTAAAACTGGAATTTGAATCCCTACACCAGAAATTCATCCACCTGGAGTTCACAGCATTATTTAATATGAGCAACTCAAGTGACTGAAACATTGTTAAACTCTAGGAGCATTGTTATCAAGCAATTTGCACTAAAGGAAATCTTTTTGGGAAACATTTAGATATCATAAAGAAATAATTATTTTCATTTAAGGGTATCAACACTCTCTGTTCTGTTTCCTCCTCCTTCAGAACAAAGAAATCAGTAAATAAAATCACCTGGAGGTGGGGGAGAGGGGGAGGCCAGAGACCAGAAACCAAAGTAAACCAAACCAAAAAAACACCCCACCTTATCAACATTGTTGAAATAGTTTTTAAATCTTATTCCAGTAAAACAAGTCACAGGTTTTTTTGTTTGTTTGATTTTTTTTTTTCCCCCCAGAATTCAAGGTCAGCCTTGAACAGTTGAAGTCATGAGTTTGCTGCATACATGAATTATCCTCTAGAGAAACTCTTGTCTTACAGCTTCAATTAGGGTTTATTATCATGAAAATTTCTGAGTCACATCACTCATGATGGGATTCTTCTGATCAAATGCTTATTTAATGGGGACCTAAACATCAGAGTTAGTCTTACAAGATTCTATATCTAATGAGAGAGAGAAATCAGCCCTTCTAGAATGTTTGGTGCCATTCATAAAATAATTGTCCAAATCAGCTAAAGAAGTGGATGTGTAATACTGTCTTTTTGCTGGTCAAATACTTTAAAAATTCCTCCTAGCCTTTTATCTCTCCAAGTTATAAGGTAGATGATTTGCAACATTCGGTTTTACAGAAATGTGGATATTTAGCCCCGGTGTGTCATGACTATTGCTCATGTCTCTTACAGGCAGAGTTAAATCATGACTTTTCCTTTCTTCATTGCACAGTGTCATTCCTTATGATACTGTGTTGAACTTCAATTCACAGTCTTGCTCAGATCCTCTAATTTTTGTGGTTTGGAGGTTTTTGTTTGCTTTGGTTTTCTTTTTTTTTTCGTTTTTTTTTTTTTTTTTTTTTTTTTAGAAATACTAAATAACAATTTTGGAAATACTACAAATCTTTGTACACAGGGGACATACACTTTGAAACAAGATCTGAAGTGAAAATGAATGCATTTATGTACACATGCAGATCACACCATGTATAAAACAAAATATTTTCTTTGTTCTATATCATACTGTAATAAAAATACTGATAAATAGAAATAACATGTATCTGATGCTCACAAATGTACACACACATATATGTATATATTTTTCTCTCTATTGCTTTGGTAGAAAGCGCTTAGTAGAACAATCAGATGTGTCTTGACAGGGGGAAAAGAGGAAGATTTTAGTTTTACAATGCTATTAGGCTTCTCTGATGAACTTCTAAAGTAATCTAGGAAAGACATGTTCATTAGAGTCTCATTACTTGGCTGGGTAATTGCTGTTCGTATCAGAAACACAAATCACAAGAAAGGCTTATTAAAACAACCTATTAAAAATCTCAGACAGACAGACTGCTCTGCAGTATGTGCCACTAAGTCAGGTAAATAGCACCAAGGAAATTACAAAATTGGAAACCCTTGTTAAGGTTGTTTTGTTGCCTTTCTACTTGTAAGAATAGAACTTTTTCCCTCCCTACTATTGTCTATTTATGAATACCTTATCCCATCTAGTGTGCAGTGAGTCAAAAAATAGAGTATCTATCATTTCCTACAGCAGATAATTTCAGACACTAATAGACTTCAGTGCTAGGAACTTTAGTCGTGCTGTTTAATCTTTATTTTTCTCTGTTTCATCCTCTCACTCATTAACTCTTTTTATTCTCATCTATCTGCCTGTTTTAAACTGATTGTCTATCATAGATGATCATTACACATCACCTGTCCTCCTGCTGACCTAAATTTCTCTTTCCTTATCCTCCTAATAGGACTATATAGTTCTGATTCAACAAAACGCATAAACTTTAATAAATAACAAGGCATATAATTAAGGAATACTCATATTCCTTAACAGTAAGGTGATATTAGCTATTGTGATATTTCATGATATATGTTTGTGTATAAATTATTTTTAATTAGTTAATATTAAGGACATAATTTTGTCTGCTTCTCATCATTAAAGTACTTAAACAAGTGTCAGAAATCACACAATGCAAACAAATCTCCTATCCAGTTCTCCTCAGCACCACCACAAAACTTTGGTGGGTGAAGAGGACACCTGCCACTTGTGAAATCAAACTTTTAGCTAAACAATACCTGTCCAGAAAATACCAGAGGCACATTCTCTCTCTCTCTCTTTTTTTTTTTTTTTTTCCCTCCCTTCATAGGTTTAGTGCATGATTGAACCATTTATAGGCAATGTAATGATTTTTAAGTCAAACTTATAAATATACCACTGTTGACAGCTTTTAAATGTTTCATCAGTTACATACTAAGATGATGTGAAGGGACACATCCGGTAAATATTTGATGAATGTCATCAAGACAAGGGCAGAGGAATATTTTTAGAGCTTTAAAATTAATAAAAGAAAGTTGTAGGGTTTTTTGGGGGGAGGGCTTTTTTTTTTTTTTTTTTTCCTGAGCCACTAGTCTTATGTAAGAATTTTTAAGGGGTATTCTAGGCAACGTTTACACAGGAAGGAAATGGTGATATTTTCATTTCACTGGATACTTGAATGTTGTTTAAAATGTCTGAGGTCATAGATATTCTTGATAATCTCGGGATAAAAGTTTTACATAACATTATGTTTATCATAATCTTAGAGGCAGAATTTTACTAATACACTTTTACTGTCCTGATGGAAACGTAGTAAAAGCAAAAATTTTAAAATTTTTTTTTGCAATTTAAAATAAACTGTTTTCCTCTATAGCAAGTAAGATACGGCTCCGATATTTAAGTAACAAACCTTTTCAGTCACTAAGAAATCATTATGTGTAGATAGAAAAAAAGAACAAAAAAACCCAAACGATCACAGGTAATAATCCCATCAGTAAAAATAAAAGATAGGAATGAACACAGTTAATGCAAATTAAGCTTTAAAATCTCAACATAAGGTCAATAACATTAATTAAGAGATTCAATTTTTATCCTTAAGTAATAACTCGTATTCAGGTATCCCACTATGGCTATGGTTCTTTTTCCCATTGTCTCTGAACATCAATTATGTTTGGTTTTAGGAATGTGATACAAATAATTAAGAATTTTACAATGCACATTCTTATGTAAAAAATTACCCCTAACATAATGCTTTTTCTCATATGTTCACTTTTGTATATAATTATAAATAATGTTTTCCATGCAGTCTTATTTCTGCCTGTCCATCTCTGCACCCTCATTACTGAAACCAGTAATACTTTCTTAGTCAAATTACTAAAAGTTTTTTACCTTCTAAATTCTTCCTTAACATACTAGACTTCATTTTATTAATGCCTGTACTGGTGTTCTACCACTTATGATGTTGCATGGAGTGGGGTTCTCCAAGAAAGAGGGTTATAGAGCTATAGAACTGCTTATATGGGAAAACCCCTTCAGAGTCCCATCATTAACTCAGCAGTCCAAGCCCACTACTAACTCATGTCCCTAAATGCCACAACTACATGTTTTATCAACATTCTCTCTGTCATCCTAACTAGTCTCCAATTATTCTCTCCAATTACCTGTAAAATGCAGAGATCACCTACTGACAGTGATCCTTATTTTCTCTGAAGAAAGAAAACCTGCCCAGGAAAATGTCACTCCATTCCTTCAACAGTGAGGAAGTTGGGAAAGTGACTGCGCCTTACAGATGCACCAGCACCACTGACAGGAGTATGGTTTATGCTTTTGAGGACAGACTGGTCTCCAGGGCTGACGAAAACAAAGCCCACACTGTTGGAGGATGGGTTATTGAACTGAGACTTCTGCCTCCTAGACAATCACCTCTGCCAATGAGGAGAAACAACACCAGCTCCAAACTGCTCTTCCACAGTCCCAGGCTCTGATGAGTCTCTAAGGCTCTTTGCACTCCCAGTTGGGCCCATGACTGACACAGAAAAGCATTTGAAAGGTAACACAGAAGAAGAGACACAAATATTAAGGAGGTTGAATGCTCTGTGCTATTCCAAGATGTAGCCATAAATCTGCCTTCATTAGCCTATGAAGAGAATTTATTCGTATTGTCTCTAAATCTGGCTGCCAAGCAAAAACCTGTGTTATCTGCAACTTTTTGTTCAGTAGGTAGACACTGAGTTTCACCACAAGTGGTATTTTGCAATAATTATTTGACTAACTTGAGCAGTTACTGGATATAGTGCCCATGGTTGAAATTAAAAAGAGACAAGTTGAAATGAAAAGCTGAGTCTTAGCCAAAGCTGAAGGAATGCTGCTGATACCATCTGCTAGCACAGCCCACAGGAACCAGGAAACCACAGAATTAGCTTTATGTGAGGAATTATGTTTCATCTGCTTTTTAGAGAAGATTAACAGGAGCCTGTTGTCCAATTGTAATATCAGTACCCATTTAATAGCACTTCTGATTTTGCTAGGAGTGATTTTAAATCTCTGTTGAGAAGTATAAATGCTTTACCCAAATGACACAAGTTTTGTTGCATTGAAAACCTAGGTAAAATCAGTCATAACTATTTTTTTTGTGAATTTTCCAGATGGGCTCCTAATGATTCAGTCCTAGGAAAGCAAAAGTTATAATTTTTAAAATTTTATTTCTGCAGTTCTAAATACTGGATTCTTTATTAAGCAGCATCCTTACGTAGGGACAAGTCTTTAGTACTATGAAGCTGTTATATGTGAGAATGAAGGAGTGAAAGTTTTAGAAGTTTTCTATAGGTTTGGGGGTTTTGGGGGTTTTTTTTGGTAGAGTTTAAATTATTTTTTTAGATATGGGATTCATTATTATAACAAACATTCAAAAGATGAATGAAATATTTTTTGTTAGACTGTGGTGAAGCAAGAGTAAAAAAAAAAAAAACACAAACCAAAACAAACCAGCAAACAATAAAAAGCTTTCAATACATATATGAAAATCATAGAAACGTTGACTCATTCTGATTGGAAAAGACCTCTAAAATCATTGAGTCCAGCACTTCCAGGTTCACCAACACACCCTGTCCCTAAGTGTCACATTTACACGTCTTTCAAGTCCCTTCAGGGATGGTGACTCCATCACTGCCCTGGGCAGCTTGTTCCAGTAATTGACAGCCCTTTAAGTGAAATGATATTTCCTAATATTCAATCTAAACCTCTTCTGCACAACTTGAGACCATTTCCTCTCATCCTACTCCCTCTCATCCTATTGCTTGTTACTTAGGACTAAAAACCGACACACCCCACCCCCACCCCCACCTCCCACCCCAGCTCCCCCTCCTGTCAGGGAGCTGCAGAGCCAGAAGGTGCCCCCAGACCCTCCTTTTCTCCAGGCTGA
>JAWMRC010000089.1:69192914-69331189 GCA_035584755.1 Thripadectes ignobilis
CCAGCCCCTTCCCCAGCCCCGTTCCCTTCCCTGCACACGCTCCAGCCCCTCAGGGTCTCTGCTGTCTTAGGGGCCCAGAACTGCCTCCAGATCCCTCTGCAGAGCCTTTCTGCTCTCCAGCAGATTGACACTCCCATCCAGCTTGGTGTCATCTGTGAACAAACTGAGGGTGCACTCAATTCCCCTTCCAGAATATTGATAAAGATGTTAAACAGGGCTGAGCCCAATACTAAGCCTTGGGGAACCCCAGTGGTGACTATCATGAGCTGAACTCTATTCACCATCACTCCTTGGCCTTGACCATCTACATGAGTTTTTATGTCACAGCTCTGAGTCTTGGGGTTCAGATGTGACACTCCATGCCTGCTGCAGAGACAGTAATGGTGTTTAGTGAGAAAATATAAGACACCCTCCAGTGATTTTGGAGACCATCAGAGCATTAATACTAAATGGATGTGATATGAAAAGGAATAAGAATAGCTCTAGCCACACCTGTGAAGCCTGTGGAAGAGGTCACTGGAAAATATTTTTTCTCTGGTGTTGTTATGGAAGATGAGAAATGAACTGTACAAGGCCACAGAATTTCCAATTAAATACCTGTTTTTGAGCCTGAATCCCAAACTTGTGGATTCTTCTGATGGCTCAGTGATTTGAAATGGGGCCTGAATTCTGAGCCAAGTTATTGCCCTTGGCCATGCCAGCTACAGAAAAACTTCTACATAGTTTGACTCCAGAGATATACAGGGACTGAGGGAAGTTTATAACATTCAACACTGAGATTCATGTTTTCCTAAATGTGCTAATATCATGCAGTTACCTGAAAAAGCCACTGATGAAAGGTAAATTGAATGCTAGGCTTCTTATATCACTCATTGCCAGATGTTGGCTTCTCAGCTAAATGAGAGTCCCTGCTAGCTCCACAGTCGAGTTTGCTAACTGCAGTAGCCGTATGGGTGTGTTTTTCTTCCAGATATAGGCCCTAAGGCTCATTTTGTTATTCCCCGTGCTGTGCTTTTTCTTTTGCTTTTTCTCCAAAATTAAAATCCTAACTTAAAGGTAAATCTACCTCTCTGTGTGTATGTGGAGTAGGTAAATTTACTTCTCTGTGTGTATGTGGCTTTGGGAACAGTTTTCTAAACACATTTTGGGGTGTTTTCCATCAGGGAGTGTCCCTAGTCAGTATCGACTGTAGGATGAAGAAGTCATATAATTTCTGTGTTATTCATCTTGAACAGGCTGTAGAAACCCCACTGGTGGTGGTATGGATGAAAACAAGTTTTCAGCAAAGAACACAGTTGTGGTTTGCAGAATCACCTTCTACTTTTATAAAAAAAATTGCACATAGAAACCTCATCAGGAATTAATCCATTTTCTACACAAGGTCTGCATTCCCATTGCACGACATTTTAGAGAAAAGCAGGACACTGAATGAGAAAAAGACGTCTAAAAGAAAGTGTTATGTAAAGAATAGGATAAATTCAGGGTTCCAATGCAATCAATTTTGTAAATTATGAATTAACCAGCTGAGCAGAGCTTTTTCTGCTCATTCTCAGTGTCAAAAGGTGTCTAGCAGTAAGAGACAAGATCCTGGCTTTCCTGCTGTATGGAGAGGCCTTTATCTTCAGTATTTACTAAACCTGTGATGCACTGTCTACAAAAAACAAACAAACAAAAAAAAAGGCAACAGTGACTTTGTTTTCACTGCACAGCATCAGTTCAAGATTTTGTTCCTGTCCATGAAGGACTTTTGATTAATGTATAACCTTTAGGACTAATATATTTGTACTCTTTTATGAACAATACCTTGTTTTCAGTTTATTTATTAGCAGAGTAAGCACCATGATGACTAAGAATCTTGCTGAAACAAAGTCATTGTACTGTAAATTATTTCTGATGCACCCACTTTCTGGATTCCCATTAAACAAGGAATTACACTTGTAAATGAAACTATTTACAATGCCAATTACTAACACTATGATATCTAATTTTGGATTATGTTAATCAGAGAAAATTCAAGTCTGACTGTTATTCTCTGGTCTAGAAATCTAATTGAAATTGTGGCCAGAAAATTCTTATTGCTCTTCCTTTTGAACCTATTTTAGAAGCTGCACGAAATTATGTAACAATCAATCTATTAAGCAGGGAGATAATAACTGACATTTCAGATCTACTAATACATAATTATAAATCAGATAATTTTATATCTTCACATATTTATTAGTCTGAAAAAATTCACTTGGAGCATTTAGGGTTTTAATAATGATATTCATATTAAATTACTTTCTGAGCTTGACCTCATGCTAAAATTACTCTAAACCGTTTAAATATTTTTAACAAGTGAGAAAATAGCAGAAGAATTTATTTATTTATTTATTTTAAATCCTTAGGAATGTCACAAAATTACAATGTTGTCATTTTTATGAATAAGGTACACAGTTGTTTCACTAGGCTGTCTGTGCTACTTTAAACCCATTAAATGTTTGGAACAGGTACTTTCCATTACACTCTGCAAATGCCAAGTGGGAAAGACAAGTTCAATTTAGGATAGTGGGGCTCTTTTCACTGACTACAGCAGTCCTAAGATTTCTCCCCATGAATTCAGCTTTTAGTATCTTGTTTTGACTTCATGTACAGCCAAGAGCAAGGGTTGATGTATGAGAAACATTTAGACAGCATTAGCCTGAAGAAGTATCATTACACATCTAAATCATAACATCTTTCCTATTTCTTCATTGCTTTCAGGGGTTGTAATTTGCTGGTCATCTACAACAATATTAAATTGCTTTACCCTTCCTACATATGCACTTAGCAACTCAAATTCTCTACACCGAGTAGTGAAGACACAGCCCAGTTTGAAACTTATTTCCAGCCTATTCATCATACAAGTCTTTTTGCTGTCTGGGAAAGGAGTAAGTGAGTTCCACTTGCTTTATGTTATAAAGACTGAAAAGAAATTGCTATTATTTCTCAGTGAATGTCCTGATGGAAAATGCAGCCTGAACAGTCTCCTTCAGTAAGGGTAGAAATGTGTAGTACTTTTACCATCAAACATTATGTAGGAATTAAAACTCAAAGTATTCAACTGTGGGAGTTGGTTTGTTTGTTTGGTTGGTTGGTTTGGTTTTTTTCCCCTCCTGAAGCTTTTCAGCATTTCTTCCAGTATCCTTTTATCCTGTTTTTGTTCTTTCCAGGTATGTTTCCTAGGAACAGGGAAGGGATGGGAGATAATAGTATTTCTAATCAAACTTTGGAGCTTAAGGGATCATACTAAATTTCTTTGTTTGTATTTTCTTCAAACATTATTGCTGAAAGCAACTAGATTTGAAGCCATAGAACTGAAACTATTGGGCCAGTAAAATACTGTTTGGTTTTCAAACTTTGCAGTATTGTCATTCTTTAATGTTTCTTGGTCAAATATTCAGTCTAATTGTGTTTAGTTACCTCTCTGCTTCAGTAACTGTCTTGTGTAACTTCATAAAAAATATACAGAATAAATACAATGTCTTCAAAGTCAAATGACGAACTGCACCACAGTATTCAAGGAGCAGTCTTCCTTTTTCCTACTGTCAAGAAATTTCCAGAATTTGACTGATGCCATTTCAGGGAAAAGGGGGGGGGGGGGGAAGAAAAGAAAAAAAAAAAAAAAAAAAGCAAGAAAACAAAGAGAAGTAAACTTTCACTGGATTTAGAAAACATGACCAAGAATGAAAGAAAAGGATGTAAAATGTTTAAATTACTTGTACTTTTGTGGATGTGGAAGCAACTCCTCTTTTTTTGGCAAATTAATGTAAATGCTTTATACGCTATGGAAACTGCTTCAAAGGGACTTGTAATTCTCACTCAAAAGATTTCTTTTTCCTTAATACACTGCTTAAGAAGAAAAATTACCAGTTTAAGAATATTGGGTTCCTAATTTAGTGACTGGATCTGAGGTAGGTAAATAGGATCAATAATACCTTTCATGACTCACAAACACATGGTAACATCTGTCTGATTTTAATCCTTTTGCATCTGAAACCTTTCCAGCCTCAAGAAGTCATGACAGCAGGTAATACATAACCTACATTCATGTCTTCTGTTCAATATTGTAACAGCCAAAGCCACACTGAAGAGAAATATTTTATTCAATTTTGAAGACAGGTATCTTCTTTTAATGTTATATTTATTGAATACAGTGACTTAAAGGGAAAAAAATCAAAGGTGTAATTTGAAGCCAGTGCTGGTGTTACCCAATCTGTGTTTCAGAGAGAGGCAGCTAGAAGAGCAGATGCTGTTGGAAAATGATGTGGTACTTCAAACACCAGGGAAGTCTCAGAGGCTTTGCAGTACAAACTGACCTACTATTCCACAGGCATTTTCAATGCCATGGTTTTATTACCTATTTAGGTACCTAGGACTATACTGACAATTAAGGCCTCCAGTGCTCTGTGAAGGCATCAGAATGGCTAAAAAGGAATAAATTTCCTCTTCTTTGTCCCCTGTGCCAATTCCATGGGCATTATGGATATGATACTTTCATGGTGAATGAGAGGCATCTCAACATGAATAAAGCACCTAATATAACCATCTATTTTATAAAAAATGCATATTTAAGCTTACATGCATATTTTTAGATACTTTTAAATAATACCTTGTGCTTTTTGGAAAACCCTTTCAGCTGGAAGCCTGAATCTTCTGTATGAAAATTTTTTTGCAAGTGGTGCTGAAGCATTTAGGTCACTTTGACATTCTTGCAAATATTAACTATTACTAAAAAAACAGGCACAGTCCAAGTGAAATAATTCATATTTGAGTCATAACATCTTAGTGGAATAAGACACTAAACTTCACGACAATGACAACAACCTTTTAAATGCCATATAGCAGTTATCTTATAATCTGGCACACGTTCTTTTCCTGATACATTAAAATTCCTTACTAGGTTTTAGCTTCTTCCTATATGAGTAGAACAAAAAAAATTAAGCTATATGTTACTGTACTATAAAAGAATATTCCAAGAAAAGGGATGCTCAAAGACAGGAGATTGCAGCAGCAGCTCCCAAGAAAATCCCCTTTGTACATTCAGGTTCTGCTATATCTTTTCTTCTAGTGTATTTTATAAGGGGAAAATATATACATTTAGTACTTTGCTTATTTAGGTATGCAATTGTGTATTAAATGGCAGCTAACTGATGTCATACTGGATGCAGTACTTCTGAAAAAAAAATCTTGACATGTTTGACATAAATTAGTCATATAAAAGGCATCATTGCTAAACTGTCTGAACATAAAACAAAGTTCACTTAATATTGCTGAATGAGCTGATCAGATGAAAGTCCTCTAGCTGACCTTATTCCATCAGAAAATGCAACTAGAAAAAGAATTATAGGGAAAGATCAGGCAAAATGCAATATATCTTTCATCTCAGCAGAACTTAGTGTACCCAATATAGGGTCTGGTACTTTGTTTTGGAGAAGTAGTAGTGCCTTTAAACTGAAAGGCAGTAGGTTTAGATTATAAGAGAGAAATTCTTCCCTCTGAGAGTGGTGGGAGCCTGGCACAGGTTGCCCAGAGAAGCTGTGGCTGCCCCATCCCTGGAAGTGTCCAAGGTCAGGCTGAACAGAGTTTGGAACAACTGGGGCTAGTGGAAGTTGTCCCTGCCCATGGCAGGGAAGTTGAAACAAGGTGATCTTTAAGGTCCCTTCCAACTCAAACCATTTTATGAGTCTATGATTCTATTTTTGAATGTGCTTGAAATCAGCATCAGTTTTGGCTCTTTAGTACTTAACTATAGGAAACTCAGTTAATGCTGTGGGTGAGCAATAGGTTCATGGGTTGAGCACAGAGGGTTACAGTGACTGAAGTCACATCACACTGGAGACCTGTCTCTAGCTGGTTTCCACAAGGCTCTATCTTACGTCCAGTGATCAACATCTTCATCACTGGCTTGGAAGCAGGACTGGAAGGGATACTAAGCAAGTTTGCAGAAGACAAAAAACTGGGAGAAGCTGTTGACTCTACCAAGGGCAGGGAGGCCCTGCAGAGGGACCTGGACAGATCAGAGGGCTGGGCAGTCACCAGCTGTATGGAGTTTAACAAGGGGAAGTGCTGGATTCTGCACCTGGGATGGGGCAACCCTGGATGTGTGTACAGAGTGGGGAAGGAGATGCAGGAAAGCAGTGCCAGGAAAGGGCCCTGGGGGTCCTGGTCAGGGGCCAGTTGGCCACAAGTCAGCAGTGCCCTGGAGCCAGGAGGGACATCCCTGTCCTGGGGGGCATCAGGCCCAGCATCGCCAGCTGGGTGAGGGAGGGGATTGTCCCACTCTGGTCTGCTCTGGATGTGACTCTTGGGCACAGGGTGTGACTCTTGGGGATGGTCCTGTGCAGGGCTAGGGGCTGGACTCAGTGATCCTTGTGGGTCCCTTCCAACTTGGCGTATTTTGTTATTCTGTGTGACCATGATAATCCAACAGAAAATCCTAAAAGCAACTAAGCTCCAGACTATGTGAAAAGGTGGCTGAATCAGTTCAGATGGGTAAAAGAGAGGCCACGAGAGTGAATATTTTCAGATTACTTGCAAATTGAATAATGTGTCTTAATTCTGTCCACCAGTTCTTACCTCCTTCTCTAGGTGCTTTTTTACACTCAGGATCAGATGTAGGCACACCAGGGCCATGTGCACCACCTGCCTTGAACCTCTAGTTCCAGAATGGGAGTGTTGCTTGCTGAATAGGTTTATCTCTGTTGATTACAGAAAGGGTCTTCAAACAAGAAGCTTGTTTAGAAACTTATTTCTAGTCTTAAGTGTAGTGGCATGAACTCCACCTTGGGTGTTTTAATAATGCTTTTTTAAAACATTGTACTGTGACTGTACTGTAAGGTAATTTAAAATACTGTAAGGTAATTCAGTAAAGCTAACTGCAGGCGGTTATTCATTTATGCCCCCTTTTTGCCTTTTTTTTTTTTTTTATCTTCATTTCTAAAGTTTCTGGTTTTCTTTTTTCTTTTGAGAGCTAATCACTTTTATTAGAGCTCATCATGTCCTGAAACTAAAATGTAAGTAGCAGTATCTGACTGTTGGACAAAATAGAAAAGCCTGATTGTACGATGCCACACTGAAAAATATTCTTCCTCTGGCCCATGTATTTAACACCAGAAAACATTTTATTTTCTGCAGAATGTCCCATAGGCACATTTAGGTTTTTTTCATGGCAGGATGTTACGTAACAGCACACAAGGCATATTCAGATAGCTAATGAAAAGAGTCATGCATTAATTCTGTGCTTTCTCTGTAATAGCAAGACTAACATCAGTTCTGGTCTAGAAAACATGTAGCTGTGGGCAAAATTTCAAGTTAATATGTTCTTCAAAGAGGAGTTAAGTTGTTTTTTTACCTGCTAAAATTGTCTGTCCATATCTGACTCTGTCCATATCTGACCCAGGGGATCAAGAAAATAGTTCCTCATGCCTAGCTGTTTCATGGAAAAACTTTCTTAAGACAGGCAAATCAAAAGGCATGGTTTAACCTTACTACAAAGATAACTGAGCTATATGAACACCTAATGAACCGTGATTTGTTTTGCTTCCTCCTGTACATAGTAACAGGCGTAAACACTTGAAATGGTTTTCAAAGCTTTTGTAAGAGAGAATGTGACATCTTGGCCTTCCTCAAGAAGCACATTCTCATATGATTTGTTATGTCCAAAAGATTCACAAAAGGCATGACATGGCCTTAAAGGACAAATTAGAAAGGACTCAGTTTGAGTGACAAGAGGAAAGCAGTTTTTGTCTGCCTGACCCATGTCAAGTATGGACAACAAGCCAATGTAAAGGTCAGTGTGAACAATTGCCATGGGAAATTTCAGCCTTCCAAAGACAAAGCAGTACAGCCAGTAGTTCTGAAGTCTGTAGAGCCTGAAATGAGCAGAACACTTTATGACACACGGTTTACATTTAGCAAAGACTCAACCGTCTAACGTGTTTCTACATTTTCTGCACACTTTTATTTGAGTTTGCATCACTTATTGCATTTTAGGTCAAAGTATCCTTACTGACAAAATTATATGCTTAAATCTTTCCTACGTGGCAGTCAGGTAGCTTCTACAATGGAGAGTTTTAGAAGTGTGTCTTAATGTTCCCAACAGATTAGTCACTCTTTAAGCCATCAATATCACTGCTCTGAACTGACTGGAGAAGGAGAAAACAAGAATCACATTTGCTATGGAATATGAGAACATAATCATAACATACAGTTATATAAAAGACAATCCAGAGAAGAAAAAAGTTTGTACTTTATGCAAAGAGAAAAATTAGTTTAGGGGAAGTCAGGCAGTTTTAGTTATCTTTCAGATATGTGTGTGTCATGGAATGCAAATGTCCTTTTTAGGTGTGGTCATGAAAATTGACTTAAACACAGAAGTCTGTAAAAAACAACATGCCATCTGATTAGCTTTCCTGCCTTCAAAATTGTCTGATTGTATGTCACCCGCCTTTGTTGCAATTCAATGACTGAATAAACCTTATTATTACTTATCATACTATCTGTGTCTGTGTCATCTCAAAGACAAACTCAGTGAGGATCAGCTCCCTGTTATGTTTGGTTCTGCAAAAGTGAATTGGAAGATATGACCTCTCCCTGGAACTACTCAAGATTCAATTTCAGTCATAGTAGACAAGTGTAACAAATAATACCCACATCTCATGGCTTCATTCTAATTATTTGCTTGCAGAGTGCAATAATTCACTGTGGACCCACACTTCAGTAGTAAATTAATACTCCCACACCCTGTGCTGGCTCAGCTATTGTGACTGTAAAATCAGAATTTAAGTTCTGAGCCATGTCTCCAAACATGCTACAACCCTACTCACATTTCAGTAGCTTCTACAAGAAGGTGAATTCATTGTGCAATCCAAAGAGGAAATAGAATCCAAGTTTCAGTCTATCACTGGTCCCCAAAGGGGAACAAATATAAAAACAAACTTTCTGAGTTTGCTGCAATTTTTTTATTATTATTATTTTTCACACTTTATTGTCAGCACTTTAGATTTTACTCAGAAAAATGTATATTGTATTCTTGAAGACTAGCAAATAGCTACACTGAAAATAAATATTCTTTATAAAACTTATAAAGTTGAAGCTTCTTAGAAGGTTGTAAACAACTTAAATATTGCATTGCATGTAAAAAGGCACAAAAAAAGGAAATCAATTCCAAAACTGAAAATGAGAAAAACAAAATCCCAATAAACTAAATTAACAAAAATCAAGAAGGGTAAGTTGGTACTGGTGACCTCAACTGACCTACATTAGAGGGTAATTACTACCCAATCAATAGTCCTTATGCATAACTATGGACATAAGTGGTCAATAGAAAGTGATAAAGAATGGTGATCAATAAACATTACAGTCTGCTGGCCAATTGTCCAAGAAGTGGGGGAAAAGTTGTTACTTTTTGACTTTGGATTTCCAACATAGGAACAAGGATTCATTGAAGTTTGGGATTTGAAAAGTTTCCACAATATACTACGCCATCTTTCTCTTTTAAATTCTTCTTGCACAACTGACTTAATTGCTTCAGTGCAATTCCATTTTACTGGCATATGGATTGCCAATGTTCCCAAAGAACATCTACAAATTTTGCACAGTTCTTGTGCAAATAAACATGGTCCACTGAGCTGTTTTGAGCTCAGAGTCAAAAAAAAAAAAATATTGCTTCTGTTGCAGGACAGCAGAAAAGAGAAAAGTAAGGCCCTGAGCTTGAGACATTTTGTTGAGAAGCTGAAAACCCTGTTGATGTGGGATATACAGTTTCAGGGGCCTAAAACAAAGTGCAATGAAATATCTGGTGAAGGGGAAAATGAAACTTTTTTACTGAATTGAAACAGTCTTGAATCTGGCCCTTGATAAAGATCCAGCTGTAAAGAAATAATTTATTATTACTCCCTGATCACTGGTAGTGAATCAGACATGAACAGTCATTAAGAGCTGCATTTAATGTTTCAGAAAATATTTTTGATTTTTTAATTTCCACAGTCTAATTTACATTCACTGAGAGACAACAGTCAGTCAAGGCATATAACATAAAACACATTTACCACAGCTTCACACATATGCGTTCCTCCTCCTACAGTCTAAGAATGCTGATGAAAATTATCCCTGGGACATGTTTTCTACAGATAGTACATGAATTTTTGTACAGACAATGTTGATTCCTTGTGATACTGGCTAGGATCCACTCCTAAGTGTGTGGTTTGTCAGAATCTAAAACAGAATCCAAAAATAATCACATAGAAAGACTATGATTTTGAAATTTTAAAATTGGATTAGGAAGCATTTTCCCACAAAAATTACAGACTTACTGCTGAAATAAGGCAATGAACCCTTCTGAAACTAATTCATGTGTACTCTCTCAAAAGGAGCTTAGATGATTTTGAAATAGATACACTTTAAATCAGGGGGATGTACAACTTCTTGATTCCGTCAAAAATTATTTTTTGACAAATTTTATGTGTTTTACTAACCACAAATAGTATTATAAATAAAATTACAATTCTATTTCTAATAATTCTTTTAGATTTTCTCCCTCTGGATCTCCAGAGCATATTACCCTGACTCTTTAGTGCTATGGATAACATATTCCATGTTCAAATTGGTGACCACATACCTGGTGTGGTTCCAAGAACTTCATCAGGACTACTTGCCTGCTATGGAATAAGATTTACAATTTTCCAATAAAAAGTTATCTTCTTCCTCCCACCTCTTTTTTACACATTTTTTTACTTATTAGTAGGACTGTTTAAGATTGGTCAGACTGGATACATTTGCATTTCAGAATATGAAACACCTCTGATTGCCCCTCCTCCTCTTGCTTTCCTATGATTAATTTGTGATTATGAATCGTCAGTTTACATCTGGACATGAAGCTCAGAGTGACACCAGTCTCTGAATCATTTTACCCTAGGGTAGTGCTATCATCTCTTCCACTGTTATGCACATTATCTAAATTGCTTGAACATGTTTATGCACAGCTAATGGATTGTATTGCAAGGAATAATGTTTTGGCTAGACATAAATCTGATTTTAGACCTGATTCCATGATAAATATATTAGCTTTTACACATGGTTTGTTTGTACCTCAATGCTGTGCACAATTGGCTAGCAGTATTGTTGGTGACTGATAGTATCTTCATAACATTAGATTTAGATGATTGTGGCCTTTGATTAAAACACATTAAATTTCCTGACTGTGCTGTTCCCTTGCTTAGGACTGATTAATGAAATTATGATGTGCTTTCTTTTTTATGATTAAATGAATTATGATGTGCTGCATAACTAGTGGTGGTTCTCCTTGGAACAACCATATTCATGAAACTGACCAAAATTTACAAATTCAGTTCTGGGATTTTACTCGGTAAAACAGAACTTAGATATGTAAAGCCAATAGGACTGCTCCCATCAGCAGCCTCATACAGCTTATCCACTGCATTTACTCTGTGCAGTTAAAAAATGACAAAAATTTGTGTGAGAGTGACATACACATTTGTTGTTCTTTAAGTAGCTAATTAAAGGATCTGCAACTCTTTAAGAAAATTTTCCTCTTTGTTTTGTACATGTCCCAAAGATAAACAGTCTGTCTAGTGGCTGAAAGATTTCTCCAGTACATTAGCACAGTTCTGCTGATGGAGAGGACCTGTCAATTCTGCAGAGAAAGCCACTCTTGATTAGAAGGAACAGATTTGCCTGAACCATGGCAGTTGGCTTCAGAAACAGAGAACACAGCATGGGGCCTTTTCTTTCCTGATATAGCTGTGTTCTTCATCCCTCACTGTGGAAATTCATGCTTCTGGCACTGAAGTCTCCTTTTCATTCCAGGTATTAGAGCATGACCTCCACTATATCTATTAACTGAATTAAATGACATGTCTATATATGTATGTGTATACGTACATATATTCATATATATATATATATATGTATATTTCACCCTGTGCTTCACATGTGTGTGTGTTTTGTGTTTGAGTAGCAGCTTGCAGTTCCTCAGACAGACAAGCAGTTTATGTATATTTTTAACATATACTTGCAAAGCCAGGTAAAGATGATCTTGCCATCCTCCAAGAATTGGTAAATTCTACATAAATAAAAAAGTTCCAGATGTGGGTTTACAGAGGAGCCAACACGGCTGTGGTTTCCTCTATGGGCACTGACTGGTGCAGTGTGCTTCCATGATCCTTCTGTGACTGCAACTTCATAGTGTCTTCAATTATTCTGGGGCAGCATTCTTCCCATCTGTCCTCTAACTTGGTTATTAGCAACATGTAATAGGTATTATGACTCATATTATATTAAATTGAGAGCCTTAATATAATGGCCATTATTATCATTAATAATAGTACCATGAGAAGGCATTATCTGTTATATGGCAATATCTGTAATGTGTGGCATAAAGAAATATGTGCTCCTCCAATATCTATGACGTAAAATCAACCCTCATTTCCCCACTCGCCACATATTAAATATATGTCTAACTACAGATAGATGACATGAGAAAAACAAAATATAGAAACTCTTAAAATATTCCCTCTTTCCATTGTCCCTCATTCATAATTATTGTAATAAGATAATATTCTGGGAAGAATCCTGAAGAAAAAGAGAATGTGATGGCCCTTGTGACATTTGACATTATCAGAAAGCCATCAAATGATATTGTTTCTTACAAGGAATGCTACCCTTTGTGAATATTTTCAATACAGAGGCAAAAGAAAGGTTTTGTTTTCAGAGAAACAGCACTCTGGGAGTCAGAATTCAGACAAGGTAAAAGCAAATGCTTTTATAGGCCAAATGTTTTAACTATGCTAAACACTTCTGCAAACATGACTTTCACCATTATTTTTTTCCTTTAATTTTGTAAGATTGTTGCACAGGGATAACGTTGCCTGATCATGAGGTGTACTTAAATGTCATCTAACTTCGTTATTTGCTTCATTGAAAAGAGTCATCTTTGATATTGCATGCAAAAAAATAACTCACTGAATTCTTGTGTACCCCCTTGCATGCCCAGGAACAGTCAGTCAAACAAGTCACAGGGTACTGTAAGAGGTTAAATGTCCTCTGCACAGTCATAATTCACCAAATATATCAGGCAATAAAATCCTGTGATAACTCACTTTTCATGACAAACCCTGTAATGAGAAGTGAAAATGGGAAAAATTCATCTATTCACTTGACATGGATTGTAACTAGAAAGAGGAAAAAACAGTCCAGAATTAACCCATTCTTGCAATGAACACACAGCTGCAAACAGATTTTTCTCCTTGGCTGCTTTCTTGAGTGGTGGTTCTTGATTTTATTTACCTTTTTTTTTCTCTTGAGTGCCTCTCTAGCAGCATGAATAGAGAGCAGTAGCTACAAATGAATAAAAAGAAACATTTGAAAGTGTCTACCCAGCTCATGATTATTTCCATGGAACAGAAGAGCAATTCAGACTTCCACTGAATTTAAACGCATAATTGAGCCACTACCTGCCAGCTATTCCCCCTTCTTATTTTAGAGTTTATAACTCACTAAATTCATATATGCTTAGGTGTCAAAAACAGATAACTTTGTGCCATTTTACGTAAATGTTAAAGGTACAGAACACATGATACATTTAATAGTGAACTGCAAAGTAATAAGAAAATAAGGGAGTTAATTACTTTCATTCTTAAAAAAATATTGTGTCATGGTCCAAGCATCTACAGCCAGATCCTAAAACTGATTAGATTATGGAAATAAATAAGTTGGAAATAACAGATATGAGTCATACATATTCTCCATGTATGTGCAGAAAGCCATAAAAGGTGCTGTTGAAAGAAGGCTGATTCTAACACCTTTGCTGTAAACAGCATTAAAAGACACTCATGAAGGCTCTCAATTGACTAGAGGGGCTTTTGCACCTTGATCTTAATAAATGAAAAGGTCTAAATACTTTAGACATCTCAGGAGAAATAAGTGAAAGAGCACATTAGAAAAATATGGGCATGACTGGGTGGCTCAGCTACATAAAACTTTATGACAACAGGAAACTTAAAATATATTAAGACAAAGGCATTTCTGGAGCATTCTGTAAAGCTACATCATGTAATGTCAAAGTGACCTCTGCCCATCTTGTCACACCACATCATCTCGTCTTTTGTTGCTATGTCTATTGACAGCCCATTCTGTGATGAAGCATGACATAATATGGAGGACAATAAGAAATGAAAAGCTAACCTTTTGTGACACACATTGCATTAAAACATCAATAATACAAGTAACTGATAACATTTCGATCTCCTTGGAGGATTAAAATGAATGCCTCCCATTGTTATACAGGAACATGTGTTTACAGATTGGAGTTAAAATGAGTTTTCAAGGAAATGGCCCAGTACCCTGTTATTCTGAATGAAAGAGAGATCCTCTTACACTGAGGATTATTTTCTCTCACAATATATGTCATTCCGTTCTCTTGTATGGTGTCAGTAGTGAGATCTATTCCCTGGCTAGTACCTTTCCAGGACAGAATAGAACTGATTCAGTACCCGCAGTGCTATGTACAAGAAAATTGTGAAGGGAAACCACAGGAAAGTCTTCCAGTCTCTGCAGAGTTGGAGTTCTCACAGGAGCAAAGAAATTCCCTCTCTGCATTTCACATCCAGTTTCAGTGAAGTGTTCTTAGCTGGAATATTGTGTGGCCTTAAAAAAATCACAGCAAACCAACCAACCACAAATAACAAAAAAAAAAAAAAAAACAAAAAACAAAAAACAAAAAAAAAAACAAAAAAAAACCCAAAACAAAACAAAAAAAAAAAGCAGAAGAAAACTTATGGAGAAGCAAAAATAAAGAGAATGAAAAGATAGGAATACTTATTAGTAAGAATTATAAAGGATGACAAAGGAACATATGGTGCAGGTGGGGAACCGAGGGAAGTTGTGCTTGGAAGCAGGCAGCTAAAAGAAAAATACTGATGTGAAAAATAACGCTGGAAAAAACAAGAGAAATCGGAAAGACTGGAGTATTCAGAAGAGAAAAAGAGCTCTGGTGAAAGAAAAAGGACTCATGCAGCCCAGAGGTTCATATTTCAGCTCTTAGTTACACTTCGCCACATCTCTGTAACAAGTAATGCATTCTTTTAAATTTCTCTATTTCTTGACCAAGAACAAGAACACTGGGACAAAGCATTCTGTCATGGAATACTTCATTTATTAGAAGATGATTTTTTCCTAGATTTTCCTGATGCAGTCCCCCAGAAGCCAGTGCTTCTTTCTTTTCTCAGATATGGTTAGCTACCTTCAATTTCTAACCTTACGCTACATACATTATTGTTTACTATACCACCAACATTATATTTTTTTTTCCTGTTTTTGTGAGACTTGGAACTTCCTTTTTTTTCATACATCATAAATTGCCTTACAAAAAGCCATTTCTGAAGAGTCTAATAATTTGCTAATGCAATGACAGAGCTTCTATTATCCGATCTATGTTTGCCTTTGTCATTAGAACAATTATGTTTATATGTCATTACACACAGAAATTTAAACAAGTATCAGTGGTAGGAACAAGATAAATGAGAGAGATTGAAGGGTTTCCTATGAAAAAAAAATTCACTCTGAGGACTAATAAACACAAAAAATGCACTTCTGACTCAAGAAGCTCATAGACCAGAAACTGTTTGAAGCTTAGAGTATGTCCTGAACAAACAAGGTAATTATCTTTTTTTCCTGACCTCCTTCTTGGAGACCAAAGGCTGACGGAATATTGTCGTCCTCACCAGGCCACCTCATCCAGGTTCTGTCATGAGGAGGAGCAGCTGATGCGGCTTAATATTAAGACACGCGTCTATCAATGCAGAAACACCCATCACAGAACCTTGCAATTAGCTCCAGAACTGGAAACAGTATGGCTCTGTCAACACAGTTCTGAGCAAGGTGTAATTAAGCAAGACTAATTAGTGCTTTGAGCAGTGCCTTACAGAACAGACTAGACTGTTTTAAGCCTACAAATTATCTCTGCATTTCTCATCTGCACAATTTTTGTTTATTTTATGTGAGGTCTGGGATCTCTATATTATGCCATGGAGAGACACATACAGTATCCTATGACATTTTTCTTACTTTTTTTCGTACCAGTGTTTAAAATAAATGAAGAAGGAATTCATTTAAAATTGTGTATCTATATATCTTACAATATATGTACACTTAACATTATATTGTGTATATTCTTCTTCAGGCAACTTTCCAAGCTGCATTAACTAAAACTGTCATCTTATATATAAAACATTTTTCAGATGTTCTTTCATATTTGCAGTGTGAGTCAAACTATTCATCAAACCAATAATGGATCCCTTTCATGTCAACAGAATTGGCATTCATTTCTTTTTAATGCACTGGCTGAGCAACCTATGTAATCATTTTTAGGAAATGGATTTTTTGTAAACTGTTTTCTACTAAGGTTCAGTTTCAGGTGATAGATTTATTCATGTGATATTTTTTCCCTGCTGAAAGATTTTTTATTCATTAATTAATTAGCATTTAGTTAATAATTAATATGACCGAGGCAGACATGAGCTAAAAATCATTGCTCCTCCAATTAAAGAATTAGTTATGATTTGGAAATATATTCACCTTTACTTTCTGGACTCCATAATTCTTCATAAAGGAAACAAAGGCCTGCTGTTAAACTATAATAAAATCGGTCATGTCTTTTGCCAACCTATAACTGTTGTTCTATAATTTTATTTTTTGTTTTGTGCATTAATCTTCTCTGTACGAACAACTGACAGTGACAAAAGTATAAATATCAGTCAATGAAAAAAAAAAAAAAATACAGCAGTACTGAGAAGCAGAACACACTTTAGCGGTGACTTTCCCTTAGAGCAAGGCATCTTTATTTTGCATTTCAAAAGCAAGATTATGTGGACTATTACAACTTCTCACTTTGAAGAAAAAGGAAATAGTTCTGAACAGGAGAAGAAGAGAAAATAACATATTTAGTCTGTGTGAGTTCAACTCCCCTTACTGCCACCATTTCTAAAAAATGTCTGAGCTCTGTGGTAGATCTCCACTTCACCTTTCCCCAAAAAGTCAAACTTGCCTTGCAGCTTTCCTTTTCAAATTGAAGAATCATGGATTTAACAATGCTGGGTTCAGCAGCTTTACTGCAATGGATTTACACTGACAGAGGGCACAGTTAGATGCGATAATAGGAAGAAACTTTTCCCTGTGAAGGTGGGCAGGCCCTGGCACAGGCTGCCCAGAGAAGCTGTGGCTGCCCCATCCCAGTAAGTGTCCAAGGCCAGGTTGGACGGGGCTTGGAGCAACCTGGGTTAGTGAGAGGTGCCTCTGCCCATGGCAGGGGCATTGGAATGAAATGATCTTTAAGGTCTCTTCCAGGCCCAAACCATTATAGGATCCTGTGACAATTGCCAACTCTTTCTTAGCACACACAAATCTACTCCAATGACTATTATGTTTTTACAAAATACACTGAGTTACAATCATCCAGAAGGAAATAAACCCATGCTGGATTGAAGAACTGGAGGACAGCCAATCCAACAAACTTTCAATAATGAAGCAGCACTGCAATAGGATTTTCTGGCCTTAGCCCAAGCCCAGAGTCTTTATTACACTAGGCTTTTTAAGCATGTGTAATATGTAAAGTTCTTCATGTTATTTCAATCCTTATTAAGTTGTTTAACATGTGGTGGAATAAAGAACTATTATATATACTTTTGAAGTTGTGAGAGAGGGATGGGGAAAAAACTAAATAAGTCTGCTGAATAGGTAAGAAGGTAGAAATGAGACTATAAGAACCCTCAATAATTAATCAAAATACCACAGTTTCTCTGAACAGGCTCTTTCCATTAATATTTATCTCTACTACTTTTCCTCACTGAATTAGCTTCACAGTCTCCTCCTTTATATATAGCAAGAATAGTTCCCTCTTTCTCTCTTCCTTGTTTCCTCCATATTAAAATAACAAACCAACACCATTGCTTGCTTCAACCTGCAAAATGCGGGACTGATATGATGGGGATATACAGGCCTTGTGGGCCCAGTGATTTTTGAAAACACAGTTTAGTTCGGAGGTTCCCTTTTTGCATCATTAAGAACTGGTGCTAGGGTGGCATCATCTAATCAATGTCTCTGTCCAAATTGTAATTAGTCCTATAACTAAAAGAAGCAAACTTAAGTAATCTTAAGAATCAATCATCTTACCTTTATAAAACTACAAAATAGTGTGTTGTTTCTCTTCTATATGAGGGTTTGGGATAAACCTTGGTAAGAGGCTTTAGGTGCTTTCAGGAGATCATTTTATATTTTTTAAAATAGTCATTTCTTTCCTGTATATTTTAAAAATTAAGTTACAGGTTGATAAGCCTGCAATCCAGTTTTCCTCTTTCCATAATAACCTGCCATTTTCAGTCATTCCATCGAAGTCAATGGAAGTGCTTCCAAGAGTTTCTGAAGGAAGAATCATGCCCTTCATTTTTTGTGCCAGTATAGCATACCCAGTGAAATTTCCTCCAGCCACCTTAAGTCTTTGCATTTCTGTACTACAAGTTAGTCGATGGCTGTTACAGCTTTGCTGGTTATCCCTCTCTTTGTTTACAGGTCTGTGGTGTTTTAAATTCTCAGAGGACAACTGTACTTGAACAGGTCATTTTTATATAGAAAAGGACTCTGCCTTAAAACTTGCATGGTACTATAATCATATTGGTTAATGAAGTTGTGGTCAAATTCTTTTCTGTGGTATACCACAGATTTCTGTAATCTTGGAATTAATTCTTTTTTTTTTTTTTTTTTTTTAGTTTTTAACCTTCTTTCTCTAGTTCCACAGAGACACATGTATTATATCACTTTTGTTATTGTCCTGGATTCAGCTGGGACAGAGTTAAGTTAATTCTTATTAGCTAGTACAGTGCTGTGTTTTGGATTTGCTAAGAGAAGAGCATTGTCAACACAGCGATGCTTTGGTAAGCAGAGTTTACCCTAAGTCAAGGACTTTTCAGTGTCCCATGCTCTGCCATGCACATGAAGCCAAGGAGCAGAACGGCCATGACAGCTGAACAGAACTGGCCAAAGGGATATTCCATACCACAGAGTATCATTCCTAGTATATAAACTGGGGGGAATTGCCCTGGAGGGAGGTCATTAATGCTTGGGGAGAAGCTGGGCACCAGTCAGTGGTGAGCTATCATGTTGTTCACCAATTCTTTCTTTTTGATTTTGCTTTTCTCTCTCTCATTTTCACTACAGTGTTTATTATTATTGTTGCTGTTGACAATATTTTTATTGCTAGTAGTATTAGTATACTCTAGCATTATATTATTATTATTATTATTATTATTATTATTATTATTGAACTGTTCTTGTCTCAGGCCACAAGGTTCACCTTTTGTTTACAATTCTTCTCTCTACTGGGATAGGAGAGGGGGAGAGTGAATAAGTGGCAGTGGAGTACTTAGTTCCTGGCTGGCATTAAACCAGGACAATTACATATAAATATTATCTTAACAAAATGGGTGAGCTCTCATCTGATGTCCACTGTACACAGAGGAAATGTTCCCAGTTACTGCAGCAGTTGATGAACATAAATGTGTTGATTAAAAAAGCCTACATATATTAAAGCCCTTTGAAAGGACATTATGGATTGCAGTCTACACCTGAGGTGGTGGAAAAAGGATCTAATCACAATAGGCTCCATAGATCATGATATAATTAACTGATTGTTGTAACATCCTCAAGCTTGACTGTGAAGTTGTTTACTACCAGACACAGGGAATGATGAAAGTCAGTGGAATTCCTTTCATTTACTTTGATGAGCTTTCTGTCAAGTTTATAATATATACAGTGTTTGAAATATGATTCAGTCATAATTATAGCTGGCCAGAATATATTACTTTTGTTTCCAAATGAATTTTTATTTTTCACTTTTTGATGGACAATTTTGTGTCAATATTGTAAAAGGAAATGACTAGTTTTTACAAAGTTAGTGGATACCTCAATGGATGTAAAAAGATACAGCTCAAGCAGAAATATTCCAGCCATATCTGCTCATTGTAATAAGTAGCAAACTATCAAATAAATATATTTTCAGGACATTGGCCCTATGTGAACTATTAATAGCCAAGGGAACATTAGTTATGAGGTTAGATAATATTTACAATTTTCTCCAAGCATTTTAGTAATTCCCTGTCCTACATCACATGAACAGGCAGTGGTTCTTCACAACTGGTTCTTCATTTTCCTGGCAGTCATTCTATAGAAATTTTCCTTTCGTCTCAAAACATCTGCAGCATCAAAGGGATCCAGCCATGTGTCAGTGTAGGTGCAAGGATAGCAGGAGTGGTTAATGGGATTTTCAATTTGCTATTCACTTTTTGCTTTTTCCACCTTGGGAGTTTAAAGAATTGAAAAAGTTTTGTGAATTACAAATCCCATCGAAGCCCCTGTATACAATAATCATTTAATTATTCAAGTATTTCTACTGTTATCATTGATGCAGTAATTGGAATTTCTTTTGCATTGTGTATGCTGATTACATTTCTAAGAGAAGGAAAATCTCTTTATTTAATTTTATCCTGTTCTTTTCCTTTTTTTTTTTATTTTTTTTCCAAAATGAATAATAGTTGGAACCTGTTGAAGATTTCAGAACAGCTAACCCATATCATTATCCATAAGGCAAAATGTCCAGTCTATTCATGCAAAGAACAATTATTCAGAAACATAGCAGGAGAAATGCTGTTACTGCCTGCTTTCTGAGGATCAGGGAAGGCAGTGTCCCAGAGTGGGGTGTTTTTGCACTGATATGTTGGGGTTTTTTTCAGTTGCCGGAGTTTGCCCACATATGGTAAAGAGTGATAATGAATGAGATGGTATTCTCTGGGTCAGAGACAGACACTGTCAGAAAATGGTATTTCTCAGGAGAGTGTACTTTCCCATCTTTCCAAAGATACATTGCCTCTTACACTTTGCCCACAGGAGCTCTGGTACAAGTAAATAACTACAGGGGAAAAAGGAACTCAAAAAGCACATTTGCAATGGGTTATTCTATAAAACAATGGATACATACCACTCTACTGAGCTCCCTGAACTGGCCTCCTTATTAAGTACTTATATTTATACATTGTCATCTTCCATTAATATGGGAGTCCTCTACTGATCAATGAAGCAAAAGTAGACTTGAGTAAAATGAGCTAGACATAGGAAAGGGTATATATAATACGACAGCACTTCTGCTCTAGAGATAAGCTGGGAGAGCTGGAGTTGTTCAGCCTGGAGATGAAGGGCTCTGGGTAGACCTCAGAGCCCCTTCCAAGTGTCTAAAGGAGCTCCAAGAGAGCTGGAGAGGGTCTTTGGACGGAATATATAGCAATAAGACAAGGGGGAATAGCTTCACACTGACAGAGCACAGGTTTAGATGAGATATTAGGAAGAGAGTATTTACAGTGAGGGTGAGGCCCGGGTACAGGTTGTCCAGATGAATGTGGATGCCTCATCCCTGGAAGTGTTCAAGGCCAGGTTGGATGGCGCTTGGAGAAACCTAGGATAGCCTCTGCTCGTGGCAGGGTAGTTGGACTGACATGCTGAGATGATCTTTAAGGTTTCTTTCAAAACTCTTCCAACCCAAAATATTCTGTGATTCTATTGTAAGAGAGGGACTATAAGGTGCCAGTTTGATCAGTGTGACAGAAATTTGAGCAACACTGTTCGTAGAACATCATGGAAACATCAGCCGCATGCAACAAACCCCTGAGTTACCATCACAAAACTGAGAAGGAGTGGACTTAGTTCCATCCCCATGTTCTCTAACACATTCGGTCATCTCATTCTTTGGTAACCAATCAACAAGCTTGCAAAACCCAGAAGGCTATTGGTCCAGTGCTGGACCAAGTCACTGGCTGTGCCAGCTTGGATTTCCTGCACCCAGGGACTGCTACCTGATGTCTCAGCATACAGTGAGTGTAGCCAGTGAGTTCCGGAAAAATTGTTCTGTTTAGAACAGTAATATTCACAGTGGCCACACAAACACATAATCTTATTAAGCCTAGTTGAGTGAATGTGAGTGGTTCTTAAAAAAAAAGTTGTTATTTTGCAAGAAATATTAACTTCATCAACTGATAGAAGGAAGGGAAAAAGCTTTAAAATGAAATCCTATCTATAGGGTTGTTTGATAAAAAAAAAAAAAAGACTATATAAAATATCATGATATTCTAATTACTTATGAAAATTAAAAAAACCATGAAAAAATAAGAAAATCTCTTTGCCAGAACTATATGACATGGTCTTGAGCTCCCAATGGCTCTCCCTTGTGCAAATTATGGACACACAAACAAAAACCCCTAGAGACTTATATCATTAACTGGGACAAGGAAATAATAAGAATAATGTGATAAGATGGCCCAGATACTGGTACAGAACCTTTACACTTGAAAGTTTCTACATGGTTTCTCTGTCTGTAAGTCTTGATTCACAAATTTTTATTTGTGAATTATATATATATTTGTGAATCCATAGGTCACCAGGTTTTTCTCTGTTTTTCAATCAGATTTATCAGACTCTCCAAAAATTTAAAAACTCTTGTAAAATCTCATGAGACTATGGTGAACCTTAAATACAGGTTATCTGTTTCCCACATCTAGATGTGTCCAACAATGCCTTAAACAAAGAAATGAACACCAAGCTCTTCAACTATAAAAATTCAATTAAAAAAATCCTGAAGAACAGCAATGACAAAAAAAACCAAACCAAACCAAAACAAAAACTTATAAAAGAATTGCTCATTGTAGAATGAAAACAGCTACAGAAGTTGCAAAATTAAGATCCTGAAATAATCAGAATGAGGGGGAAAAAGATCTATTTTCATTTCTCAGGTGATTTAAGCAGAAAACTCAGCTATGCTTGTGTCATGGTTCAGTTTTGGAGATTAGTTATTATTTTCCCTCCAAGATTCAAGTGTGAAGAATATAAAATAAAACCATAAAACAAGGCCAGATACTGTACTGCAGTATTCTCTGTCTGTGAAAAACTGATGGTAACAAATTACAAAACAACATAACCACATTCTCATCACTGAATTATTGAGCCCAAAACTAAAACCTTTGAGAGTCTTAAACAATCTATCATTTTCTCTGCTTTCCTTAGAAGATTAGCTCATGATATGTAATGATCTTCCCTATATATTTTAATTATTTTTAACTGTTTAAATAGAATTTGAGTAATGACTTCTTAATGTTCACCACAGAAGGTAACTACATTTTTAATAGACTCCTGGTGCAACCAGTTTAATGTTGTAATTTAATTGAGGTTTATGCAAATAAAGGAATAAAGGAAACCAGAAAAGACACCTTCCTTTCTTTGTGTAAAATAATTACTATATTTTCACAAAGCCACAGAACCATAGAATATTCTGAGTTAGAAGGGACTCATAAGGATCAAAGTTCGAATCCTGGCCCTGTCCAGGAAACACCAAACAATCCCACATTGTGTCTGAGAGCATTGTACAATTTTTTTCTTGAACTCTGAGAACTTGGGGCTTTGCCCATTGCCCTGGGGATCCTGTTCCAGCACACAAACACCCTCTGGGGGAAGAACATTTTTCTAATCTCCATCCTAACCCTGCCTGACACAACTGCAGACCACTCCCTGGGTGCTGTCCCTGGTCCCCACAGAGCAGAGAGCAGTGCCTGCCCCTCCCCAGAAAGTTGTCCCTGCAGTGAGGTCTCCCCTCAGTTTCCTCTATCTGCACACACCAAGTGCCCTCAGTGTCCTCACACACTTCCCCTCAGGGCCCTTCCCCATCTTCACTGCCCTCCTTTGGACACTCTCTAATGGTTTAATACCTTCCTCACATTGTGTCCCCCCAAAGTGCCCCACTATTGCAGGTGAGGCCGCCCCAGTGCAGAGCAGAGTGGGACAATCCCCTCCCTCACCCAGTGATGCTGGGCCTGATGCCCCCCAGGACAGGGATGTCCCTCCTGGCTCCAGGGCACTGCTGACTTGTGGCCAACTGGCCCCTGACCAGGACCCCCAGGGCCCTTTCCTGGCACTGCTTTCCTGTACTCCTTCTCCACTCTGTGCACACATCAGGGTTGCCTCATCCCAGGTGCAGAATCCGGCACTTCCCCTTGTTAAACTCCATGCAGTTGGTGATTTCCTTTGTGGAGGTGTCTGTAGGGCCTTCCTGCTTTAGAGGAAGTCAGCAGCTCTTCTGAATTTTATATCATCTTTAAACTTGCTTAGTATCCCTTCCAGTCTCCTGTCAAAGTCGTTCATGAAGATGGCATAGAGAACTGGGCCAAGGATAAAGCCCCTAAGAACCCCACTAGTGATTTGTCATGGGCAGCTTTATGTTACCCCACCTTGTAGCCATCACATCTGTAAAGGGGTAATGCAATTTCTGCATTCGTTTTTGCCATTATTGCCCTCCACATTTCTGGCAGCTTCAACTCCAGCTGAGCTTTGGCGACACACATTTTTTTCCTGCAATGATGAGCAGCATCTCTGTATTCCTCTGTCATCACCTGACCTTGCTTCCACTGGCCATACACGTTCCTGTTTTGCCTTAGGTCCCAAAGATAACTCCTACTTAGATAAGCCAGCCTTCTGCCTTTTCTACTTGACTTCTGGTATTTTGGAATTGACGGCTCCCGTGCCCTTGGGAGGTGGTGATTAAAAAATAACCAGCCCTAATGGAACACCAGCATGTCCAAAATCATTTTCCCAAGGGACTTTACTCACTAGTTCCCTGAGCAGACTAAAATTCTTACAAAAGGAAACAAAAATAAAAATTGGCTACTTTATTTTCTAGATCATCAACTAAATTTAGGTCAGATCACTATTCTTCAAGGGTACAGAATCTTCTCTTTTGTCTCTTTTCCTTAAACACAGACAATATGCTTGGTACCCCTTTCAAGATATTTACTAAAACCCCCATTTAACCAGACCTGCTATTCCACCTCCCATTTATTCTTGAATTCTAGGGTGTGCAATGTCCAATTCTTCTGATTCAAGGGTATTTTCCTTCAAAGACTACACTATAAACTTGACTATGGTAAATTACACTCCACCAACTTCTGTACACGTTTGGCTATTTCTCGTTTTCAATATAAACTCCTTTAAAACATAAACATGCTGTTAGTTTAGCTTTTGATTTGAGAGCATATTGTGTTGGCCACAATCTCTCTGAATGGTAGATCCCACTTCATCCTTTCACATTTCCTTGTCATTCATCTTGGATTAATCATTTTTTACTGGTTTGTTTTGGAGGGTGAGGGTGTTTTTTGTTTATTTTTTTTTTTAAGACACAACAAAAACCAGCTTTTGGCAGTTCTTCTCTATTTGCTTCTTGACCTCTTCTTACTCATTTCAGATCCTCATTCCTGAATTAGTTTTCAAATAGAAATGTCTCTTATTCCTTCCTTTCCCCAAGTGACCTCTTCCAAATCTGAACAAAGCCCAGGCTTCCCCCCTAACCCCTTTTAGCCAGGTAGGTTTCTTGTTTCGCTCTTTGAGTATTGAGATAATTCTGAGAAACCAGGTAAATTCATATGTCAGGTGGTAAAGTCTTGTAGAGATGCTACAGATGCAGAAACATTATGCTTATTTAGCTTCTCATTGATGAAGGTATGGACTTCATTTCCTAACACATAACTAGATTTTTCAAGAATAGATCTAATTATGGCTAGATTTCAAGGAGTTTTTTTTTGTCCAAAGACACAAGGGGTGACTGAGTGTACAATAATCTGTAACTGTTGCATTTCAAAGTCTCCATCTCATATCCTACATTTAAAAGATTAAACTACTTTGTAAACAAATGTGCAATTTCTGATGGGCCATGTATGATGTTCATTGAGGAAATCAGGGGCAGGCTTTAACAGCCAGCATTCGTGTTGCCATTTCATGCTTATGATGAAGCAAATTTTAGCACGAGGTCATCAAACATCGTGCTCTGATATGTACCAGTTTTTCCTCTGCACAGATTACACTGGGTCTGTTTTCTAGCAAATTACATCACTTTGCCAGAGATATCCACAATCTCCAGTATTATACCCAAGGAATCTAATGACCCAGATTTGTAATTTTTAAAATATTGTAATTCTGAATAAGGATTATGGTTGACAATTTTTGTTCTCCAATGCCATAAGGATTTTAAACCACCATTAAAATTCTTTCCAGATACAACAAAGCTCATCCACAGATTCCTCAAAGCCAGCTCTAGGAGTAATTTTTTGAGGATCTAAAATTGAAATCTCTTGTTGCATTCCAAGACCAAGATTTTGTTTCTTAAACCATTTTTTCTAAGATGAATATAAATCAGAATGTATTTTAAAAATCAAATAAAACAAAACATTGACAAAACAAAACATTTAACTGATCATATATCGCTCCTCTTCTGCTGGGAATGAGACACATGTGAGAGATGGTGAACATTTTGCTTACTGTACCACAGGAAACCACTCAGACAATGCACCAGTGAAAGTCATAAAAACATGTACTTGGAAAGGAATGAAATTAAATAACTTAATAAATTGAATAAATAAATTATTATGGAAGAGAACCATTTCCTATTGTTATTGAAGAGCTTGTAAACTTCAGATTCCTAAAATAGCTATTAAGGCTTATCTCAGGTCTCAGAATATATTCTGATAATAGAATAAACCCTGTAACCTTTCTGCTCTATAAAAACTGTGATATTTTGAGGTATTCTGAAAATCAAGTAAAAAGAGGAATATGTATACAGATCATCCATATTTCATACAGTGATACTATGAAGACTACCAGCAACAAAAGAGATAAATGCAAGGTTGGTACAACATTGATGACTCTGTACCTTTCACTTTTTTTATAAGTGCTGTAAAACAGTTTTCACTTTGGCCAGAATGCCTAATTTGATATATCTTTTTCGTTGAATATAATTTTTTAAAAAAAGTACTAGTTTAAGGCCATTCTAAATAATTCATTCATCTTCAATTTGGTTACTGAACAAAAAAAAAACAGCAATAACAACATCAAAAACATATATCATTGTTTCTTGCCCAGCATCATAAACAATTCAGAGAAGACAAAACTCTGTTCCTTGGAATGGAGGTTTTTGATGGTTGAAACCTTCTAATCAGAAGTCCATGCAAACCCTAGCTCAAGGGTCACTTGAAATATTAACAGAGAAACCTAATGGTTTTTCTATTTGACCCACAAGACTTCCCAGTTCTATTTTACGACTTTGGTTTTGGAGATTTCACTGTATTTATGAAGCACTTGTGATTCCCAAATGTTAGACCAAGTATGCACTGTTATTATTGCCATTATCCACATTAGTGAAGATTTTTCTAAAAACTGGTTATGTCTCCAGGTGGTGCTTGACTCTGAAAGGAAGTTATGTAGGAAGCAATTAATGAATAACATTTTCATCACTGTCCTTCTCAAACCGTAGGTGAACCTGAAATCAGCCACAAAGGATTTCTACTATAGCGTTGTATTATTTCTGATCTGTTTAACAGATTGTTTCTGAGACTCATTCAGAGTCTTCCTAATTTATCTCTGTCTATTACAGAGGCTCTTGAGTAGACACCTATTGTGGTGTGTTCTTATGGTTATTTCATTTAAACATGCCACACGTAGCATATAAAAATACAAACACAAAAACCTCATGAGGAATAATACAACAGTTTCTACCTGTAGGCTCTGAAAAATGGGCTGCTGTGAATTTCATTTTTGGTGGGATTTTGCAAGGATATCCTAGCTTCTAAGAACATATAAAATAGACTATATTTTCAATACTTGGAGGAGGCCTGTGAGAAAGATGGGTACAAACTTATTAGCAGGACCTGTAGCAACAGGGAAAGAAGTGATATAACACTGAAGGAGGATCCATTTTGATTAGATACAAGAAAAATATTCTTTACAATGAGGGTGGTAAAACAACAGAACAGCCTGCCCAGAGAAGTAGTGGTTGCCCAGTACTTAAAATATTCAAGATAAAGCTGGATGAAACTCCAATCAACCTGATCTATTTGAAGGAGTCTCTAGCCACTGTAGGGAAGTTAAACTAGATGGCTTTTGGTTTCTAACTCCAAGGTTTCTATGATTCTGTGATTCTATGATTTTCTTCTGTGATAAAATAATCTTACATCTGAGCTAGTAATCTTTACTCATTTAAAAAAAAAAATAAATCAGTGAAATCAACTTTCTCACATATGACTCATTCAGAGTTCCTCTTTAGGTTTGCCACTTATCCTGCTGTAGAGGTCTATGTTTTGGATTTCCAAAGAGAGGAGAGATTGGTCCCTACCCTAATGACATTAAGGACTGTGTATTTAAGATCTGACCTTGTGAGCGCAGTATAGGGGATATGTCTGCTTAGGCAGACATCAGCTTCCTTCTTTGTGCTGCCAGATACATGTATTCAGGGAAGAATAAAGGTTCACCTGAAATGCAAATACAGACATTAACAGAGCAGGGCATGGTGTTGAACAAATTAAACTAAAATTCTCAGACTAGAGCTTTTATCTGGATATCTTGCAACTAGACAAAGTCAGCTGTGTCTGTCTGAAACCACACAGTTACCCATGGTGTCTCAATTTTCTGGCACTCAAAAAAAGACAGGGGAAATCCTTTTTAATAATAATTTATTAAATGGTATAAATTCCTTTGTTTAATGCTTGCCCAAATAAATACATTACTCTATCTGATTACAGGCTTACTTATATCACTTCTATAGAATATATATATATAACAGAGGTTCGGAAGGGAATGAAGCCAGACCCAGACCCCTCTTGTTGAAAAAGCGAAGGTCTCTTGTGTCTGTGATAAAACCAAATGGCTCTTTGTTACTAATTTCCTGATGTAAGTTCTAAAATATTAATTTCACTAACCTGAATTGAGTCTGTTAGTTTTATTGAGATGAAAAGCGCTTCATCTGCAATATAGACTGTTGGATTTTCTTTATACTCTTCTTTTGTTTTCGTTGTTAAATTATATGAAAAGTCACCCTCCTGGAGAAGAGCTATGTTTCTCTGAGCGCATGTTAAACAGGATGTACCTACAGGTCTAATGGACTCTCTCTTCCAAGGTAACTGCAAAACAATGAAAGTATGTAGCCAGTGTTACTAGTTATTAAACCAGATTACTTTCTAAATTCTATTTCTACTGTCCTAAAAAACCCTGCAGAATCTACATATTATTGAGCCAGAGACACATAGATCTCAATAGCTGTCTTTAAAATATAAGTATTGATGGTGTCTGTACTGTCTTAATCAACAAGACAGAATTGAGTAGGAAAGGAAAGAGAAGTACAGAAAATCTTTTCTGAAGTTTTTTTCCATTGTTCCAGCAAAGTTGCACTAGCACTGCCACATGATATAGAATGAAAATAAAATTACTATATGGAACATAAATTACAGGTTCTTTGTAAAGATTTTGATTGAGACATAAGTATTAATTGCCATTAGAAAATGAAACAATCAAAAGCACTAAAAATGTGCAATGACCAGAGCTGCTTAGGATTCAATCCAGTGCGCCAACACACACAGTCTAGACAAGCGATTATTACAGTTTAGTGTTGCAAGTTGGATCATTCCCATTCCAGTGTATTATGTTTGAAAGAGAAGAGAAAGGTTATTTGACATCAGAAGTCTGAGATCCTGTTTTCAGCTTCACTGGCCTTTTTGAAACACAACTGCAATCCTACTGGTTACAAGGTGTTCTGTGCTGTGTCCTCACTGACACCACCTGCACATCAGAAATCTCCATGAATTGAGACTAAATAGAAAGAAGAAAGATCTGCTGCTAATTTTAGACTCTTTAAAGAGCTGGAGAACTTACAACACTGATCACAACATTGTGGGAGTTGGTATGCTTCTCCTTAGAATATGGTTTTATCTTTAAAATGCCCTTAACATGTTGATTCAAGGTTTCCTCTTAGATAATTTCACATATGAAGTGGTCTGATCTCTACGGACTTGCTTGATAATCCCTGGATTGTGGCTGATGCTGGTTGCTGACAACAGACCTGATCCTGACCCTGGTTTTGGAGCTCTTACTTCTGGCTTCTTCTCAGACTTGCCTCTTCAGCAGAGACTCACCTGAGGAACTGGGCATGGCAGACTGTGTTCTGCTCAGCTCAGTCAGGTGCCACAGGACTGCCTTGTGATGGTGTGCTGGTTTTGATTGGAGTAGAGTTAGTTTTCTTCACAGTGTCTGGTACAGGGCTTTTGTCAATTTGTGCTGAATAGTGTTGATAACAGAGATATTTTTGTTGTTACACAACAGGGCTTGTGCAGAGTCCAGACCTTTTCTGCTCCCTGTAATGCCATGCTGGCAAGGTGGTTAGAGGTGCATTGGAGTTTGGAAGGAGACACAGCCAGGACAGGTGGCCCAAAGACCATACAACATCATGCTCAGTATATAAATGTGGGGGGAAGAGGAAAATAAGGGAACGTTTGGAGTGATGGAGTTTGCCTTCCCACGTAACCCTTACATGTGATGGGGCCCCGCTCTCCTGGGGATGGTTGAACAACCTGCTGCCCATGGGAAGCAGTGAATGAATTCCTTGTTTTGCTTTGCATGGCTTTTATTTTCCATCTTAAACTGTCTTTATGTCAATCTGAGTTTTCTCCTTTCAATTCTCTCCTTGATCCTGCTGGTGGGGGAGGGAGTTGCTGTGTCAGGTTTGGGCACTGGCTGACAAAGCCACTACCTTGTGTGTGCCACTCCTGGCTCCTGATTCCTGGTTTCCCTGTCCTTACCAAGCATCCAGCCTTTCCTGTGCTCTAGCAGTAACTAGCCCAGTTCTGGTTTTCACACTGAAGTCACTGATGTATGTAATGATCTTTCATTTACTTCAATAACAAGAATTTGTTCATGGGTGAATACTTTCCTTGCTTGTAGAAAACTTATTACCTGGATTCTCATCAGCTTAGAAAATGAGGGAAATTGGCTTGTAATCTCCACTGTGAGGCTTCTCAAAATGAGGAGCCTAGCAGGACAGTATCTCCCTAGGTCCCAGAAGTGAGGATATGCATGTCTGCTACTGCTTCAGCTTCTGTTATGCGTCTCTTAATGGGGACAAAACAAGAAGCAGAACCAGAAACTTATGAGTGATGCAATCCATTAAACACCATGAATTGCAAATTATGATGAGCCAGTATTCTTTGTAATAGTTTTGAAACAAATTGATGAACAATCTCTAAAATAAACTGCATTTTTATCTTTATGGAGATTTTGAATAATAAAGAGATTCATGTGAGGAAAAGCATGTTCGCTTATCAATCACAAGGAGAAAGAGGGATACATTTGCTGAAAATTATGCTGTTGATAAAAACTGTTTGAGAACATTGTTTGTTGTGAAAGTTCTATATGAAATAAATTTACATACACAGTTAAAGCAACAATAGAACTAGAAAGACAGGCTCTATCAGTTGCTCTTGGGGATGGGGCAGGGACCTCCTTTAGGAACCATTTTCTTTCTGCAGATTTTCGCCTAAACAAACTGCTTTGTTTACTAAGCCTATAAAACTTGCAGAACACACAGTTTTTAAATGTCAGTCCCTGTCCACAGCTAATATCCCCCAGGACAGACTTGTTTTGAGCTTTTAATAAAAGCACTGCCAGTAGGTCACAAGAGGTGACTAACCCACTCTATTCAGTCCCGCGGAGACCGCAGTGTGAGTGCTGTGTCCTGTTCTGGGCTTCTCTGTACAACAGGGACAAGAAGTTTCTGGAGTGGGTCCAGCAGAGGACAGTGAGAATCTCCTGTGCACTATGACTGTACTATTCCCAAAATCATAAGCCAGAATGATGACCAAAGTCGATACAATTTGCTGACCTGTTTCTCTATATCTGAATGCCAAGTGTAGGGCAGTTTCAGCTTGGTGCAATCCAGATGTACTCATCCAAGGAGCCTCATGAGGGAGATCTACTACTAATTTATTTAAATCTTCTGTACTCAAGACTTAGGCTGAAACTTCTGCCTCCTCAAACATTTAATATTCTTTACAGACAGGTGTATTATAGTGTGTCTAAAAGATCCTAAGACTGAACCAGTGATAGGTGTTTTATATCCATCAAAAGCAAACAGTCACTGCTGATAGGTATTTACCACATAGGAAGGAATGATTTTTAAATA
Source organism: Thripadectes ignobilis (assembly GCA_035584755.1). Lineage (NCBI taxonomy): Eukaryota > Metazoa > Chordata > Aves > Passeriformes > Furnariidae > Thripadectes > Thripadectes ignobilis. Next base: position 69,225,031 of record JAWMRC010000089.1, read on the forward strand.
GGACAGATGATCATCTGCTTGCCCAGAACATTTAGTCCTCCTCTTGAACAGGAAGGGAATGGTGACAAGATCAAATACAGACAACCAAGTTGTAGCTTGCTTAGAATAGGCAGATGAGGGGAATCCTACCCAAGGAGGGCACCTTTTATGTTGGTGTTGATATATGAATGTAACCAACTCTTCTCCCACTATTTTTCAGTATGCCTTGAAATTTTCCTAAATTTCCCAGCTAAGAGTAAGTTTGAATTCAAACCAGCCTGTGCATTAAGTAAGTTTCCACTCAAGACTGGTGTCCAATTTGTGCTTAGAATATAATTATATCCACCCACAGCTTCTCTTTGGTAATTACTAGTTTATAGAGATAACTTTTACATCATGTTCTTGCATTATGAGATACATGGAATACAAATTGGCTTAACATTACTTACACCATAAAATCAAGAATAAATTCAGGGAGTTAGTGTCATTGTTTCTCTCAACCTAACAACATTTTATATTTCAATTTAGAAGCAAATCCTGACAGTTTTTTTTTGAGAGAGACATGTTTTTTTAACTGAAAAACAAGAGACAATATTGTTTCAATGACAATGCAACAGCTAACATTCATCTATACTAAAACAATTCCAGCCCAAATAGTTTTAGTTTCAGCCAATCGTCTCTGTAGTATTAGCCACAGAATAATTAGAATACAACCAATCTTAGTATTATAATTACTTGCAGCTTAATTCTCACATTGAACTGATATTGCACACCACTATGGCTCATTACACTTGTTTTATTAATGCAGTGTACCAAAAATTATGTTAACATTCTTGCTAGCTGCAACATAATCTTCTGGTTCACCCACACACAAAATAGCCTCTATTAAAGGTGAAATAATAATAATAAAAATATCACAATAAAACTTAAATGCTTAGTTAGATTGTAATTTCCAGGAATCACAACAATTTACATAAATGTTCAGATATTTTTCACTACATGTTTCTAACCATTCTATTTTGTTTAGAAAATTATATTTATATATCATTTTCCAACATTCAAAGATACTTTATTGTATGACAGCAGGAATTGAAATAAAATGAGTTCATAAAATCAGTGATGCCAGTGTATTAACAGTTTGCCCTCAATATTTTGCTATAATGGTTATCAAAACTGCATTAATCTTTCTTATTGAAAACTCTTTATACAAATCTAATCACCATTAAAATGTTATTTTGTCTTCAGCACAACAAATTAATCTTCTTTCCTATTAAAAAGAAATAATCTGTTGGGTTTTTTTTTAACCAGGCTTTGCCTGTTAATGATGCTTCTCTGAAGCAAATACAAGTGAAAGCTCAAAGAAAAAGAATTAATAGAAGAAATGAAAGGCAGAACTAGAAACTCTTAATAGAAATTACAGACAAGGTTTATCAGTTTCCACATTAATAGTCTATTGTTGCTTAAGGCTTTTTAAGTGAATCTTTTTCACTGAAACACTCACAGATATTTACTGATTCTTAATAAAATTCATTAGCATGGAGGCCACAAAAGAAAAACGTGTGGATCAGGCATGGAAAAAGCCATGTTACCCACATGTCTGAGTAAAACAGGACTCAGACAACAGCTGTAATAAACCCAAAAGCCATTAAAATTCAAAGGTATTAGATTAGACTGATTTTTTAGGTCCAAGTCATTAATCTTGATCAGATTTCCAGCCTTTACTTGGAGAATCTAAAACAAAGGATAATGAGATATAGTACATTACAGTACACTGTAATACATGACAGTACATCCTTTGAATACCTGAAATTATTTAGTATGACTTGTAACTTTAGTAATTCATACCAGATTTCAAATGAATGCTGTAATATATATGGAGTTTTTTTCTCATAAAAAGTTTACAGGGTGGCAAATATTAGGAAAACAAGCTGCATAAAAAAAGAAGCAGTCAGAGTAGAACAAGCATCTCGTATTTGCCTGCAATATTAATATTTATTCAATAAAAGTAGTCTGCTTTTAAAGATGCAGGTTTTTACACCAGAATAATGACTATAATAATACAAACTCTTCCTGAACAGTTGGATGCAGCAGTGGCGTTTGCAGCTTTGGGAAATGAGAGTGAAGTGGCAATTGTGAACCAGCTCTAATAGGTCTCTGCAGTCAAAAGTGCAGCTCAAGGTCAATAAAACATTTGTGCCTCTTAATTTGGTAACGACATACAGCCCACATTCCACTGTGCATTATGAATATTCAGTTCTGGTGACTATTCATTATTCCTCCTGACTTAAGGAGCAACATGTTCTAAGCAAGTAAGTTGAATAATTTCTGATATTGTTTAGTCAGGGACTTTAAATATCATCTCATTCCAACCCCTGCCACGGGTACACCTTCCACTATCCCAGGTTGCTCCAAGCCCTGTCCAACCTGGCCTTGGACACTTCCAGGGATGGGCCAGCAACAGCTTCTCTGGGCAACCTGTGCCAGGGCCTCACCACCCTCACAGCCAAGAATTTCTTCCTAATACCTAATCTGAAATTCTACTCTTCCAGTTTGAAGCCATTTCCCTTTGCCGTGTTCCTCCAAGCCCTTGTCCCAGGTCCCTCATCAGCTCTCCTGGAACCCCTCTGGGCACTGGAAAGGACTGCAAAGCCCCTTAGGAACCTTCTCTTCTGCAGTTGAACATCCCAGCTCTCCCAGCCTTGCTCAAGAACAGAATGGCTCCAGCTCCCAAAGTATTTTCCTGGCCTCTTCTGGACTCACTGTAACAGACCCACATCCTTCTTATGGTGGGGACCCCAGAGCTGGATATGGCACTTCAGGTGGGGTCTGACCAAAGAAGAGGGGCAGAGTCTCCTCCCTTGACCAGCTGCCCACACTGCTTTGGATGCAGCCCAGGAAAAGGAGGGGGTTTCTGGGCTGTAAGTTCACATTGGTGGGTCATATGGAACTTCTTACCAACCAGCACACCCAATACCTTCTCCTCAGGGCTTCTCTCTACCCAGTCTCTGCCCAGCCTGTGCTTGTGACTGGGGTTGCCCCAACCCAAATGCAGGACCTTGCATGTGGCCTTGCTGAACTTGATTAGGTTCCCACAGTCCCACCTCTCAAGCCTGTCCAGGTCCTCTGGATGATCTCCCTTCCTTTCAGCCTGTCATCAGCAAACTTGATGTGGGTACACTCAGTCTCACTGTCTATGTCAGTGACAAAGGTCCTCTTCTTGGGAGAAAGGGGAATGTAATTCAAGAATGCATAGGAAATGTGCTAGATTTTTTATTCCTGGCATGTCAGATAACTGGGATAATAGCTCTGTCTATCCATCTAGCATTTTCCCCACACTGCTATAAAGATCTCACCTCTGCGTTAGAGAAAACAAACACTTTTTTGTTTTTCCATACTAGCCTTTAGATTCCAATTTGTCCCTCACTATCTTAGGTAAATGGGGTCATGAAGATCCTTTCCCTTCTATTTGACTAGTCTTAATTATTTATTTCCTGTCATTCAGCTTTATGACTGTGCAATAAAAGACAGGTTTAATGGGCCAGTAGTCCAGAATGGGAAATCATCCAGCTAGTGAAGCACTGAGGACATCAAATTAGTGACACTGCTGATAAGTTTTTCCCCAGCCTGACATCTGTTTATAAGCACTCATAGCCAAAATTGTTTTGAAAAGCAATGTCAGCCTCAGGCTTTGGAATTAGCATTAGTGAATCTCTCCACCCTTTACTACTTGTTATTTTCTGCTGTGAAATGACAGAATGCCTACAATCATGCATGAGGGAGACAACATTATCTGGTGTTTGATCTGATGAGCAGAAGTCAGGGTTCCTGGGTTGTCTCCAATATCATTCCTGATTCTCATGTTCTGTGCGTATTTAATAAGTATATCAAAATAGAGACCAACACCACATATGTAAGAAAGGTTTCTTGAAACCTTTAGTTTGAATGGAATTGAATTCATCATGTAATGATCTTTTATTTCCTTTCCAAAAATAATTCAAGTAAATATTACTACTGTTAGGAACTTTCTCTGCATCTAAAGATAAAATAAAAGAATATTAAAAAATTTACAGACTTTAGAAAAGAAAGGACTCTTGGGACCGTTGTTCTAGACTGCTTTACAGTGCAGACTGAATATGTGCTTCAAGCTAACATTTACTTGGAAAATAGAGTACCTTACAAAAAGAGACAAAGTAGAAAACAATGAGTCCCAGTGGAAACCAAATACCAACCATCATTAGCAGTAATTATCATACAATATCAATGATTGTGTAATAATCATATGATCATAACTACAGTGATTACTCTATATTAACACTACGTTAATATTACTGTACACATTAATGTATAACATACGAGTGCATTGGAATATAAATATTTATGTAAATGAATGCTTGCATGAGACTTCTGTGTGTTTGCCCTATCAAAATTAGTCGTTATGGTTCATTTTATACACACATGTTACAGCAGAAGAGCAGTGACACTGAGTAAATCAGACCACAGTTCTATTTTGTCCCCCTGTGCTATCATCAACAGCAGCAATTTAATAAGGGACAGGACATGGAAGTAGGTGAAACACAGAAAATGTCTCTGCTATATCCTTGCTGCTTTGGGGAATCTAAGACTCAGGCACTCCCTGAGTTAGAAATGCATGTTTTTCTTTCAAACTCTGTACATATCCAGTTCAATTACTTTTTTAATCCATAAAATACCCTTTTACATTTGTAATTACTATAGCAATGTGTCCCATCATTTAGTTAGGAACTCTGTAGGAGAGTATTTTCAATTGTTTACCATATAATCTGATTAACCAGTTAATTCTCCCAATTCTTGTATTGTTAGGAGCAATGGATACTTCTAATCTATTCAGGCTTTTAATAATTTCTCTCCTCATAAAAAAATTTCTCCCATTTTCCAGACTAAAACATGAACATTTGGAACCTGTTTAGTACTCTTACTTACCTTTTACTGCCTAGTATTGCATTTTGAAATTCTTCTTTATAACATTTGAGAAGAGTGGAGGATACTACCATTGTCACAGGACTTAGGAAATCCTTAATGACATGTAGCATTTGTCTTATTCTGCTCTGTTCTTTATTTCTTTGCTAGCATTCCAATTTCCCTTCTTTGGCTCCTACAGAACATTAGGCTGACAGAAACCAGCCAACAGTAATTCTCAGGTGATTTCTTTTCAGTGGTGATAGCTTGCTTACAGGCCTTTGCCATGTCCTTATCATTATGTCTGTGCCTTTGATACCTTTCAATCTTCAGTATTGAATTTCATCAATATATTTAAAGCCTGGATGACACCATGCAGCCTTTAAATATAGTAAGAATTAATCTTAAACCTCATCAAGGTCAGCTGTCATTTTTACTGCCCCAAATAGTTAAATACCACTGAAAGTATCTCACCTTATTTTCCAGTAACTGATGGATCTGTTTCAAAGAAGAACATCTATATCTGCCTGGAGTTACAAAGATAATCTCGGTTCATTTTTGACCATTTATTCCTGCCTTTGCGTCTTCTCCTTTTGGAACTTACTAACATGTGGTGCATCTTCATTCAGTTTTATTTTTGTTATTTACATAAAGCCCTCTGGAAATTTAAGAAAATAATAACCAGAACCCTGTTCCTTGTATGTTTGTCGACTTAATCGAAGAGCCCTAAAACCTTTGCTAGGCCTGAGTAACCTCTCTGAAAACCATGATGACTTTTGCCTGTAAAAACATCTATATTTGTATGTTTGTTATTTCTATTCTTTCTTATAGCAGCTGGCAATTTGCTCAGCAAAACTCAGATATACTGGTCTGCAGCTCCCTAGACTGTTTTGAACTTGCCATCTTCTGTTTCCCTATTTAAGCATAGTTAATAGTTCAGCAATTTTATACTTGAACTCTTTTGGAACTCTTGGGTGAATACCATCTGTTCCTGATGATTTGTTACCACACATATCACCAGTTAGTTCTAAAACCTCTCATTTCTGGCATTTTTGTAAGCTGCCCAAGTATTGAATTTAGACAGCCTACTAAAGAAAACCTCAAGCCTTAGGTCTTAATTCTAAATTTTGGGAAGCTGCACCAATGACTCTCATCCTGATATAAATAATGATCCAAACTTAATGTCATAACCCTATTTTTCTGTTTTAGTTATCCATATTTCTATCACTCAAAGTCACTTTTACATTCCCTGTCTTTCCTGTGATAGTTCAGAGTACAAATACCACAAAATCCTACCATTTAGGTACATTAATCATCAAGATAAGCCACATATATGTAGGCAGGTAAAAGCAGAACATTACTGTGTTTTTTCAGATCTTAGAATTTCAATGAGAAGCAAAAATGGGAGTAAAAGGATTCAGTATAGGCACTGTTGATACTTCCACCAACATAAAAAAAAAAATAAAAATTGAGATATCCTAAATTATCTGTCTTCAATCACTATCTAGACAAATAAAACTATACATTAAAGATGAAAAAGTCTTAATCCATTTTAATCTATAATAATATTATGGGGTTTCTGAGTAACAGCTCATTACTTAATTTCAGGAAGCGTGAAAGGTTTTTGATTACTGCCTTGTGTTAATTTTCCATCTATATATATATAGATATAGATAGATATAATTTTTTTACAAAATTATTTTCTGCTAGACATTTCAATACCATGAAACTTTGCTGCTGGTTTCTGTTTTAACTTCCCTGAGGGGAAACAGCCTATACGATCCTATCTTGCTTTAGTGAAGCACACTTCCAAAGAACAGCAGATTTGCTAGTCACAAGGTTAAGGAACTTGCTGGTTATAAAAATAAATAAGATTTCTCCACGACTGTGCAATTTTGGCATAACAATAAACCTTTAACTTTAGTGCACAGGGAGAATGAAACAAAATTCCCATCAGAACCATTCCATTGTTTTTATGAGTTTTTTTCATTAATTATCTTCTCTTTCCCTTATGGCCTTTTTACCTGTAGTCCATAAAAGCAATTTCTCTTTTACAGACATTCCATATTGAAAATGTCAGGCAATTGGGACAAATAGAAAACTATTTTTATGTGGTATGTTTTCAAAATTAGTGAAATCAGTATTTTGCATGTGTGTGTGTTTGTGTTAAATTTAAATTAAACAAAGGTGTCAGGTTGACAGCCATGGAAAACAGCTTTCCTTCTGTTCACAGAACAATGGTACAAACAGTGGGACATTCTCCATCAAGTTCTGAAAAAGTAATTGCATCTCAGATAGACGTATTCTGGCAGAGAAAAAAATTAAATTATTATTAATGTTAATTTCTTCAGGAAATATTTGCAGAAGAGGGTAAGGACACTTTTACTATTGCTCCATCCAGCCATCATGGTTTCATATTCCAGATTCCATGAAGACAGATGATGAAAGTAACACTGAATCCAACAAAATTTTTTCCCCAAAATTTAGTAATTTTGATGGGCAATTTTCATCTAGGAATTATCCTTAAATTCAATGGGTTGAGACTAGTTCCCTCCTAATAAAACACAAAAGACTGAGGCATATGCTTTATTCAAGGAAAATCAGTAATTAATGAACTGTGATCTAAAGGTGTTCTCAACACTTTACTTCTTTCTCCTCACAAAAGTTCACCAAATGAGGTACAAAACCCTAGAAAGAGCAAAGACAGTGAAATACTGTTTGTCTCAAAATACAGAGGTGTATTAGTTCAAATCCTTTAAATTTTTTATAAAAAAATAATTTAAGGACTAAAGAATTAAGTTTTTGCAGACGTATATGAAGAGCTCCTTGATGCTTCCCAAAGGACTTTCAGGCTTCATTCTCACTGATCAGAGTGTTGCTGACCCATCTATGACCTCTTTAAATCTATCACTACCATTCCTTTTTTCTTTTTTCCTTTTTTCTTTTTTTTTCCTGACAGATCTCAAGGATTCTCTGCATTGCAGACCCTCACAATCAAATCAAACTGTTCTCAAGTTCAATGCTCCCTCCTGGTTTTGAGAGCTCTATCATCTTGAAAAGGCTACCTGGCATCACCAGTCATCCTGTAGTCACTAGCAATCATCAGTGAAATCAGCTTATTCACTTCAGATGGGAAAGAAAATGTGGATTAAAGGGGAATGCAACTTCTCCATAAGCAACACTTCTTCAGTGAGTTGCACTGGGAAATGAGCTACACAGGTTCTTATCCCGAATCAAGTCAGAGGCCACTAGATCTGATGAGTGGTCAAGGAATATTTCACTCCAAGGAAAGCAAAGATCACCTCTCCTCTCTCTTCCAGCCTTTGTCCTCTGGGTACATCAAACATGCAAGCACCTGCAATCCCTTCCCAATGTAAAACAAATAACTTTATAATTAAACAGGGAAAATTCACACAATCATCTTCATGAGATATCTTAGGAAGCAAAGCAAAAGAATTCAGGAGAATGCCACCTGAAGACCAATTTCTGGATCATTTCAGAACTAAATAAAAATGCCCATATAATTCTGAGAATCTGAACATAGTTCTCAGCCTGACCACCTGCACCCAGCATAATCCTGGTGTTTGACTTCAGTGGAAACCAGACAAGGACTCAGTGGCAGTAGCTGATGTGTGTTTTTGTGGTAATTAAAAAAAAAAAAAAAAAAAAAAAAAAGGTACAGAATTATCCCACTGTTTGGCTAATGAAAATCATCATTAAATGTAAGTACACTGCTTTCCCCACCATCTCAGAAAAGATGTAAAGTGAATCCAAAATTTCAATGACTAACTATATATGACAGGAATACCCAAAGGGTGGCCTCTAGTGCTGATGAATATCCTGTACTGACCACAATGTTGGTGTTAGATTACAGAGTTAAAACATCCAGACACAAGCACACACAAAATCCTGCACATTTGTGTCACTGCTTCTACCACATGACTTAAAAAAATTGACAAGGCATGTTATCTTTCTCCTTGTTAACCTTTCTGAATTGCAGTAGCTGGTAAAAATGACATAGAGGGAAAGAACATATTCTAAGTAACAGAGGTAATAAATGAAGCAATGGCAGAAGGGAAGCCCATCCTTTTTTATTCTTGTAGAAATAACATTCATCAAGAAAAGGTGGATGAAGATACTAAACAGTATAAACTCAAATGCAGATTAATTTCAAATGAGCAACAAACCGTACCCTATCTCCCACACTGAGTTGGGGTTTGATGAGCAAAACCCTCTGATTAATAATGCAAATGACTAACACTGAAACCCTGATTATGATATTTTGTAGACATTTAACATCTTGAATTTTAAGTCTATTAATGTTTTAATGCCATTTTGTAACATGAAATTTTCTGGATCTTCTCAAATTAACTATGTTATACCAAACAATTTACTCAGAGATTTAGAAGCTGCCATTTTACATAGAATTTATACCATAAAATTTGGACACTGTATGACATATTAGAAGTTTCCAGAATGGATATAACTCAGATATATTTTCTCTTTAATTTACTTCTTTTGGCTGTTTTTGGGAGGTAAAGCCTTTGTGGGCTTTTATTATTTTTTTTTTCTTTGATTGTCATGACTACACAGTTTAAATAACACCACAGTGTGTAAAGATACTATGCTGCTATTCTTAGGCAAGTTAGATCTGGTTAAAAACAAAACTCTCTAACACCCTAATTCATCTGGGGGAAAAAAAAAAAAAGTGAGTCATTAAGACAAGACTATAAACAAATCTTTAAAAGCAAAGAGATGATTAAACTGATTAATCTTCTTTTCTTGAAATGCTAGGTCACGCTCTTATTATTAGTGACACCATAATGAGCTGTAATTAAATTCTGGCAAAATTTCTACTTTCAAGTAATTTGAACTACTACTGCAAAAACACATAGGAAACTATCATTGCTACCAGGAATTGACATTTTTGTACAAACAGCACACTCAGTAAGTGTGGCTGCCTATATTAATCTGCTACTTTTTCAAGGTACTTTTATTTTTACAAACTTGCTTATTACTGTCTCACTTTTAGGACAGCATCTTCACTCAAGTGTAGATTAGCATGAAGAACATGCATTAGTTCCACTCTAATTAAGCGTGTGCTTAAATAGTTTCCAGAACTAGAACTTCAGTAAATAATACATAAGACTTAGACTGAAATCAGGATTTTGCTGATGCAAAAATAGCAACATGTATTTAAAAAAATACCTTCCCATTGCATGCCATCCTCTGTCACGTGTATGTGCACCTGTGAAGAGAATGACAGGGTAAATCTGGGGAGATGGGAGGTCATATTGCTTCAGGCATGGATGGTGGAGGGGCAAAACTGTGTCCCAATTAGTACTGCCTGGTGTGGCATGGTCATGACTCTCCTCTCTCTGCAGTAAGAGCAATTTGATGCCTTGTACACAGCGTGCAAGAGCAAGATTCACAGACAAGGCAACAAGGTTTTCAGCAAACACACACAAAACTAATAAAATGGAGTTTTACAATCAGTATTTTGAAGGTGGATCAGGGCAGGAACTGGAATGAGAGTCACACAGAGCTCCTTTACACCTTTCTATGCTGATAAAAAATCAATGATGGAAGTCCTTCAGGGATAATTAGCTACCTCCAAATTTTGGTTTTGTCCTGGTTTCAGTTAGAGTAGAGTTAATTTTCTTTTTAATAGCTGGTACAGGGCTCTGTTTGGATCTTGTATGAGAATAATACTGGTAACACAGTGATGTTTTTCATTGTTGCTCAGCAGTGCTCACTTTAATCAAGGAATTTTCAGTGTCTTGTGCTCTGGCAGCAAATGAAAAGTCTTCACAATAGTTAATCTCCTGATTCACTGACAAAACAGACAAATTCCAGTCCAGGTTCACCTCGAGGCACAATCTAGACAAGCAGTGAAAGAGCATCTCTGTACCTTCACACCTCCCTCCCCTAAGGTGTTCTCCCACTGAAGTCACACACAGTCACACTAAGTCAGGATTCAGTACATGGGGAGGACAAAAACCTCTGAGGTGGATGATGAAGATAAGGCAGGTAGAGGTAAGAAGTACCATGAGCCTTTAAAAACAAAGCAAATTTTGCTGCAGTTAAATATCCCTGGTGCTAAAGTGACCTTGCAATACCACCCCTAATGTATAACCCTGGCTACATGTTCTGTGTTGTCCTGCTTCGGCTACAAGCAATTAGTTGTCTTTGTTTTAATCTCTGAATATCCAGCTTTTACAATATAAAGATTTTATTATCTACAGTTCAGCCATTATTTCACTGTTGTTTCTTCTCTTACAGGACAGCTTGTTATCTACATCTTAGTCCCCTTCAAATGTCTTCTCCTCTGAGCTGAAGGGATTACAGGACTTACTGGATGTTTACTAGAGGTTAACATGATTATCAATCAAGAAATGAGGCAACAGTTTCATTGCAATTGTCTTTGTTTCTGAATGTATTTAACTGCACTGTGGGCAATAAGAAGTTGAGGTTTGAGGAAGATTGTGTAAATACCAAAGCATTGCAATGACAAGGAGGTAAACTATGTATAAATGAACATTTGCTAGAGACAGTTGAATTGATAATAATAGAACTTCTTTCCAAAATTCTGCAGTTCCCAATTGTGCTTCTACAATTCCATTGGTACACAAAAACAAATGCTTTTTTATGGTAGGGAAGTAAACCCTACAAAGATTTTGTTAAAAACGATAAGAAGGTTTCTTAGGACAATGGACTGTGTGAAAGAAATATTGAAAAATCAAATTCAATTAAAAATACATAGAAAATAGAGGTGTAGAGGAACATGACAGAATCAAGATATGCATTTTAGTCATGTAAGAAAGTGATTATTCTAAGGTCTGACAGTTTTTTTAAGGTAATAAAACATCATGACAACTTCAATAGTTTTAGTTCCAAATATTCAGACAACTGTCATAGCTCCATCAAAACAGCACAAATGGCTTATATTGTTCAAATTTTGAAGAGCAAACAAAGAATATGATACCATGTGGGAAGGCAATATGTAGGCAAGTGGATATAAGTGACGATGGCAACTCCTTACAAATGTAATCCATTTTCATCAGATATTGATAGCAGCAAAATTGAACTGTATTGATATCTATGGGAAATGAACAGCCAAGATGGCATCAAAATGGTTGAATTAATTAATCTAAGAATTCATTACAAAATTTAAATAAATAGAACCTTAGAATCATTGAGGTTAGAAAAGCCTTCTAAAGTCATTTCCTGTCCCCAAGTGCCACATCCACACGGCTTCTAAATCCCTCCAGGGATGGGGACTCCACCACTGCCCTGGGCGGCTGTGCCACCCTCTTCATGAAGGAGAACCTAAACCTCTCCTGGCACCACTTGAGGCTGTTCCCTCTCCTCCTGTCCCTGTTCCCTGGGAGCAGAGCCTGACATCCCCCCCACCCCACCACCTCCCCAGCTCCCCCCTCCTCTCAGGGAGGTGCAGAGAGAGAGAAGGTCCCCCTTGAGCCTTCTTTTCTCCAAGATGAGCCCCTCCAGCTCCCTCAGATTGTCCTCATCAGGCTTGTGATCCAGACTCTTCTCCAGCTCCCCTTTTCTGGTCATGAAATAGTTTTGAACAATTTGCTCTTCTGTGCCATATTCTCCTCTGGATTTTTTTCCCATTAAATTTCCATTTCCATTACGCTTTTTGCAGTCATTATCTAGGGTAACTCAGCCTGAATACATCTGAAATATTTTAAGATCACAGCTCATACTGTCTTTAGAAGGGGGAACTACTTAAGAATGACAGTTTATTAGGTTTTATTTATTTAAAAACCAAAGATAAGATGAGTGCATGGTTCAGAAGTGTAGTCTGTAGTTAGCAGCAGCAATAACAGAATGAATCAGTAAGTTCAGATTCTCAGCTGAAAAGATGTCAGAAACAATTGTGTTAGCTTTCAGCTCACCCAAGCACCACTATAAAAAGGCCAGGAAGTTAGTTGTCTGAGCCTCCCTCTGCTGTCACAGCAAAGCAGACATCTTCACAGGCAGATACATCTCATTTTATTGTATGTTTCTATGATATGTGATAAATCTTTGTTTTCTGCATGAATTTTATAGAGAATCTGGCCAAGACATTTAATCTAATCGCTTTACAGGGTGTATAATTAACAAAAATGTATATTGCTCTTTGTCAATAAACAGCAGAAAATTAATCTCCCTTGATTTGCAGCTAAAAAGTTCAGAACAAAAAATGAAACCTTTCATTCTTTGTGTAGGGCACTGGCCTGAATAATGGCAAACAAGAGTCTTCAGTACAGACTCTTCCACCTAAATTTATTTGAGAGAATAACTGGTGTTACAGTACAGTCACAAATTTCAAAGCAGTTTTAATCCCAAAAGCAAAGGAATTCAGCCTGATGCTAAGGTAAGAAATTTAGAATACTGCAATTTCATGATTCATAATATGAGTAAGAGAGCATCTAGTAAACAGTGCTTCATAGTCATGCACTGACAAAATATAAAAATAAAATATAATATCATACTCTTCAAGACTTTTCAGAGTCTGAACCAGGCATCAGAAGGTACAGACTGACAGTGTTTGATATATACTGAACAGTTATTCACACAAAAGAAACCAAACCAAGTTAAAGAAAAAAAAAATACACCAAACAAAAACAAAATAAAAAAAACCCCATTAACTGTCTCACACTCAACAAATATTTCAAGATTTGAGAAGCATGAAAATAGAGCAACTGTCAAAATGAGAAATCTAAAAGTTGATACTTACACTGTCTGATAATCACTCAGCTCATCTTGAGCAAATTCCAGAGTAAGACCTCATTGAAGTGAGAATATTCTGTGGCCAGCTGGCTCTGATCATGAAAATTTACTGAGCCACTCTAATCTTGGTTTGAGAATTATCTCATGGTATAATAAAACCTTAGGAAAAAAATATAATGAAGCATCTGCAATACATTTGCACTTCACGTAATACATTTTTCCATGTTAAATTGTAGAATCATAGCATTAGAGAATGGTTTGGGTTGAAAGGGGCCTTAAAGATTGTCCATTTCTTACCCCCTGCTACAGGCAATGACAGCGTCCACTAGCTCAAGTTGTTCCAAGCCCCATCCAACATGGCCTTGGACACTTCCAGGGATGGGGCAGCCACAGCATCTCTGGGCAACCTGTGCCAGGGTCTCCCCACCCTCACAGGGAAGAACTTCTTCCCAGTATTTCATCTAAACCTACCCTCTTCCAGTTTGAAGGCATTCCCCTTTGTCCCATCACTACAGCTCTAGATGAAAAAGACAGATTTCATGTTGATTTGGTATTTCTGTCTGAAGGAGAATGGTGTAGAGGGAAGTGCTTTCAAAAGAAATGCTCCTCTCAGATTTTTGCTTGAAGAGAGTAAGACAACTCATGTGTGGAAGGGTAAACAACTACATAATTCTTTTCAGGACCAAGATTGCACTGGCAGAACTTACAGCTTTGATGACAGGCTTCCCAGAGAGACCAGGAGCTGTAAGAAGCATGAGCTACCCTCCTAACCCTGGAGACTGAAGGGGCATGTTATCCATGGATTTTGCTGAGCCCCCAGCTTATTCCTCTGAGGTCAAACAAAAGAGTATAGGAAAAGCTTTTCCATGAAGGCTATGAGATTTCTACACAGGTAGAATCTCCAGAGGGATTCTAACATTCACTTCAATATTTTGAAAAAGCTTCTAGAAAATACATTTTAGAGCTCGAACTCAGAGTTCATTATTCAAAGGAGCTTGTGTAGTTAGTTTCTTTCTGTAAAACTGCAATTTAACATTAGTATTACATGAGCTCAAATAGGATCAGGGGTTTTTTTAATGTATTTTTAAAAGATGAATATGTTTTAATTAGATATTTCTCTATTAAACAAGTTTTAAACTTTAGAAAGAACCAGGTATTCATCTGGCGTAAAACAACAAGGTTTACCTAAAGAGAAAATACCAGTAATGCTTTCAAACAGCTGGTCCTACTTGCTTCTGAAAATCTGATGATATTAAAAGACATGCAAGCATACCTTTATTAATATAATGATTTTGCTGTTTGAAAACACTGTAATTAAAAATGTTATCTAATCGAGCACTTAGTTCTGTATATTTTTTACACCAAAGAGATATAGAATAAACTAGATATAATAATTAAATATTTCTTAGAAAAAAAGGCTGAAATTCTTAGAGCAATGGCTAAGTAATGGATACAAACAGATATTCCAGGCCAAGCCGAATGGGACTGTGAGCAACCTGTTTTAGTGGAAGGTGTCCCTGTCTATGGCAGAGAGTTTGAACGAGATGAACTTTGAGGTCCCTTCCAAATTAAACCATTCCATGACTCTGTGAATGCCTTAACCATTTAAGTCTATTCACTTTCCTGTTGAACCTATGAACACAAAATAGAGCAAGATCAGAACAGACTGGATGCAGCTGCAGTACAGTGGAAGGGAATGGGTGGTGAAGGGAGTCTTGCCACCAGGCAAGATACACACATCACAATAATGAGTTGGTCTATATAGGTGTTTTTTTTGCACAATTGTTCCCCCATGTTGTTCAGAGGAAATTGAAAGTGGTTTTTATTTAGGCTGATGAATGTAAGTAAAACTTCTTTTAAGAAGGAATACAGACAGAACCCATTTCTTAAGACATTAAAAATCACAGGCTTATATAAAGACAATAATTTCACCAAAGCCATCATAAAATAGAAATATTATCTAAAAATAATAAGCTTGTTTTTATTTTTCAGCAATGTTTCTCCTAAGACATAATTTTAATTGCAGATTAGTTTTGTTCTTGTAGTTCTATTGATAGATTTTAGGCAAGCAACATACATCATTAACTGTATTGCATAGGGAATCACATTTCAGACAGGAGCTTTGTCTGACCAAGCTACTACAGCCTGTCTGATTGTTGCAGAATTGTCATTAAATGGAAATGATGCCCGGAAATATTGAACTTAATGTTATGTTTTAAAATAACATGAATAACATTACAGTTGTTTTAATGAAATTCATAGGAGAAAAATGTCATTAAACAAAGCAACAATATTGGCCCTGGTGCCCTGGTCAAATTCCAGTCTGGCTGATTGCATTCTGACACCTACTATTTTTCAGTTTGAATTTGGTATGTTTGTGTGCCTCACTGTTTGTTCATTGATATGTTAGTGCCCCTACATCATCAGCTCATTGTTATCTGCCACCCGGGAGATAGTTGGCTGTCACTCTTGTCCATCCAAATACTTTTAATAAAGCTGTAATTACAGAGCATGACCTTGAAAAGACCGCTTTCAATCCACCTTCCTACAGTTCATCAAGTTATTTAGATATTGCTTAACTTAAAAAATGAGTATACATATAACTTATTTCGGTGTTTGTTAAACATACAGCACAGCCTTATGTCCCATTTTTGAAATAATGTGATGCTGAAGTCCATTAGTATGTGCTAAAAGCTGGGCACAGAGATGTCCTGCCACATACTGGTGCTTTAGTTTAAGTCAGAAAGATACTCTGAGCAGTATCACCTCCTCACCTCCACTTAGCCATGATTTGCTTCTAATTGTGGAGTGATCTCTGTGGAGATGACCTAAAATGGATGAATTTTAAGTGAAGATATGTTCCAGGTGCACAACTTATGCACCTCAGCAACAACTAATTATGGAGACAACAGCTCTGGAGTAGAGAAAGTCCAAAGCTAAGAATAAATTCTCATAATGTGGACTTCAGAATAAATTGTTTTGTTCTACAGCTCTGCCCTTGAAGGTTCATACCACTTGGTTATAGACACATAGTCATATTCAAGTGCTTTACTCAAGCGAGCAGATCTCCTTTGTACTATCTTACTAGTCTTCGATTTACGGGTCAAAGTCTGGATTGAAGTATATTTGAGAAAGCTCTTCTAACACTGCTGAACTTTGGCAGTTGTAGAGAGTTTATGGGGGAAAACACTTTGAAGATCTAGTTCTTGGCTCATTGAAAGCTTTTAAAATTGTAGGATCACAATTTGGAATTTCCTTGATTACACATTCAGGCAGGACCTTCAGTGGTGACCTCACAGAACAGTTTTTAGTGTGCTTGTCACATCTCAAGGTCTTAATTTCTAATGCAATTCCCAGCTACCCCTCCATGTCCTTTAATCCTGAATACTGTTGGTGACATCCCCTTCAGACATTCATGTATATGAATTTCCTGTTTGTGAGACCAGACAAGATCATCAAGGAGCACGTGAAAGCATTTGAATCAGGTATATATTTTTATACACATTGAGAGTGATAAAAATATAGAAGTTCAACAAAAAGTAAGATAGAAATGGTGCCAAATATCAATGAAACAGTGTCTTTATATCACTTAGCAAACAAAGTATTCCAGAAAACCTCATCTATAAGTAACTTTAAGTAATCAGTCATAGCCCATTCCTGCTGGGGTCAGGTGCAACATCCTGTTCTCTCAGCAGAACAACTAAAGCCATATCCCTCACAGTCTGTTGCATAAGCACGCGGCAGTGCAGCTTTAAACTTCAAGCTGTGCATTAAATTGCAGCTGGATTGTCACCATTAGTTCTTTGTCAAAGCCTGATTTAAGGAGAAAGTCAATGATCTGGAAAACAGATGCCAAGTTTTAAATGTACATAATCAGATCTTTAGAACTAATTTCAGACTCGGCACTGCCTTAGATTTTCTGCAGGTAGGAGAAAGAAAACAAAGAAATGGGGGGAAGAGTGACAGGATAAGTGGGAAAGAGTAGACAGGACTGTGTGAGCACAGACGCTAATGAACCAAAACCCATTATTTTATTTAACTGTTACATATGTCTGCATAGGAGTAGGGCATTTGAAAGCCATCACTGCATGTATTAGGCACATCTTAAGATTTCTGTATAGGGAAATATCCGTTTTATTTCTTCCTTTTCAAAGTTTCTTGTTAAGATTAAGGATATTTTCCATTCAGTACCAGGTCACAACCAAGCCATTCTAACAGTGCACTAACTCACTGTCTTGCATACACACACACACATCAATACAAACAACAAGGAAGAAGCAGAAAGGGACCAGAAGGAAAAGGGTGAGCAAAGATTAATAAAGGCCTTGACAGAGCCACAGTCATTGCCCTTGTAGTCAAAGAAATCTGCTGCTCTGTGGGTGGTAGTAGTTGAAATCTCATATACAAATCAGAGTGAATTCGAATCTTGTATGACTCCATCTTACCTGAACACTCTAATGACATAGTCACTGGATCTTCAGGAAAAGATAATCTCATATGTGTTTTTTTATTTTAACTAGATTTTTAATTTTTCAATCTGAGGTTGAGAAGTCTTTAATTAAATCTAGTATGCTTAGGAAAAAAAAAAAAAATATTTAATGGCTAGTAACTTCCAAAAAGAAATAGGGGATTTTTGCCAGAAAGATCCTGACTGAAGCTTTTTCCATGTTGAATGTATAGATACATTTCAACAAAAATAGTAAAATATCTTCAAGTAAAAACAAAGAATGTTTGAATGTGATTTGCCAAGATTTCTTTAAATTCTGTAACACATGAATGAAAATTACCATAAAGACCTTTATTACAAGTCCTAGTTTGCTGGTCTTTGATTAGACCTCATCTTGTGCTAATAATTCTCAGCAGTACTGTGCAACATATGCTACAGAAAACCCTGAGGTAGCCAAGGAAAACCAAGCCAAAACCAGTGGAGAATTCATTTACCTGCCTGAACTCTTCAAGATCTGTTTTGTTTCCCACCAGCACCACGGGGATGTCATAGGTGTGCCGGACACGATAGATGAGTTCCTTAAACTCAGCAGCTTCTCGAAAGGATTGGCGATCTGTGATGGAATAGCAGATAATGAAGCCTTCTCCACCTCGCATATATTGGTCCCTCATGGCTGTGAATTCTGCCTGAAGAATATGAATAACATGCTCAGCAATTTGGCAAAAAAAATTAACCATCTGTAAATAACAAACTTGCTGAAAACTTCCTTGATTCCCCACGTAATTTCATATTATTTGGTTTAGTCTTTTAAATGCTGCTTGCTGAACATTGTGCATCCTTCTGGGTTCATGGATGCCAATAATAAGGATTTCTCTTAGGATCCTTTTTTTTCCCTTCCTTTTCCCATCAAGGAAACTCTGTCCTCTCAGAATACGAACTCATTATGCCTGTGCCTGCATACAGAAAATACTGCCTCACATACTACCAGAACCTTCTGCAGTGTTGTCAGTATAAATAGGTGACTTGCATTTGAATGACTATTAACAGGTGTAAAAGAAAAGCTATATTACTATCTAGGGATCAGAGACAGGTACAAATTCCTTATTATGCACTCAATTCAGAAGCTCAGTAATATCAAAAAGGTATTCATTGACTCCCATCAGCTTTGGAATGGTGCCTAGTAAAACAGGGATACAATCTGCAAAAAGTTCTGCTCTTTTAAAGGTTCTCAGAGAAGCTAGGGTTTCATTCAGTGTGGGATAATGCCATTAAATGAGAACGAACAATTTCAAATAGTTTGAGAATGGGCTCAATTTTCTCCTCCTGCATTTTTCTCTTTTTATGTATGTATTTATTGTCACAGCAATGCTTCTGGTTACTGGCATGGTGTTTTTTGTTTTGGGTTTTGGTTTTTTTTTTCCAGAAGTACTTAACAAATGCCACATTGTAGGAAAATCAAGATCTTGTTTTCAAAAACTAGTCTCAGGCACTGTGGCTTGAGAATATGTTTTAAAGCCAGTTTGTTTCTCCAGTTTGTTTGCTTTTCTTGATCGCAGCCCGGAATAACCCAATACCATGGCAACAGTCGGTCAGGATCAGAATCCTCCTGACAGAATCAGTTCTCCAGAGATATTAAGATGCAGGAAGGTCTGATAAAAAAGGAATACACATATCAACACTGAACTATTTCTATGAGCAGCAGGATGCAATATCAAATCCTGTATTTTTTACTTTATTGAGAATTTAAGGTAGGATTTTTAAAACAGTTTAAGTTACATATATATATCCTCAATCTTCACTGAAAATTAAAGGGAAATGGATTGTTTATGCTCTTTTAAAAGTCTCAGCCTTAAATCTCTCTCAATAGTCACTCATGTTGATTGACAATGCTTCCTGTGAACAGACGTTTGTGTTGACCATTATTTATTTATGATGTGTCTTTTAACCAAGGGCTTTATATATCATTCAAATATTTCACCTGCTACAGAAAAAGGTTCATCGAACTAAGCTTCAAAATGACAGACTAATAGGTAATTTAAGGGTAGGATTCTGCTTTGAGACTTACTCAGAATTTAAAAATCTCTAAATTATCACCACTGTCATCCCAGAAGAGTTTATTAACCAACAGGTTACCCCACAGAATGGATCAGGTCATACTGCAGCCTATCCTTTTGAAACTGGATGTGCAAGCAGTAGGGCAGTGGTGGGGAGAAACACTGAAGGTATCAAACAGGAAGAATCTCACACTCTGTGGTTTGGACAAGACACTGAATGGACATGCTCTTACCAGCTCCTTCCATGTCACCTATATTAGATAACCACTAGATTAATAAACCACACAATACCAAACTAGAGATCTTACTCAAAGGCTCCAGGCTAAAGGTATGAACTGTTAATGACAAGACACAGTCTTTAATGCCATTACTTGCCCTCAGATCTGAGGCTTTTATTCCAGAACAAAGTGTCGCTGCAGCCCCCATTCTGCATGCTCTTGTTTTTTCTCCTTTTTGCATCAGTCACCTAGAACTGTTCTGCACCAGGAACTGAACTAGGCCAAAATCCCTTCAGGCTTAGCATGTAGACAATGGAAACCTTCTGTGAAGTTAACCCTGTGGATTAGCTCCTGAATTTAGTTGTCAGTGCAGCTGCAGTCAACTATCTAAGCCCTCGTTATAATAAATGGTAAACTATTCTATGCAATTAGTAGACAACAGATTACTTCTACTGATGAAAAAGTAGTTCTCATAGATACCCAATTATCTACTATTTTATTTATTTATTTTTTTTTAATTTTTAAAGCATTGATACAACTGAATGGAGCCTCTAGCTAAAACTACACAATTTCATATGGAACGTAAATCCCAGGCCAAGATGACCTGTATTTCTGAGTTAGAAATTTCATAAATCTGCTATTTTAGCACTGTAAGACTACTCTGCACAGCCTTTTACAAAGAATGAGCTCTGTTTAAGTGAGGTGATCCACCTCTAGGAAGTGCTTGGAACTTTGTACAGTCTTTAATAGCCATTTATGGCAAACTAAGAAAGAATTAGGTCACATATTCCTGTGTAAGTTACTCAGAGTAAGTGATGTTCTGCTGCATGAGCACTCTCAAGATCATTCCCCAAGGATGCTTAATGGCTTTCCTTGACTGACAGGAGACCCTGGCTTCCTAATTTTACACACTGAGTCATTCCAAAGGGACAAAGCCCTCCATTTTTAGGGACTGACACTCTTGAGTCAGAATCATTTACCTACACATTCTGGAACATGCCTGGGCATAGTTAAGACTTTAAGGATATAAATGAATTTACCTATGAAATTTTTTGTTATGACATATTATTGCTGGTATATATTAGACTAAATACTTCAGTGTCATGTTTGCAGTGATCCATTTTCAGAGCCATTAAGTATTCTATCCAAACTGGAGAGGGGACGTCCACTTGGCTTTCTGTTGTTAACTCAGCTAGTCATTTCCATTCCAATTTTTTTGATGTTGACTTTTACTTCTCAGCTTTTTCCCCTTAGCATGATTGCTCAGTACAAAGTCAAGGCCTCCAAGGTGAAACAGAAATAAGCTTTTTATTTGATTTCAAAAGAAGTGGATTTTTCCTCTGTTCACCAGGAACCTCAACATAATAATATCTACTAAGAGAAAGAATAAATATAATTACTAATAAACATACTATCACCCTTGCAACACTGTATGCATATTGTATATACAAGACAAAAGACTAAAATTAAATTCAATATATTTATTCAATTTTTATTTCAAATTTTTCTCTATATTTCACATTTTTTTCCTGTTTCTTTACAGTAAGAACCAAAACCCAAGTTCAACTGGATTTTGTGAATGTTCAGGGGTAGATAGAGATAGACCCAAATGTTTTGCAGATTTTTCAGTGGTTTTATTTTTATATTTTCCCTGGTTCTCTTAAAAAATAAGTGACAGTGTATCTGTGCAGCTGGCACACTAATATCTTCTTTAATTGTTTCCTGCTGTACAAGGAACCTTTTAAAAATTATTCAGAAATAGTACTGGATACCAATTTCTACTCAGTAAGGGAAAAATATGAAACATTCCCAAGCCAGTAAATGCCAAAGCGAAAAGACAGAAAGAAATCACACCCCCTCAAAAGGAAATCAATTCTGAGAATTAAAGCGAAGATTTGTCATGCTTACGGCACTTTGCAGTTTGACATCAGTCTCTAATACTCTCTTGTGTATTATGACTAAGGCTTAACTGAAAAGTGTGGTAAAAACTCTTTTGAAACAAAATCGTCATTCTTCTTAGGATATGTGATACTTGGGAACACACATCAAGTCTGGATAGAAAGAAAATAAAACTTCTAAAAGCATAACTTTTTCTTTTTTCTTTTTTCTCCACCCCCCCCCCCCCATTACGGAATGGAGCAAAAACCTGTTGTTAATCCTCATAGGACTGTACATGTCTAACTGTTGTTGAAGAACATTGGCAAGTAAATCTCTTGATGATTAGGTTGCTCCTAAATAGATGTCAAATTTTCCTTTCATCAGTTATCAGGCAACTCACATGATTTTTCAAAGATATTGGAGTGGGCTCACAAAGACATAGAGAAGCTCCCTCAACATGCTTGTATGTGTCTCATCCTGTTGCATTGAACTCCACACACCCAGCTTGACTAACTTATCACTTGCTTATCCCCATCTTCTCAGAGTACTGTATCTTCCTCAAACTTTTCTGGGAGGCATAAAATCTGGGAGGCACAAGAGCAGAATTTCCCTCTGAAGGCTGGGACAGAAGTCCTAAGTGTGTTAGTACTTTTCATAGTCCTCACCACTGGATACTTACTCCTTCCAGCAACAGCCACATATTTTTCCCAATCTCTGTGGAGTTGCCAGTGTATCTGCAGAAACCTACCTCATTGCCTTTTAATCTCTCAAAGTGTTCAACTCCATCAATACTTTGGTTTTTGTAATCCAATCCACTGACAGCCAAGAAATCTTTCCAAACCTATCCTTGGGATACTGTCACTATTTTGTTCTTTGTATGATTTCTTTTTATATTAGCTTTTAATATAACAACTTATCAAATAGAAAATACCTAACATCTGTTTTCTCTTCATCATCCTGACATCCTCTTTTACCCCACTTTTCATTATGAGCAAGAAAAATCTTTCTTAAAGAGCAATATTATTAATAAATTTTAAATTTCATACTGTTCTTGTGGAAATATGTATGTCAGCCATTTTTTTTCATTAGAGTTCAGACTCCTTTCCAAATAAGATCAGTATCTTAATGTCTATAGAGGAGGAAACATAGACATTGAGCAGCAAAGTCAGACTACACTTAGACATCTAGATTTTTATGAAGATCTAGGTATGTTTTATGGGTTTCTATCAAACATAACAGCCTAGGTCTCATGTTCAGATCAGGACAAATGTCCCTTGTTGATTGAAAGACTCTAGGAAAATGTATCACAAAATTCACCAAAGCCAACCATGTTACTTTACTGTTTCTCAAATATTTCCTCCTGAACAATGCTGGAAAAAGAGCACTGGGCTAGAAAAGCTTTTATCCAACTCAAAGTACAAGTTGTTTAGAAGCAATGTCCTCCACATCACCATTTTGCACTAGAAGAACTCTAAAGTGAAGCCAGTTCTCCCAGCCCCCCATGTTATACAATGCTAATAGATAGTCTTGTCAGCCCCAAAAGAATAAAAGGGAGACAACAAAACCAGACAAGGCAATGAGCTCGGGGTCACCATACCTATGCCTTCTTTTTCATTGTGTTATAATGTGTTTATGGAGTAAACATTATGCAATGCTTAGAAGTGCAGTCGTTCTCCACAGTCCTCAGAAGTGTGGTGTTTAGAAACTTAAAGTTGCAGCACCTCAGAAACAAAGGTGTCATGTTTTTCAAACTACACACACATTCCACATATTTTGATGTTGGTTCGTTTTTTATGAACTTGGCTTGTATCTCTGGAAGAGGTCAGAGTCTCCCCAGGGAGGCCAGCCTCACAGTTTGAAGAATGTCACTTTCTATATCTACTTGTCTTATGTTCTGCTTGACTTTAGAACCGGGAATCTGCTAACAGATGTTCTTAATCAAAACTGTCTCCCTGATTACCACAGGGGTCATACTTATTATGAAGTGGGGTTTTTTTTACATTTATTACGAACACTTGAGGGGTGGGATATGTTCCTGAAAACAAACAACATATTGTTCATCTTTGACAATGAACAAACAAGGGTAAAATTAACAAAAAGGATAGAGAAAACTCAGAGGGCTGTAAAATCTTCAGCGATAGAAGTAAAAGTAAAGACAGTAAAAGAATATGTGAAATTGCATTGTTCATCAAAAAAAATCAGAATTTTTTATGAAAATAACTGGAAATTTTTTTTTTTGAAAACGTGACCAAATACTAAATTTTAGCAACAAATCTTTTTTTTTTTTTTAAAAAAAAAAACAAACCAACAAACACCAAAATGTATCCCTCCCATATCTTTATTATTAAATTCTCTTACATACACAAACATCATAGATGACTCCACTGGGATTACATATCACTCACCTAGCACTACTTGTCATAAAGTGTGCTTTTCTTTTACATCTTGAAATACATTTACGTAAGAAAAGTATGCTGGTGAGAAGTGCTGTGATAATTAAATGGTTTTCACAAATTTTTTAGTCTTTTTTGGTGAGAGGGGCTGGAGATAAAAGCAAGTAGTTTTTAAAAGCTTATTTGTAATAGCAAGCAGCAAAAAACCTGCGGCAGTTATGTTTCAAATAAAAAAACACCTGGAGAGGATGTTAGCTGTATATTATAAACACTGTAACACCTGTACTTATCTAGAAGCAGAGAATGGGCCTTGTTTCATCTGGTTTCTGCCCCTGAAGAGGTAGTCATCTATTCTGCATTACAGAATTAGGGATTTATTTAGTCTTCAAGTCTCTCTCTACAGTCAGTAGAGAGAGATGATCAACTCCAGAGAGAAATTCAACCCATCCTCAGGAAAGTGTTTAAGATATCAGGGGTGACTTTCTTTCATACCTCTCTCACTACCTCAGCAGAGACTAAATGCCAGTCCCAGTCTTTGAGATCCACAGTATCAATCACAGCCATATCCTTCATGCATTTGGATAATAATTCTTGTCCTCCTCTTCACTTTAAACTTTTCCTTTAGCTTCTACAAGGCTGTTTTATTTCCAGTGGAGTTCAAAAGATCCAGAGAATGTAGAGTCTAATGCCTGAAGCCAATAGAGGATTTTTCCCTACACAGCAATCAGCAGTACGAAATGCTGTCCCCCAGCATGGGTTAAGTAACACTAGGAGATAATACACTTTTTCCCTCACAGAAGCCAAAGTTCAAAACCTGCTGCCTTTGCTCACAGGATTTCAGCCTGCACCAGCTATGAGTTCCCAGCAAAGACAACAGAAAACAAGAAAGAACAGAACAGTATCAACATTGCTTCACACTCTCTTCCATCTTCTCCCTTATTTCCAGCCATCCTTTGCAAACAGCAACAATAAAAGAAGTTACCTAGGAAAAGATAGCAAAAATTTGCAGCAGGTGGTACTGAGCCACCTGTGCCAGCCTAAGCCATCTGTCACATCCCTGTGAGGAAGGATGGGAGCTGAGCAACAACACAGACACAGACCAAAGAAAATGCAGGGACTCTGGCTTAAATACTGCGGGAGAGGGATTGATTCTTCTCTGCATCAAGTCTCTCCGCTGTTCTGGTCATACATCAAATCCCTCCCTCACAACCCTTTTTGCCCGCTGTAGTAATGATCCAGGAGCAGTTCAAAATGGGATTGGTATAAATGAGAATTAGCCCATAAGCCTGAAGTGGAAGTGGATTATTATTACAATCAGTCCCTTGATTAACGATCAGTCATTGTCTCACACCTTATAATTACAGGAAAGAATCCTTGCTGCTGTTATAAAACAACAATATCCCTTTCCTTCTCTGAATTTGTACCAGGGACAAACTGCACGTCACTGATGATGGGAACAGTATGAAGATAACAAAAAAGATGCAGTCTATGTTCCTAGAAGACTAATGGCTTTCTGAACTTAATCTGACAGCCTTTCAAGGCAATATTATGAACTCCACATAGTACAAAATCAGTAGCCTTTTTTAACTCTGAGAATGAACATGTAAAAAGGTAAAACATGGCCTGAAATTAATCTGTAATTTAGAAGACAACCAGCAAACCCCTGTTTGAGCTAATTCCTTTCCCTGTAAAGGAAAATAGAAGATGGATAATATTCATAACAGGTGATCTTTGCTATAAAACATAGGTATAATATCCACTTTTGTGACAAATAGCAGCATTACTTTTTAGCTGCTAATTTCCAGATAAGCTCACCTAGGTAGACTGATCTACAGGGAGCACCTCAAGATCTTGCCTCTGGGCAAGAAGGTGGTCCAAGCTGACTGATCCAACTGAATGCATGGTCAGCAACTTAAGAAACATGATTAGACACACTCTATTACATTGAAATATAGATTTACATCCTTAATTTTCACAAAATTTTGGCTGAAACCTTTCTAAAATAATTTCCGTCTCCTACCCTTCCCCACACTTATGTTCTTCAGCATGGATCTGATCACTCTAGAAAGAGGTCTTCAGTCCCAGAGAGGAGATAATGTTGCACTAATCCTCAGTTCAGGATCCTTTCTAACATAAACTAATATATTTGCATGGAAAGAGATGGATTCTTTCCCTGGTTAATACATTTTCAAACTCCGACTAAAGGAGAGACTTTATGAACAACCGAAGTTCTGAATATATTAAAAAAAAAAAATAATCAAAAATAAATTCAGTAATTTCTTAATATAAATTACTGTATCAAGTTAGTTCATGATGACACGAGTCTCATCTTCATCCAAATGAGTCCAAGACTTTGAACTGGTATGTCTAAACTTTCACCCTTTCTAAAAATCACAAATTTGTGAGGATACCTTGGTTATTGACTTCAAATCTTTATTAAACACAATCTATTTTCATCATTAGTGAAATCATATTGTTTCCCAGAAGTGCATTTATAGATTCAGTTTTCCCTTCTCTTTTCAGCTATGATGCTACTTCCCATAATTTCTGGTACTGCACACAGTCACAGACCCTGTAGGATTAAGTCTCATGAAAATCAGATGTAGACGTTCCTTCCCATCCTGAACATTGATGGATGACTATTTCACTGCCCCATCACTATTTGCAGAACATTTTATATGCACTGACTATTCTGTATTCACATGTCCTGCCTCATGGCTGGCTTATGCAGGAAGATTGAACTACACCAGCCTGATAGAAAGAAAAAAAAAAAAAAAAGGAATAGAAGGAAAAAAGGGGGGGGGGGGGGAGACAGATGAGAACAACTTCCAATAAAATAACTCAAGATTGCAAAATATAGCATCACACAGTGACCCTTCTTTCATATGGAGGAACTACTAAATAACCTGCACTGGCACTCAGACCCTCCCTCCAGATATAGCTTCTGTTCACTGAGATTCCCAGTGTTCCCACTCTGATCGCCCTTCTGCCTCCAAGTGATAATATATTTGCCAGTTTTCTGCAACTGTGCTTTTGTTAACTTTATTAATCTTGGTCTTTCCAAGATGGCTTGTCATATGCAGTAATGAAAATACACAGTCCATCACCTGGGAGATGATATCTACTTTTACTTCACCCAAAATATGGATGGAATCACCAAATCAATTCTCCACAATGCCAGGAAAAATGCCTTGGTGCTACAATCCCTAACTCAGATAACTGTCTTTTTCTTTCATATTAATGCTAATAGTCTCTCTCTTAAGGATAAACACCTTAGCAATTTTCTCCTAAATGCAGGCACTGAAGCAATCTTCATTGTTAACTGCCTCTAAAACCCCCAAATGCATTTGGTTTATCATGCACCACATAACACTTTTCCCCCATTCTCATTGATATGCAAGGAAGAATAAAGCCAATTTTCACCTTTTATCACAAATGCATAATAAATGGTTAAAGGGAAAAAATAACAGCTTGGTAAGTACATTTTAGTAAACTGCAGAGATAGGGGAAAAAAAAAGAAAAAGGAAAACAACCCACTAGTGAAGTGGTAATGACTGCAGCTGTGAGCAAGGGCTTGCCAGGGTTTCAGACATGCTCCTGTCAGCTTTCGTGGGCATCACAGATTTTCCACCTTTCCCAGCGAGGCTTGTGCAGCCTTGCAGAAGTAAACTAGGAGGCTGTGGAGTCAGACACCTCATTGGTCTGATAAATGACTGCAAATTATATTCTGGCTTGCATATATATGCCCTCATGATGACTTCCATAACAAGTGTGCTTACCTTAAAAGTTCCACCACATCCGTATTTCTGTCCTTGTCCCTGTGCCCTACTCATCTGCAGAGATATAATTTGAGCTAAGAAGCTGAAAAAGGGGGAAAAGGGAGGGGAGGAAGAGGAAAACAATCTGCAGAGTGGCTATTTTAGACTTTTGTAGCATTTAATCAATAGTGCACTCATTTCTGCAACTGAAATTTAGCTCAGTGTTTATCTGAGGAGTGTGTTCCCTGGGGGCTACATAAATCACCCCCAAAACGAATGCAAAATACTTGTCTTATAGCTGCATGGATTTTATGTTGCTTACAATACTAAAATCCAGCATGCCTCCATGACACAAAAGGACTAAAGTGTCATGCCCCTGTGACTTCCGGCACAAAGGAGATCCTCAAGTTCTTTTTTTTTTCCTTTCCATTTGCACAAATATTTCTGAAGCAACTGAGATGGTCAGGTAGGATTATGTGGACAGTTATAGTCCTTGGGCTGGCATCTATCTGTAGTCCTGGATAACTGCTCTGAGTGACATTCTAGGGACTTGTGGGAACAAAACCAATGCTGAGACACATACCGTGTGTCACCTCCACTGTGAGCAGTTCCCAAAATGTCTAAGCTCCCTTCACCTGACATGAGGCTATCCAACATTTAGAGATTTCAATGGGACCAAGTCTTCTCTGTCAAACTTTTTAAGGAGTTTAGCATGACTTCCTGAATTCAAAATACATTGAAGATTTCATCCAGATCCATTACTGTATCTTGGCCTTAAAGTAAATCAGGAATAATTAAACTAAATCTAATTCACTTCTGTTGGGAGATGTCACTCATTTTCAGATCCATAGACTCTGTGTATGTCTAAAAACAGGGGAATGATTTCAACTGCTTCAGAAAAAAAGCTATGAGGACAAAGGCAGAGCTCCAAAACTGTAAAACATGAGGTACCTAAGTCAGATTCATAGATCCAACAGAGGGAGGAAAGGCTCTGGGGCTTAGAACACTTCCTAGCACCTGAAGGAGCTACAAGAGAGCTGTAAAGGGACTTTGGACAAGGGCCTTGAGAGACCAAATAGGGATGAATGGCTTTAAACTGACAGAGGGTAAGGTTAGATGGGATATTAGGAAGAAGTTCTTCCCTATGAGGGTGGGCAGGCCCTGGCACAGGTTGGACAGAGAAGCTGTGGCTGCCTCTGGATCCCTGGAAGTGTCCAAGGGCAGATTGGACGGTGCTTGGAACAACCTGGGCTAGTGGAAGGTGTCCCTGCCCATGGCAGGGGGTTTACTGTCACTTTGAACCCAAAACACTCTATGAATGTATTATCCTGTAAGACTGATTTCCTTCTGAGATATGTCAAAACTATCTAACCCTAGGACACAGCTCACCTGCAAGTTCATAAGTTAGTGGAGTTTTAGTTCTTCAGCTTATTTCAAGGTATTTGGCAACAATTTATTCTCCTTGTCCGTTAGGCACAAAACAGAAACAAAAGTCTATGCAAGCTAGGCAAGCTTTCTCCTATGGAAGTGAGAAAATCACATATCCAAAATATAACCTGTTTTAAAAAAAAGAAAAAAAAATACAGGAAATATTTTGTATTTTCACTACTTTATTGAATTTATACTAAGCCCTTCAATTCCTCTTTGAAAAATCTGGAGAGATGCAATAGCAATTATCAGGTTATAAAGGAGAAGTAACAAAGGAACAAGCAATGGACTTTAAAATTTGTTTACTTTTTCTTTGTTGTTTCATTGGCTTTTTTTTTTTTTGTTTTTTTGTTTTGGGTTTGTTGGGGGGTTTTTTGGTAGTGATGAATTCCACTTCCAGGTTCTGGGGCAAAACAATTGAAACTTCAACTACAAAGAAATCTTTTGCTTTTAGGATGCTTCATTCCCCTCCTGGTAGCATGAAATTAAAATGACACTTTTAGAAAGCCTCTTCCAGTGATGCTTCTCATGCAGTTTAGATTTAGATGATTCAGACAAGACTGAGTAACTTTTTGCGTCTGTTCTCTTTGTCTGGAGACACCACCATTCAATGTATTAGGTAAAGAAACTAGCAGGTACAGAATAGCATAAAAGGCACTTTTTGAAAATTCCAGTTCTTTCAGACAACCTACATTTTCTGAGAAGCATTAACACCCTGCTCTGAAAAAAATCCTTCTCTTGTGCATTTGGTCAGGTGAAAAGGCACCATGTGGTATTGTAATATGTGCTTGTTTTCTCAACATTCAAGCCAACATTTTAGTCCCAGGATTACTTTTATGATGTGAGCTTTGTAAAAAGTGATTGAGGTAGAATACAGTTTTCTGCCCACTGGAGTCCCTGGTTTGTGTACAGCTGCTTGGTAACAAGTAGCTTGTGACACCAAATCTCTGTAAAATGGAATTCTTAGTGAGATTATCTAGGACAGTCACATATATATAAAGAAACCAGGACACACTTAGAGTATATCCAGTCTCTGCTGGAACTTCAAAGTGCTTCAGTGACATTCAGCAATGGAAAGAAAAAATACTTAATAGTTTCTAATGCTGGAAGAAAAAGCATATTTACATTACGACGGTCTTTTTTAGGACCTGGATGAAGCTTATCCATATGGGATGAGTTTATATAGTTGTTTTCCATAGAATGTACACCAGAACAAACAATGCCTACCAAAAAAAAAAAAAACCCTAAAGCACCAAAAAAAAAAAAAAAAAAAAAAACAAAAAACAAAAAAAAAAAAAAAAAAAAAAAAGCAAAATCTAAAATAATAACAATCATAAAAAAAACCCAAAACACAAAGAAAACCCCAACAACCAAAAAACCCCACAAGCAAATACTACAAGGAGAAGTTTGGAAAGAATTAAAAAAGATGTTTTTACTTTTATCAAAATTTATAATAACATCTTTTTTTCTTTTAAATGCTCTCACTTTATTGAAAAAAGTCCATCAACATCACTGTATACTTATCTGGTTTTGGAAGTTATTAATTAAAGACAAAGAACAGTGATAGAGTAAACATTTCAAGAGAAAAGAAAAAGAAGACTTTCTTGAAAGAGAACAGAAAACACTGAAAAGTATCCTCCACCTGCACTATGGAACTCCTTCAGTGGAATGGTAGAGAGGGGCAGGAAATCAGTATTTTCAGACTCAATCAATACTGATGAATACCCTAAATCTTTGCTCCTTGCACCATGTTATTGCACCTGCTTGACAGAAAGATAAATGCAAACCTAGAAATACAAACTGATCCACCCTTTATTGCATCATGATTCACTCATCGACAGGGATGAGAAAGGAGGAAAGTTGGGAATTTTGGTTGCTAGTTCCCTGCTGTTACTTCACTAATATAGTGGGGGATTTTTGGGGGGGATTTTTTTGTGGTTTTTTTTTGTTGGGTTGGTTGGTTGGTTTGGGGTTTTTTTTGTTGTTTGTTTTTTATTTTTTGGTGGTTTTTGTTTGTTTGTTTGTTTGTTTCTTACAGTATACACCTGGAACTTTTGCTACTGAAGCCAAAGAGTATTTTGCCCATAATTTGAAAAAAAATTGGTGCCAGGTCTGCAATTTCATCTGTAATTTACTGTAACTGTTCGTTTGTTTTTTTTTCTTCACTCAGTATCAGAGCCAAATAAGTGTTTCTTCAAAATCTGCCCATTGCCAAAGAAAATGGTTGGGTCAAGGAAGAGATTTTAGTTCTTCCCAGAAAGTACAGAGCAATTTGTCTTGAGAATTCACGAAATTTTCAGTGCTGTGGTTTAACTTTCTAAGTATGTCATCAACAGCCTGTGAAACAACAAGAACTTACAAAGAAAATAAAAGTAATGTTCTTCACTTAATACACTCTGTTAACGGCTGCTGCTTACTTCAGTACTCCTATGCTTTGAAAATAAAATGGATTTCATTTATGCACCACAGTACCTAGCAGAAAGTGCACTAAAATTATTTTCCCCTCATAAGAACACACTGTAAAGGCCCATTAAGACATAATTACTGCCAAAAAGGCATTTTACATTTCCTTGAGATAAGCTGCAGTAATGTACTTTGAAATTTGACTTCCATTGATTCGGGATTAGAGCAGCACGTTTAGATAATAAGCAGAAGGATCTCAGATAACAGTCAGAGTGAATCATCGGACTACAGTGTTTAGTCTGAGAAAGTGTGTTTATCTGAAGAGCTCTTGGGACTAATACTGTTCCCCTTCAAAGCTTGAAGCAGGGGGTAAGAATCATAGTCCTGCAGGTTGGCAGGATAAACATGTCCTGTGATTTGCTAGCAATTTGAGAGACGGATTCCAGTACAGAGCACACTGTTGTTGTCAGGTTGAAAAGTGTCTGCCTGGAAATGAATTCATGCGCACACAGATCCAGACAAAGGAAAATCTCCCTGAAATGGCATGCCATCACATTTTAAAGCCAATTTTTCAAGTCTCTGACTCTCACCTGGGAAATATACTGGTGCTCGAAGTTTATCATAAAAAGCCCACATTTTAGCAACCAAGAATTGTTGAAATAATCTCAAAATGTACTGTCTCACTGACAGGTACAGAAATCCATATTTCTGCACATTTGCCTGCTTTGTGTCTGAAAATAATTTTGCCTTTTTTAATAGAGTCATAGAGTTATCTCAGATTTGTTTTCAGTGAAGGGAACTCTGCTGATCTTTTAGTGTTCGACGTGAGGGCTGAACAGAGAGATTGGGTAATGTGTCATACAGGCGAAAGCTGCAGCAAGAATAAAAGCTCCTGTGTCAGTCAACAGTTTATAAATACAGCAGGAGAGATAACTGCTGCGTGTGCTCCACGAGAAGCATACTTCTGGGCTACAGTAGCAGCAACATATTTTTAAGTAAGATGAGGGGGTGAGAAAACGTAAATGAATGAACAGAAGGTTTCTACAACTCTGTGTGGAGGCTCTTTGTGCGTGGTTGAAGCAGCTGGGGGTTGTCACTCTCCGAGAATAATTGTGAAGGGAACTAAACACAGAATAAGGAGCTTGAGGTCTGAGTGACCTTTCATTTGCACCAATAAGTTAGCTGGAAATAAAAAAAAATATGTCAGCTTAAATCCAATATGTGTAAAAGAAGATTAGTTTTATAAGACACTGGATAAGAAACGGGAAATCCCAAAACCACCTCCTCCAACACCACTTCCAAACTCAATGGACAGAGGCACATGGTGAATTTCTAGAGAGCATTACTCAAAAAATGTCTCATGAATATGGATGAACAAGGAAGTTCAGCTATTTTTACAGGTAATAAGTTGTATTTGCTGGTTTCCATTAAGTTTTCCCTCTATACTCTACATGCCATATTATAGCTAGACTTGAGAGTTTTGGGAGTTAAAAGCTAACAAAATGCACTTCCCCAATTTTGTAAATGTAAATGTGATCTCAATCTCACATTCACTCTCTGTTCAGTTTTTAGTGGGTTTTTGGGAGGTTATTTTTATTTTTGTTTTATTGTTGTTGTTGTTTTTGTTGTTGTTGAAATGTAGATGTAAAAAGAAGAATTTTGGTTTCAAAAAGTTACTTCTAGTTAAGAAGCCAAAAGCAACACTGATAGCTAACCAAGGAAATTATTGATAGCTTCTTCTAGATTGATTTGTACCATTGAAAAAGAAAACCCGCATCACTTTTTTCTTCATTTCCTTGCTGCACAACAGGTTTTTAAGCTTTTTGGTAGGGATGGCTCGGGGTCTGATTATGACAATAGAGCTTTGAGGAGCTACAACAGCAGCACCAGTTCTTAAAACCCTCTGAGGTAAACATAACCTTATTCTGTCTGAAGCTGATTGTGCTGAGCAAAGGTAGGCTACCCAGCTGGCAGGTGTGTGGGGTGCTGAAAGCAGGTGTAGTAAGTTCAGTGAAGATTAACTACCTACACTAGCCCTAACTTCCATTAAGAAAATGCGTCTTTTTGTGCGTTCAGTGGGAAAACAGTACTGGAAGAGCACAAAAAGAGAAAGGATGAGGTATAAAATATGGATCCAGAGTTCATGGAACATCTGAGAGGAGCAGTTGGTTGCATTTATTAGTGTCTATGTATATGCATGAGAAGAAAAAGGTCAGTAATTAGATGAGCCATACTAAGAGTTTATTCATGTTTCTGGTTCACCCTTTGTTTGAATTTTTTTAACTTCAGAAAATTGAGAACCATAAATATATTCCTGAAGCATCACTTATGTTTTCAGTACTTCACACTATATCTACCAGTTAAAATATCAGAGATTTTTATCCTGTGTCAGGTATGAAGTCACATGGGGATATTTAGCTTTGCATTGATAATAAAGAATATATGAATGATTAGTAATTAATTTGGTCAGGGTGGAAATGTTCAATTTGTGTATAGGTACAGCAGGGAAATAAGAAAATATTTGTTGAAACTTATCCTCAAGCACAACAACATATATTAACTTCAGTTGGTTTCTCTATAGACTCCTTGTGTTTCCCAACTAGGGATGAATTACAATTTTAGCTCCTTGACCTTCTGAAGTGATTAAAGTCATTATTCAAAGTTGTTGATGAAGTATTTATGACTGCGAGGGCGACCAGAGAAATGAGATTTCCACTACATGATTTAGAAGCTGTAACACTATCTCCAATTTAATGTAAAACCCAGGTGAAAAAACCCATCAAGGTACTATCAGAGCAGACACCATCAGCAGTATAACTGTGTGCTTTGTATTTTTACCCTAAGTCACCAAAGTCAGAGCAGAATTTCAGTCTGAGCTTCAGTGAGAGCAACATTAAGTCCTCTGTGAAGAAAGAGGCTATTTCAGCTGTTGACTTCAATGGGAGTTGGATTAGGTCTTGATTTATTCTGGAGCTGTGTAGTAGAGAGGCAACAAATCCAAAGATATCTGCAAAGACAAGCAGCTAAATCCAGGGCACTTAGAATGGACAGCTCCTGAAAAATAGTGGGGGTGGAAAGTGGGAAGAGCTTCCTAGCACAGCAACACTGGGATGTGTTTCTGTGATGACAGACTGCACTGGAGCAACAGGGGAACTTAACACAGAGATTTTCTCATATGAATTCAACTTGATAGAATTAATCCAGCTGAGGTACAATAGCCATGCCCAGGCTATGCAATGGCCTGGGATGATGTAAATGCAGAGTGTGGTGCTTCTGCCACAGGCCTCTGCTTGTTATGGAGTGGCTGAGGGAATGAGAAAGGTTTGAATTGGATATTAGGAAAAATTTATTTACTGAAAGGGTTGTCAAGCATTGGCACAGGCTTTCCAGGATAGTGGCAGAGTCACCATCCCTGGATGGATTTAAAAGACTTGTGGATGTGACACTTGTGCACATGGGTTACTACTGGGCTTGGCACTGCTGGGGAATGGTTGGACTTGGTGTTAAAGATCTTTTCTGACCTTAAAAATTCTACAATTCTATGAAACATCTGCATCACATTTTGTTACTTGGTCATTACATGCCATGAACCTTTATTCTTATGGATGTTTTGGCTCCTTCTAGAAACAAATCTTAAACCTCTACAGCTTTTCTCTAGTATTGTTCTCACCAGCTTTCACTGACTGCATTATTCTGATTTTGTTTCTTCCCTTATGTATAAGATCATACATTACCTTAATTACATAGGTAGAAGAAATTCTTGTATTGAACTTATTCTTCATTATTGAATCTGAAACTTAATTCCCTGACTGATTTCACATGTGCACATACACATTGTCACAGAAATCGCAGAATCCCAGAGTTGTTTGGGTCAGAAGGGACTTTAAATATATTCTTGTTCCACCCCTCTGCCGTGGGCAGGGACACCTTCCACTAGAACAGATTTATCAAAGCCCCATCCAACTTGGCCTTGGACATTTCCAGGGAAGGCACAGCCACAGCTCCTCTGGGAAACCTGTATACATACACTCTGTGACACTTTCAATATTAAGATCTTTTTCTTCTGGGTCAATATTTGATATTAAATATAATGTGGGTAGGAGAAGAAGTGTAACAAGATAACTGATCTACAAGTAGACCTGAAAATTCCTGTAGTACTTATAGAAAGGCAGAAATTAGAAAGATGTAAGACAAATCAATGACAGCATTTTTTCATTCCATTAGTGTGATGTTCCTGCACATACCAGAAAAAGAAACAAACAGTTTTTTGTCCATTCTTCATCTAAACTTCTCTTTTCTTCTGGTAAGATCCGGAAGTCAAACTATGCTATACTGCACCACTCCTTTAATCTTCTCCTTTGTTAATTCCTCTATGTTATTCTGCTATTTCTATGTTTGAATAGAAAAACTTATTTCTTGCTCTGTGACCCATAAATCCGAGGTTAAAATCTTTGAGTTTATCTCTGATTTAATGATTCACATTGGAAAGCTACTCACCTGTCCAGCAGTGTCTAGAATGTCCAAATAGGCTGGTTCATCATCAATTCGGACTTGAGTTTTATAGGCATCTTCTGAAAAACACAGTGCAGTTTGGTTAAGCATATGAGTGGATCAGAGAATGTAAAATGAAATGGCTTTTCTGTGTTGGAGTGGGCTTTTCAAAAGCTCTACAGTTTGACCTAACTTTATTTCAAGTCAAAAAGTCTCATTTTGAAATTCTATCACCACCACAAAATATTAGCTAAATTTCCCTTTCTTTAAAAGAGTAGCATGGGTCACAGGTGGTGTTTAGGTCACAAAGATTCAGAGGTGCTCCGCTGGTGCTATGCAGTAGAGTGTGTTTTGCTCACCACAACAACCCCTCCACAGAGCTTTTGTAGCACATATTTTCATTTTTAAGATTGTCTGAATGATTGGGATAGACTCTCTATGTCTGAAGGGGACTCCTGGCTCGCTCGGGTATATCAGAGCAATTATTTAAACTTCTGTATGTCTTCAGAGAAGTTGTAAATAGATTTGTTTAAAATAAATTCTTTAATCTGTATCTTCACACTTATAACTGGGGGTGGAGGAGGCAAAATTCTGCTTCATGGACTGTTTCCTTAGCTCATGATTTTGTCAACCTAAATTTAGAAGAAGAAAAACAAAAGGTGAATTCCTATTTGCACAAGTTGTTTTCCTCACATTTCAATTTCATTCCTGTCTCAACATTTATATTTTCTCCATAAGATTAAAAGGAGCTTAGATACCGGCCCGTGTTTATACTTGAAATAGTCTTGGAAATTATCTGTGTTATTTAATTAAACAATAATGCAGAGCAGCCTGAGTGGATTTTGTGACTGACATTATGCATTGGCTGTGCACTGAGGCATGAAGACAAAACAAGTGCCTTTGATGCGTCTGAGAAGTGTCATTAATCATCATGAGCATATGGCTGGGCCTGTGCTAAGAGTCAGTCCTGCCAGAGACCCTCAGGACTAGGCTCTCAATAAACATTGAGATAATATTGGGATTATAATATGGGTTTATACAGAAGGTAGTTGGAATTTTCAGGACATTCCAGGTTGTGCTGTAATATGTATATTACATCATACAGCACTTTATAAAAAGATGTAAAAACCTGCTTTCTACCTGCACAAGAGAAAAACTAAAGCATTTGGATGCAAATTATTCTGGGTGGTCTTAACTCAGGATCTCTCCTATGCAGCCAGAAGATTGCTATCTTTAATGACATTATCACATAGAATGACTCTCTTTAATTTAGGTCTCAGTTCAGCAAATTAATAAGCACAAGCCTTGCTTTAAACAAGTACCTAACCCACCTGATATTAGGATGGCCCAGAGGCTTAATTAATTGTATGATACGTTGCCTTGCTGGGAAAGTCAGACCACTCCAACCAACAGATGTTTTGGTTAAGAGATCATTTTGTAAGGATAGCTGAACAAGAAACTGTGCCAAAGAGGGACTCTATAGAAGGAATTGGGCTACTT
This sequence comes from Thripadectes ignobilis, assembly GCA_035584755.1. Taxonomy (NCBI): domain Eukaryota; kingdom Metazoa; phylum Chordata; class Aves; order Passeriformes; family Furnariidae; genus Thripadectes; species Thripadectes ignobilis. The sequence continues at coordinate 69,263,251 of JAWMRC010000089.1, forward strand.
GCAGTTTAAGTAATCTATTATCACATGACAATGACATCTGCAGTAGATTTATCTTCCTTTTTTTTTTTTTTTAATTAACTCGAAAAGGAAAACAAAATATGAAAATATGTAAAATCAATCATGGTATTTCCTTCATATGAACTTTATTAAAACTATCAAGTATTATTAATATAATTCCATGCAGGTGGATGCCCATTTGCATTATGTTACTGCATACATAATTGACATGTGACTTGCATAAATTTAACTTGCACTTTTGGCTCTGCAGCTGGATTCTCTGAAGCCAACAATCCTGCTTCTCTTGTCACTTAGACCAATGTGAATTTTAATATGACATCTTCAAAACAGTTAATGCAGAGAGAAATTTGCCTACTTACATTCAACCTGGATAAAAATGAAGCTAGACAGATCCTTATTTTCTAAGGAAATGAATTAGGAATTCAGTTATTTATAACTAGAAGACCCACTGGCCTTTGAATATGTCACAGCTTTCAGTAAATAAATGTAAGACATCTACCCTGCTGAGCTACTCCGGGTGTACCCCAATATCATGTCACTGTCATCAGCAAAGTTTCGACTTTGTTAAAAGCTGAAGCCAGATCACATTTATAACCCTTTTACCTTGCAGAGAAAGGCTGAATGCACAAACACATTTTGTTGTTTTCATTTATTTTGTTTTCTCAAACTAGTGACCTTAAAACATTTCACAAAGAAGTGCCAGAATCACTGTTCCATTTTTATTATTGATATATGCTGATGTCTTCAGTTGGTGGTAGAGAAACATCTTCTGTTGAGCATTGACCAAGCACATGAATCTAAATGGTTTTCTAGGCAAATGAATTTGGAAAATGTTTTTCACTTATAGGATTTGGTTTTGCCCCAAGAAATGAAGAGATAAAACAGGAAGAAGATATGAGTTTCCTTTGTAACATTCTCTCTCTGCACATGTGCAAAAAGCAGGATGACACAGATAATACAGAAAAGTTTTAAAATGTCCTCACCTGGAGTATGCTAAGCAGGGTTATTCTTATGCATTTGAATGGAAAATAGATGGGAGTTTTATCTCCTACTTAAGGCACATATTTAAGAGGAAGTTCTAAAGTCCACACTTGCCAATAAAATCAGTATCTTGAGCCAACGCCCTCATACCATAGATCAGATGGTAGCAGCCACTTAGAAGCTAATGCCTTCCTAATGCTCAAACACAACCTCTCTTTTGAAAGGCACTGTCTTTTCATTTATCCTGTGGATTCACTGATCTTTTAGGTTCCTCAGATAATGCATTCCTTGTAAGGCAGGACGATGAATAAATTGAAGACCATGTTTACCCTATCATGTCATATGGACCAAGAAGACAAACCAAGAGTGGAAGAGTACCATTTAGTCCTGCTCTAAAATTAGTCCTTTTAAATAGGGATTTCATCTCAGAAAGTAATACAAAAGAGGTTCAGCTCTCTTTCCTGTCTATTATACAGGCAAACGTGAATTTTATTCAGACTACAAGGCAGAGGCATTACCCTGGAAAAAAAAATCACCTCTCAGAGATCCAGATTTGGATGTATCCCTAAGTTTGACCCAGTGAATATGTTTTCAGACTCTTGGTAGCTATAATGTTAAGCACAGACCCTGGGTATCTGTGTGTCTCCCACAGGATTTCAGAAGGGAATACTGTGTGGATAGTCTTTCTATTCCAGGCAGTGTTATACACACTATGGTCATGGTAAAGAAAGACAAACACTGAGACCCTGCTGTAAAGAGCAGGAACATGCTGTCTGCTTGTGGACAAAGAAGAGAAGATGTTCCATTGAGATATCATGTGTGTGTATATAAAAAAAAAACCCTAGGAAAGTCTTCATCAAGAACACTGACAAACTCACTCTCTAATACTCCTCTCTTTAAAAATTATTCACATTATTACAAATTATGTCTGGTGTATTTACACTGCTCACAACGTTTAATTACTCTGTTTTTGTTTTTTTTTCACCTAATTAGTTTATAATATGAATATAATGCTCATTTTAAAGTTAATTTGGGGGCTGCTAAGCCACATGTATCTGTACTTTACATCCTACAGCTCTAAAGAGGGATATTTAGTAAAAGGCCAAACTCCAGCTGCTGCTTCAGTAAAGCATTAAGACAACACACAAAATAGAGACAAGAATACTAATAAGACATCAGGCACTAAGACTATAACTCTATTTTTTATATTATGTTCAAGATTAGTCTTTTTCTGTGAAGCTACCTAAAGTCTCAGATTTTCTTTTAGGTAATATTCAGCAGAAAAATAGGGCATTATAAGAAAAAGACTGTGAATAGAGTTTGTTGATACTATTGTGCAATCTGTGTTTCAAACACTGACTGCAAGAATGAGCATTTTTTAGGATACCAGAGGAAAATGAAACAAAAGTCCAGCATCCTTGCAATCTGACAAAGAATATATGATTTTTTTTTTCTGACAAAGATTAAAAATAAAAATGAAAATAGATAAAAAATTCATTTCAAAGGAAAATACTATTTGGCTTCAATTATTACTGACCATTTTTCTGTTTTAGAAGGTGGAAAAAAAGCAAACAGAGCTCCAAGTGTTTTCTCTATGGCATCTCTTATTGCTTTTTTATTTTTAATTCTTTCTCCTTTTACTGGATATCTCATTTGAACCAAGAAAAAATGCTTTCTCAATTTTTTTTTTTTTTTAACTTCTCTTTCTTAATTGTTTGATTGCCCTTTGCAGTACTATGAAAGAAAAGAAATTTCATTAAGCTTTTTGTTATCTGGGGTTTTTGGTGTTTTAGTTTTTTTTTTTTGTTTTGTTTTTTTCTTTTTTGGGTTGTGTGTGTGTAAAATTAATACATACTCTTTTTCAGCTTTCCTTTTTTTATAAGACACTATTTCAGAGACAGAGGTATAATAATTAATGTGAAGTTGTGTTGCAATCAGTTATCTGAGCACTGAAGAAACTGAATTCATAAAAAATATATCAAAGCATTTTTTCAGCTCTGAGCAGGTAACTGCTTCATGACAAATAGATTTGGATGGTGTACAATTTAAAGGGGAGTTAGAATGGGTTTTTCATCTGCATTACAGACAAGTTCCAGTCCCTGAAATATAGGTCAGCTGCATTTTTCTTCCATTTTTTAATTCTGCTTATATGCCTTCTGAATAAATAGTCTCTCTTCTTCTCTGTCTTATACAATATTAATTGCAGTTAAATCTGATCAGATTCACACATACAGATGATCCAAAAGATAGTTTATTTGTCTGAGGAGGTATCAAACCAGCAGAAGGAATCCAAGCTCAGTCAGCCACACCTGGGAATCTGCCTGTTGTTGTTCTCCTTGTGTGCCCAAGAAACAACAGGAGACACAGCACTTGGTGTGCTTAGATTATCTGCTACAAATGCATTTTAATTTAACAATGCTACTGAATGTAGGATGGTCATGAGTCTTTGGCTGGATGGGTGCTGTTTCTATTTACAGCAAGGAATTTTTGCTTAAAAAGAGTGGATGAACAGAGACATAAACCACGGTACCAAATACTACACATAAGCTCCTTCTATTTGAGATAAGAATATGCATGTTATAGGAATTACCCACCAAAATACATTGGTATTACAACCTCCCTTAGCATATAATTATTTTCCTGGAGTATTGGTGTTTTATAATTTGGGTGAGCATTGCTATCAGCATATTGCAGACAAGGACACCAAGTCACAAAGGGTGCCTTCCTATGAACTATGCACACATGATAAGCAATGGATGGTTTAGAAGAGCAGAACTGACAGATTTGATTGCCTTGTATTCAGTAAATACTCACGTGGATAGCACTATCATTTAAAATAATGCAAGTTGGAATACTAGTACTAGACTCTAGTTTTGTTACATCATTCTACATTACATCTGCAATTAAGAATACTTCAGATTATTCTTTCCAGGGATGCTGTTTTTCATTTCTCAGTATTGAACTGCATTTCCCATTATGCTGTCATTTGTGTAGTTTTGTCAGGTCTTTGTCAGGTCCTTCAGGTTTTGCTCAGCTTAATGTTAACAACACAAGTTGTCTTCTCCTGCTATGAAAGTGATTGTAACAGAAAACATCCGAGAAGAATCTTGATGACGTTTGTGAAAGAGATTTGCCCTCCCAAATCCACAAACAAAAACACTTCTGTCAATAACTACACACTAGGAACATCTCAGCTCTTTCTATGAAAGAGTAACTAATGCAGCATTTAATGCAGATTTTACCTTTCTGCTAGCCTATAAAAAACACTAGTGTAGGCCTTGAGGAAATTAAAATAGTCTGAGAAGAAACAAAGCATTATTCACGTTAAGTGCTTATCGTAAAAGGAATTCATACATTTATTCATTATACATTCAGTTGCATGATGAAAAATACAGTACTTTCTACTCTGAGTTTTCATTTTAGCATTCAAATTACCATAAACATATTTTCAGATAAGATACTAAAGCAAGATTCTGGCCACATATGTCTTCAGAAAATATTCTGTAATGATGTTTTCAAATGGCTTTGCTAAATTCAAATACATATCACTGTTGTACATTCCAGTTCCCCTTAACTTCAATTGAAGACACAGTTCTTCATTTCCTTTGTTCAGCCTTTGTTCAGTTTCATGATGTGTTCTTATTACTGTGTTCTATTTTAGGAGGTCCTGTATCTTCAAGGTCACAAAAAATCTCATCCTTGATTGCGCACTGTTACAGGTTGCCCAGAGAAACTGTGACTGCCCCATTCCTGGAAGTGTTCAAGGCCGGGTTGGACAGGGTTTGGAGCAACCTGTGATAGTGGAAGGTGTCCTTGCCCATGGCAGGGGGTGGAATGAGATGATCTTGAAGGACCCTTTCAATGAAAACCATTCTATGATTCCGCAATTCAGTGCAACTTTTAATTGATTTTGTCCTTCTTAATATATGCACTGCTAACAACTTCAGTTGAGAGCAGAAGCATAATTAGACTGTGCTTAGGTCCTCAAATAAAACTCTGCACCTAATTTTAATCAATAAAAATTTGTTTCTCAGTAGATGGAAGGGGCACAGGGCATAGAATCATAGAATGACAGAGTGGTTTGAGTTGTAAGGGACCTGAAAGAATCTCATTCCACCCACCTGTCTTGACACTTTCCATTAGACAGGTTTCTCAAAGCCCCGTCCAATGCGGCCTTGAAGATCTCCTGGGATAGGGAGTCCACAACCTTTCTGGGTAACCTGCTGAGCATTCAGAATCGTTGCAGCAGAATTAAAAGGTTAGTTTAGGCCCAGCAAGTTCTGTGCAGCTCTGACTATCTGTTAGCAGTTTTTAACTGAGCCATCCTCATCATACTCTTGTCTCACTCTTTTACCTTAGGCTCTGGCTGCATCTGTTTCCAATAATTGAACTAAAAGCTTCCTCAGCCTAATGGACATTTCTGTTCAGTTCTCACCTCACTGCAGTGCTCTTCTCCTAATGTCATTATGTATCTGTCTTAAAACAGCTGCTCTCAAATTAACTTTCTCCCTTTTGTTGGGCTGCCCAACGTTTCAGATCTGTGCTCTGCAGTGCAAGACCGAGCTGCTGAAGGAGCCTAATTGATATTCAGCTGTGGATGTGTACATGCCAGGTTTTTTGGCGACCTGAAATGCACCCAGTGCTTTGAAAATTGAGAAATGGGTTACACGTTGTACTTTCCATCGTCCTTTTTTTTTTTTTTTTCCCTAGTTGTACCTATACGTATGTACAACCAGATTTTCTTTTCCTCAGAGTCAGCTTGCAGTTTCATTACTGTGGTACCTTTTCGCTCTCTGCTGAAAAGCATGTGAAGCAAAAGTAGCTTAATCTCACTTAGTCTATATGGTAAACACAAATAAAACAAAACAAAAAAACATTATCTGTGCTCTAAAATGTTTTGTGTGGTCACAATTCCAAGTGAATGAAACTCTGAGCCAGTTAAATCTGGATTATCTTCTCCCTTTGAATCCTCATAAACGTGATGTTCATTAACAAAACAGTTGGAGAAGGAGACAACGGCTGGGATGGCTTTCAAGAAGAACCAAAATTAAGAGTGATTTTGCTGAACAGTGTTGCATGGGAGATTTTCTTCTACAGGTACTAATCAAGACAGATACAAAGCATAGTGTATAACAGAAAATTCAAGGTAAGATACCCACTTTTAAGCAGAGGAGTTAAAAAATGTAAGACGTTGGTAGCCAGCAATACAAACTCATTACTGCCTTATCTGGCCATGCAGCACATCACACACAGTCAGATCTCTCTCATCAGGACTCAAAGTTTTATAACAGCGTGAGCATAACATGTTTAGCCTGCACTCATGGTAGTAAAAGCACCATAGAAACCAACCAAAGTACTGATATTTATTCATCTTCACAAGAGGCTTCACTGTAGAGAGATTAGATGTATACACATATATATGATATCTGTGTGCAGTTTTGTGAGTTCGGGCAGAGGTGTGTATGTACCTGTGTACACAAACACAGAGAGACATGCAAAACTGAGAGTATCATAAATAAATCCCTATGCAGATTAGCTACAGTGTCTAAAACTGCTTACCTAGTCCTGCAAAAAAATATTAGGACCAGGAGCAGATTGAAAATTAAACACAAAACCCCACCAATATAAATATTGTCTGCTATAGAAATATGGGCAATTTTAAGAATACTGCACTACATGGGGTTTTTTAAGGTTTGCAAAATTTTATTTTCAACTTGTCGAAAAGAATTGTCCCCCTTAAAATACAATCATTATTACTTAAAGCAAAATGTACTTCAAAAGGCCCCATGAAAAACAGAATCGTTAAAAGTTCTGATCAAAATCAAATTACAATTTATATAACAAAATATTGTCTAGAAAACAATGCACCCTCTTCCTTCATTTTTATAAACACATGGATGAAGAAGCTCATTCTCATAGTATCATACTGTGAAACGTAAGATTCCTCTGGATGTAGTATATGTCACCTCCTTTAAATGATGAGCTTCTGCTTAGAGGTTGGGATACAGGAAAGATTTGGATGAAAGACTGACAAATTCTATCTTAATAATTTGGCTCGGTGCAGAAACTATTTTTCACAAGGTAAATGCAGTTATCAACAAAGCCGCCAGTTATGATTTTAATCTGAAAATACGCATATATGTGACTAAATTTGTATAAACTATTGTATAAAATATAACTTGTTGTCCAGAAAACTCCATCAGCTCTTCATCAGACCTTGTAATGCAATTCTTCACTCAGGCTACATTTTATTTGTAAAGTGTCCTACCCAAGTGAATAAGATTATTTTTCTCATAACCAGCTCTTGCAGAGAAATTATGATTTCTCTACAAAAGTTAGCAATTTTACAAGTCAAGGCTAAAGATAACTCAGGAAAACCTTTGCACTTGCTGTTAGAAACCCCTTGCAATATAGATAATGCTACTAAATATTTAATAAAGGCATATCAGTACTTTCTCTACTTCCAGAAAAATGTCATTTTATTCAAAGGTGTACATGGACAAAGTGAACAAAGTACTCCTGTTTAATCAAAACATGATAATTAACAGGAGTCCAAGTACCCTTATCTTGGGGAACATGAATAGCAGGTAGAAATTTCACTACTCTTTCAAGTCCGTGATTGTGCTACTGAGTGGGAAGATCTGACAGCTATGAATTCACTTCTTGTCATTTCAGGGGAAGTAATTAGCGAGTTGACTACATCCACATGGCTATTAGCTTGGATGGTACCTTGGATTTAGTAAGGTGTAGATGGCTGCCGGCTTCCATGAAAGAAAGGTTAATGGAAACATTTGTCCTGTGATGAAGAATTTTGAATTGAGTGTGATAAATCATCCACCTCTAGAAAGACATGGCATGGGTGTCTCTTTCAATTTCAAAACTAATTTATGGAATATTTTTACTAGGCATGATATATAAGGTATAGGTAAGCAAGTTTTCCCCATTTATGAGCTACAAATCTCACTTCAGCTCCTTCAAAGTTCATGACTCTTAATTCTAATTACTGTATGTGGGTTTTGACAAATATAGCAGAACCACTGGGATAAGACCACAGAGTGACTTTGATGTTCACATCATCCTCAGTCATCTAATTCCCAGGACATTTGAATCTCCTCAGCTGCCACAGAACATGACATTCCAGCCCACTTTAGCCCTAGGAACATTTGAAAGTATTATTCATCTAACTAACGTGAGATGCAGATGTTAGGGTGAGATAATCATGCCTTAGAACTTTGTACACTTATGTAATGAATTAGAAACTACAGCATGCATGTAACTTCACAGTGGTTTATAGATGTGGCTAAACATAAAAAGTTTCCTGTCATAAAGTCACCAGGCAGGTGGACACTTTGCTCATGCTCAAAAGCAGTCAGGATCTACAGATTAGGAGTTGAATTCCTAGGATTATATGAGGGGCTCAACCCAATAAAAGTGTATCAATGAAACTCTACTACAAGAGAGCTTTTCTGTATTAGTTCAATGTTAGAGTGTCACTAGAGGACTGAAGAGCTCATCTCTGAGAATGAGCTCTTCTGCCAGATGAAGCAACCTTCAACTACTTTTGCTGGTTCAGTTTATTAGATGGAACAGTCAGAGATGTGGTAGATCAAAACTGGAGAAAGTAAAGATTGTTGGGTGAAGTCAAAACAAAACCACCCATTGCTGAGTTAAAGGTCTTCAGCCAAAGCTGATATGGAGAAAAACTAGGCTAGTTTGTGTAGAACAGGCAAAAAATATTTTAACAGTGTTTTTTATTCTTGTCTGATTCTGTCTACATTTTAAATATGGTAGATATAATTATGAAATAATTTTTATTGTTGTTACTACTACTATTACTAAAAAAACCCCCAACCTATCATATTGTCATATTTATAAGAAAAGGGTTTTTTCATCCTTGTTCAGTTTTAATCTGACATCAGTGTTTAAGAAGAGAAACCACAGTGTCACAGTTCTATACAGTTCTTTGGTTATTTTTTTTTTTTGCTATATATTTAGGACATACACAATTAATCAGAGAGGTTTCTAGAAGAAATAGAATGGCAATATATCACTGATGCTCCATTGACCCTTTATTCAGTAAAGAAGAGAAGATGGCTGAGGCAGGAATATATCTTACTTTTAACACAAAGGAAGTTAATGTAGGACAGAAAATAATAAATACGAACCATTAACAGCTAGAGGGTATTGGCACCTTTTTTTGCATGTGAACATGAAGGAAACATAGCTCTCTCATGATGACACAGGAGAAACACTTTTCTGTCGTCTCCCAGCCATGGTAAGCAGCAGTTGGGCAGAGCTGTATGAGAAATAAGATTCATAACACCAGCTGTAGCTGGACACCAGCTGGATTCAGCTCCACTCACGACCATACTTTGGGCCTGGCTATCCACCAGCTTTTCACCCATAATAAACAGGTCATTCATGTGTTTTCCCACCTTCTAAAACAATGGAGAAAGGGAAGTCAAGATAACTGGACAAATTATCAACTAAGGTAATTCCAATTAGAAAAATAAATGCTCAAAATGAGAATATAGAAGATCAAATGTGGATCTCATACTTTTTTCTTCTTTGGGGATTGACCAATACCTCAAGGAAACACCCACAATAGCACAGGTAATTTTTACTATTATTTTTCATAACAGAAATTATATTGGGAAGGAATTTTGGCTCATGGGCTAGTGTCTGAGAGTGACTCTGCATGAGATAATTGACTTGGTTTTCATATCTTTTCTGTCCTAGGAGTAAAACCATCTCTGTCCTCTTTCATTCCCACTTATCTCCCCATTTCTCCATATGTGTTTTCCTCTTTCCACATTTTGATGTTGAACAAGAATTTTAACCAAAGTTATTAAACTCACTGACTTGGTAGACAACTATTCCATGTTGGGGTGTCTTAGTTTTCTTCTGGAACACTTCTGAATCAGCTTGAAAATCTGTGCAATGAATGCCAGAGAGCCAGTGAGACTGGGAAAAGGGCAGAGATGAAGAGTGCAATTTCCTCCTTTACTGCACAGTATGCGTCGTTAGATTTGGCTTATCTCATCTCACAAAACTACAGGCTGTTCAGAGCCTCTGATGTCTGTTTCTAGGAGGTGATAGCTGATATATGTATCATTCCTTTTACATGTTTTAGGGTAAAGAGTAAGTGTATATATTAACAGCCATGTAAAGATATTAATATCTATGCATATTAATATATTATAATATTCACAGGTATTAATAGCTCTACACAGATAACTCTACTCTGGATCTCTATGCACTGTTTCCTTCTCCGTGACCTCACAGCGCAGTGCAGAGACTCGAAGCTGTCTGGTGTGTCTGTGCCTGAAGTGAATCTGTTGCTATGTGAAGTTTTCCAAGGGCATGTGAGATGGACACAGACAACTGCATTGCCAAGTCTAAACTGCAAAGCAAAAATGCTCTTCAAGGTATTTAGATCAGCCTCTAACCTTTGAGAAGGTGTTTGGTGACTTGATAGGGGAGATAATGATGACTGGAAAAACAGGTCTCTGAGCCACCTAATCACTATACTGAGTACATTTGCTTCTCTGTTATTGCTTATATAAGAGATACTAGAATAGGAAAGTTACTAGATTAAGCACTGTTTCCTGAGTCTTTGAAAATGCTAAGTGACAAAGAATGTTACCTGATGAAAACAGCCCTCAAATAAATACATGAGTTATATTTTTAAGAAAACCTGACCATGACAAAGCAGTATCAGACATTAAGTGTATGTCCAGGGGTGATTCATCTTAAGTACAGACAGAAAAATGCAATTGGTTTCTTTGGTACTTTCTTACATGGAGTCTGTAAATGATCTGGGATTGAATAATTGTCTTACAAAATCAGAGTCCAAAGAAGGAAAGTTTAACAATGGAGCAAGAGATCATGTATCTGAGTAACATAACATGTTTAGAATAGGACCAGATTGTTTCAACAGTAAGAAAAATACAGATGTTCTCAACAAAAAGAATCAAAGCTCATCATGATCTGAAACTGCATCTAAGTTAGAGGATATACCTCAGAGTGAAATGTTGAGAGATTATCCTACTGTCATTAATGTGTTTGTTGGGGTGGAAAATACCACCTTTAAAAAAATATTATAAATACAAATGGGATTTATTGTTTTTTCTGTCAAATCATTTCCATCAGCAAAAGAAAGATCTGCTGTGCCACCCTCTCTGTAGATTCAAACAATTTCTATTTCCTTTCATGGCAGGATAAAATAGTAATATTGAGCAGAAGGTATTTTGTTGCCTCACTGAAATGTAAACAGCAATTTTGGCACTTTTTGCATTCTTAATTTCTTAATACTACTTCCTCTTTTTCTGTTCATGGCTTATTTTACTATGGGAGAACCTACACTGCCAGATATATGACAATGTTCTCCTTTCTTTTGCCACCTTAACAAGGATTCTGCACAGCAAGTCTCACTCTACATATTCCTCTCGTCACTGCAGAATATCTCTCTAGACACTGTGAGAGGTCTCACGATGATCTGTGAAGGCCTTTGTTCTGACAAGCTATCAGGGAAGGCACCACTTCAGGCACCTATATTTAGAAATCTAAATATGTGTCTATAAGCAAGGTAGGTAGCTAAAATCTTCTTTACACTGACAGGAAGTACCAATGCCATTCAGTTGGCCATATATCAGTCTTGATGTTTAATATGCTCTTGGATACCTTGTCTGGCTTTCATTTACTAGACTACAAGGGTTCTGGTGATCCACAGGCCCTATGTCACACCCAGAGCAGTACAGACGTCAACAACACATGACCTGTGGAAGATCTAAAGCCTTCTGCATCGGGATCCTAACCAAAGCAGGATATTGTAAGACACAGAGTCATTCATAGAATAATTTAGGTTGGAAAACGCCCTTAAGATCATCAAGTCCAACTGTTAACCCAGCACTGCCAAACCAACCACTAATCCATGTACCCAAGTGCCACTTCTACATGGGTTTTAAATCCCTCCTGGGCAGTCTGTTCCAATGCTTAACAACCATTTCAGGGGAGAAATTTTCCCTGATAGCCAGCTTAAACATCCCTGGAGCAAGTTGAGTCCATTTCTTTTTGTTCTGTCACTTGTTACTTGCAAGAAGAGAATGGCCTCTCCCTGGCTACAACCTCCTTTCAAGAACTGTAGAGAGCAGCCTTCTTTTCTCCAGCCTGAGCCCCACCATCTCTCTCATCGGCTCCTCATCAGACTTATGCTTCAAACCCTTCCCCAGCTCCATTGTCCTTCTCTGGACATGCTCCAGAGCATCTCAAATGGCTTTTACAACTCATGGTAAAGGAACTGAGCAAAGACCTAAATCTCAACTCCTCAATCTCCCTGAATCCCACAGAATTGGAACCAAGATACATGATTCATTGTGCAGACATGTTAACCTATGTATTAAAATGTGTTCCTTAGTTCTAAAAAGTAACCATAATCTCTGGTCCTCATATAGGTAAGTCAAAATGTTTTATACCAAGAGTGACTATTAATTTCTAAATGTGATGTATAATGCAGATAATACCAACAGATAGGAAAATGAAAACTAATAATAAAGGACAGGTTGAAGAATACGGTTCAAATGCATACACCAGTATTCTTATATATTCTTCATTTCTCATTCTAAATGATGATGAATATGGAACACAAACACAGGCAATTTCACTATGTCTACACAATCAGCCTGAATACCCTTGGGAGACAGAGTGAGGAGACAAATTGATCATTTTATATGAATTGTTTATCTCATCTCAGATAAGGCTAACAACTGCGTGAAGAATGATGAATGAAAGGTGGTTGCAACTATTTAGCTATTTATTACATGAATTAAAACAAAAAAATAAAAAAGAAAACAAACAATTTTGGGGCTCAAATCCAGTTGTGACTTGTTCAGTCCAGTACAAATATTTTATCTGCTATATAAAAGAATGAGAATAGATTTAGAAATGAAATATATATATATATATATGTATATTTATATTAGATAACAGTAGAAATGTTCTTTAAACTTTTTGCACCCTAAATATGAATGTGAATAGTACTTTTGTGGCAAGATGCCCCTCCTGATCTAGTAGATGTGTCCCACCTTTGTCTTCTTTCATTCCTAATGTGTTTGTATTTCCTTTGCTTTATCCTTTTTCATTATTGTCCCTTGAAAACAGATACAATATTTTTTATAACATAAATATTTTGGTATTCATTATATAACCTTAGAATACTTTCAGTCACAGCTCATATTTTTTTTTTTTTCCCTGAAATTCACTGATACGTTTACAGCATCTTATTAGAGATGAGTAAATGTATTTTATTTGATGCATTGGTGAACGCATTACTTCGTTAGGAAACCTCATGGAAATTCATGTGCTTAATGCTAGAGTGCCTCCCATCCCACACCCATTTCAATTAGAGTTTGACATTGACACAGCCTTAATGCCCTCAACTGCTCATTTGACACAATCTCATGCAGTGATATCTCACCAAAACAGGAAGCTGCTTTCGCATCTCGTTTGCATTATGTATTCATTTTAAGATTAGTCACATGGTTAATGAGCATCTTGGAGCCTGTCCAGTTTGCTGCACTATGTCATGCTTCCTTTCCTGACACTCTACTTGCATTAACTCTCTGTGATATTGCCAAAGACTGTGCAGAGTGTAAATTGCTCTTAGCCATTTGTTCCAGAAAATTATCATATCCACTGCCATTTGGAATATATTCTCATTGTTGACTACAATTAAATATTAAATGTGTGTTGAAATAATTTCATTTTCACAAAGTGCTAACCTCTGAAATTTTTCCACATATAGTCTAATACTATTTTTGTCATTCACTTTCCCATTTACTTACAAAAATAATATGTTTCTGTCTCAAAATTTTCAACTGTAGTGTTTGTAGCAAGCCTTAATTTTTTGGTCATTATTCCCAATTTATCCTGAAGTGGTATTAAACTCAAAGTGACTGCATTAAAATTAGCACTTCAGGTAGCATTTAACTTTTTAATCAATGTTTAGTCTGTATTTTAAATGATACTGATACGTCAATTTGTGTATGTGTATGCACATTTACTTATGTCTATACCTAATGTCTGCAGTTTGAGTTCCTCAAGATCTTATCAGCTTTTACAAACTAAGACAACCAGCTGAAATAAAAGAAAGTTTCATACTAGAAGGGAATGTTTATTGAGCTAATTTATCTTGATATCTGATGCCTGATCCACATGGTACAGAGGATTACTCTGAATAAGCCCTTTTGGAACAAAAATGTACTATGTACTTCCAAAATCAAACCTAAACAAAGATAAACAAAGAAATAAAAAAATCCTTACAGAACAAAAAGAAACCACTTCACTCAAATAAATCCATAGCAATCTTTAAAAAAGTCTTGCACATTTGTGCTGTCACAACATCTAGTAATTCTTCAAAAGTGCAGGTGCTACTCTTATAAATAGTAAATACAGAAACAGAAACACATAAATAATTTTAAATCTATTTGCATTTCTCTTTTAGGATCAAATTTAGGACATTTTAAGTATACATATCTATGACGTAAAAAAATCTGTGACTATATGCCATAATGGAGAAACCAAAGCATTGTTTTAGCAAAAAAATCAACATCAGCTCACAATAACAGCAGCTTTTTGTGATCAAGATCCTCTGTAATATTTCAAAAATGTCAGTGGATAACAGAAAAAAAAATTGTAAGTATAAAGTGACATTGTATTCTTACTGTATATTTCTGCTACATTGCTTAAAGATACAAATCACTGTAGAAAAAGAAAACTCTAAAGCAATGGTAACATAATGGTGAAATATAATAAAGAAGAATGATAGAGGAAATCTATGTTCCTGGAGACTATCACAAAACAAGGTAAAAAATAAGTCTCTACATCTTTAAAGCTACATGATTATTACTGCATAGTGTTTAAGATAAATCCCTATAGGTGTTTTTAGAGAGAAGGAGAATTGGGAAGGGGAGGAACATTTGGTAGAATGTTAAAGTGAAGGGATTCCTCTGAATTCTCTGATCCGTAACAGCAAGCAATTTCCACCACAGCTTCATGCTGGATTAGATAGAAAAAAAAAATCTAATCACTTCTTAAAGCTCACTGTCTTATCAGTTTGTAGATGAAGTATAAAATGTAAACAAAATATGGAGGAAAAGCAAAACCTCTCAAAAATCTTAAGAAGCCAACTGATCATGGGTACATAGAGCAAGTAGTTTGGGACATATGATGCGCTCATTATACAATCAGACTTGAAATTTTGAACTTTTTTTTTAGGATTTAAAGGATTCAAACTTTTATGAAATAAAATATGAAACCTAATTGGCATCCATCTATTTTTCAAATGAAAGCAAAAACTGTTGTAGATTCCTTGTTTCAGGATTTTTATGTGTTCCTACCTGATTATACAAGATGGTTTTGTGGATCTTTTGTACAAATTGAATGTTTTTTTGTTCTGATTTTCAACAAGAATATCAAGCAGATTATATCAGTGTTATGGTCATTGGGTTTGGGAATGTATTATTGTCCTTTATATTTATATAGATGCAAAACTATTCCACAAAAATCTACAGAAATGAAAAATAGCCACAATTATTATTTCAATCCCCATGTCTATGCCTAAAGTGAGCAATGAAATGTTAAAATGGGCAAGGTGATTATAAATATTTTGTTGTCCTCATAGTCATTGACGTCTTGCCCATAAAACTGAAAGTGATGGACTTCTGGGATTTCAAAGAGAACAATGCTATTTACAAAGGGCCCTCCATTTTAGAATCCCCAGCCCATCCATTTGTATTGGGAGAGCTCTTAGAAAAAGCCTCATCAAAGGCAAGCAGGTATGGCATCAATTCTGTCAGCACTACCTACTTGAAACTTGGCTAAATTGGTATCATAGTATCATAGGCACTGCCACTACAATTTCATACCATAAAAAATATAGGTAATGAAATAGGTGGTGCCAGAACATCAGAAAAAAATAGGTAGCTATTTACTGGATTCTTGTGTCCACGTAAAGCAAAAGAAAGAATAGACTTTATCTTAAAATTCAGGTGGAGAAGCGTAGACTCAGCAGGTTGGATAACACTGGAAATCTGTGGATTGTCATTCGAACACACCCTAGAACTTATTTTGTTATCTCCAGCCAATAATACCCTCTCGGAGATTTCTAGAGAAACCTTCGTTCACTTAAAAATGCCCAAAGACAAATAAACTACAGGTCTGCAGAAGTAGTTATTTCCAGAGAAGTACACAAAAACTTGAGATCAGTGTGCCCAATGAAGTTCAGGACAGTCCCTGAGTTCCATAACCAAGATACAAATTGCTGAGGAATGAAAGTGGGCCAAAATGCAAAGCACAAAGGAAAGGCAACAAACTGGTAACCAGAGAGATCAGTGATCTCTGCCTGAGCTCAAAAGCCATGTTTAATTTTCTGCTTTGCCACTCAGCCAGTATGAATACACATTTTATGAAGCCTATTGTTTTTATTTTTTGCATCACCTGCTGCTGGGTTACCCTGAGAAACAAAATTCTGACTAGACAGATCACTGTTCTTCTCTAAGATGATAACTTCTCCAAGACACAAAACATCTGTTTGTGGCTAATTCCTCATGACCTTTGAGGAATAATCTTTCCTCTGGCAAGTCCTGCCATCCACAGTCTTGTCCCTGACTGTGCTCAGTTTGGACTACCTTACCTTTTTTAAGAGTGATGGTCTAAATAGTTAAAATGTGCCTACTAGTGGATGTACAAACACCCATGAGATTAATTCTGTGAGCTGAGAATGGGGGCTCAAAAGTAGTAAAAGCAATCTCAACAGTATAAACTTTTACAGGGTAATGACATTTTTAAATCTTTTGGTTTGTTATTACAGAAAACATATTATTTCTTCTTTTACTTTTTGGTTTTGTGTCAATTTTGAGTGGTCATATCCCAAATTTACCCAAGAGGAAACATACATACTTGACCCAATATTATACACTTCTGTTTAGTACATGTTTTAGACCACGAAAATTAATAAGCCTTCCTCAGGATGTCCTCATCATGTTCTGTGAGACAGAATTGTTTGAAACAGACAAAAACTTGTGCTTCCAATTCTGTCTCTAGCCAGCTGGGTGGGTTTGAATTCAATATTTCATTTCCCTGTTCACTATTTCCCTCTCTACTCCTGTTTATAGTGTTGGTTTTACCAAGTAGCAGCAATCCCTTGCTCAAGGAGACCTTCATCCTGATTAGGTCCTCGAGGCATTCCTGAAGTATGCACTTATAATGCATCATAAGATTTTCTTCCCTTTATGATTATCTATTATTCATATTGTGGTCGTGTCTAGGGACCAATAAGTTACGATTATGACAAGATACAAAATATGGATAAATACTGATGGCAGGTGGATAGGTAATATAATAAAGATGGGTGTATGTACATAACTTAATGGTGTCAGTAACTAATAGTGTTCCTCTTTTCCAATTAGATCTAATGATTTTTTTTTTTTTTCCCTGAGTGAAGCAAATGAATTTGCAGCAATTCCATGGTAGTTTTGCCTTCTTTAGGGTTGACATATCACATTGCTATTTTGCAATTTTTTTAATAGTTAAAACTTACTAGTCGGATGCAGAGTTTGCGCTATTTCATTATTTATTTAATTTTTAAAATTAACGCAATCTACCAAGACTTAAAATCCAGGAAATGTGGAATACTATGGAAAAAAAAACAAATAAAAAGAAACACTGTCATTAGCTGTTGCATTTAGCAATGCACTAATTTTAAGGAGGTTGAATCTTAGTTTGAAATATTCAAAAAATTCAAAGAAAACAAAAAATTAGGAAAATTTTTGTAAAAAGATCTTTTCTCTTTTTTTTTTTTTTTTTTTCCCCTGTGTTACATGATTACAGTAGCACAGACATGAATAGTTATAGTGCATGAATCCACAACTGTTGAAAGAGATTTTGTACAAGACATTTTAGGAAGAAATATCTCTGGTAAGACCATGACACAATTTGTCATTAAATTAAGGTGTAATCCAAAGTTTCCAAACCTTGTTTCTATCTAAGGGCTATTTAAGAGCAGCTTCTCTCTGTCTGACAACCTCAAACAGGCAGAGAGGTGAAAGGGATAAAGAGGAGAATAATCTCTACTCACCTATAGTTGGGTCATGATAGTCAGGGAACCGATGGCTTATGAACTGCATTGTCATTGCTGAAGAGAGAAAGACAGAGGGAAGACAAAAGAATGATATCTTTAAATAGAAACAGGTATAAATAGAACTAGCAGCTAATTCACTCACCCAAGTATCAGCTTAGAAAATGAGCTCAAAGTTTGATTTATTTTTACTTCTGCAACAATGTATTGGCATTGTAGTGATGAATAAGAACTAATAAATTTAGAAAAATATGAATGAAACTTCATTTGTCTTATTTTCTTCCTTTTTAAACTTCTTGATATCAATTTCTGCATGACAATGTTACATCATTTTAGCACAAATACTGATAATCTCATATTGCATATGCATGAAAACTTCCACAATAAAAAACATGAAATATTATTTACAAGGCTGATTTATAGATTTTTTCATAGTGCTACAAAATGCCACTAATTGCTGTGCCTAATACTGTGATTTCTGGTGTATTTAGGAATTCATTAAACTTGATGCAACAGATGAAGGATTATTTTAACCACCTAGACAACCTTTTTTTCTGAAGAGATATTTTATGACTGAATATTACCTGCTCTCAGAAATTTTAGGAAAATTACAAGATACTTCAGGAAAGCTGCATTCTAGCATTTGGAACAGGTGATATGCTGAAAATGGAGTTCCTGTTTATGTAGAAAGACAGAAACTTTCACATCCTGTCCACCATATCCTGTACAACATAACATCTGAAGTTCACTCATTTTGAATAACCACAAAAGCAAACTTGGGTATTTAGTGACCACAGTAATATCATCAGTAATCAGAAGAACATGAGAGGTGATATTATTTTTGTTGTTTTTCTCAGGAGTTTGAATTTCAGGTCATTAGAAAAGAAAATGTATCTACCAAACATTTAGAGTTGTGAATAAAAGAATTTCAAAGGTGAACTCTGTGAATTCTAATTAATAGAAGAGCGGGGGGGAAAGGGTCAAACAATTTACAAAACACTGTTTGATTTTAAGCAAATATTTGGGTTTATGCCATCATTTAAATTCCTCTATGGCTTCTATATGAATATTAGTTTAAAAAAGCACCCCACTTGTAAGATAATTATCAGTCAAAAGACATCAAATCCAACATGAGATTTGGCCATATTTCTTGACCATCTCAATTATTTTCAACAGCAGAGGTTATGAACAAGAGGTGAGACATTTTAAAAAGTCTGCATATAAATATATGTATTTTTTAGACAGATTGTTTTAATTCAATGTTTGCCCTCCTCATATTTTTGAGAAAGAGGGGTTAAAGAGATAGTTTTATAAAACGATACAGGCAAGGAGTATTAAACATTTATTACCATGTTAATAAATTATTGCATCTTTAGTGTAGACAAATATAAATGCTAAGAAGCAGCATTATAAATTCATAGTTACCCAGAGAGGATAACTGTGTAAGAAAAAGCTCATTCAGCCTATACATATTATAGGGGAATAAATCTACGTGCACTGACACTCATGTCTTCCATATTATCTGTTGTCAGATGCATTACTTTTAAGTACTGTGCATGTTTGGATGCTTTTATTTCTAGGACACCTGGTATTTTTCTTTCTTTTTTTTTTTTTTTCTTTTAAATCACAACAGATTTTTAAGGAAATTCGTCTGATCACTATTAGTGGTTTATGAAGAATAACTTGATGCTTAATGTGATCTGTCTGGTTTGTTCTTTGAAGCTCAGGCAGCTAGCAGAGGTGTTGTTCATATGGGTTATGCCTACACATTTCCAGCTTTCTGAGGCCATGTACCACAAACAAATTAAGTTGTTTCACTACATGCTGCTTTTTCTTGCCAAGCATTCTCTTTAAAAACAAACAAAAAACCACCAACAAAATAAAACCCCAAAATCCAACAGCAGCAAAAAACATCCAACCAACCCAAAAAAATCCCCCCAAAAAACCCAATCCAAACCAAACCAATTAAAAAAAAATACAACAAACAAACAAAAAACCCACCACCACAAAAAAAAAAAAACCAAAACAAAAAACTACTCTGTTTTTGTTTTCTTTTGTGTCTATGCCTGTGTCACAAAACCTGTTGTTACAACCAAAACAGAATTCAAGGTAAATGTTTTTCCTTTTTCCCAAGTCAGATCCAGATCAATACATCATTTATATCCTCATCAAATCCACAGGATCTAAGAGGACTGAAATAACTTGAAAGCATCATATTGTATTAAAGATCAAATTTTCTACTGCAACGTGCAGCAGTGCAAGTGTTCAGAACACATGTGAATGTAGCACCTGGGGACATAGTTTAATGAAGGCCTTGGCAGTGCTTAGTTAATGGCTAGACTTGAGGATCTTAGAGATCTTTCTGACCTAAATGGCTCTATGATTCTACGATTATGTATTAAATTAATCTGGAGAGGTACAGGATTTGAGAAAGGTGTCCACAGAAGTACTCCTTACAGTCACCTGACTAGGACAATAGTGAATAAAAGCCACCTTTTTCATACATTTTGCCCCACAAATTCTTCTATAACAGCCTTTTTTCAAGGTTCATCCTAATCAAAGGAAGTTCTTTGGCCTCTTTAGTCCTTGTCATCTCTTACCTGTGGATTTAACGTCCTCTCCCAGAAACAGGGCACAGAAGGAGTTGAGGTACATTGAACTTTTTAATCATTGGATTAAAGTGTAAAATAAGAAGCCAGGGTATAAGAGGTGGGAATTGTGACCCATCTTCCTCTGTGTGTTCTTTAAAATAAGAATTTGCATTTTCTACTAAACCCTACTGCACAGGACTACAGAAACTGTTTTCAGAGCAGGTATAGCTGAACACCTTCTCTAAAAAAAAATGAACTGGATTTTGGCTACAAACAACAAGCACTTTATTCCATGAGGATGAAGAACAAAGAAGCCTCAAAACGTCAGGTCTGATGTTTTGATGATCAAAAGGAATTGTGTCTTGTACAAGGTATTCCACAGGCTTGGGTGCTGGATGGGCAGAAATTAGTTCCGGATGATGGTCGAAAGTTGGTGGAATGCTTCCCAGAGGAAAAGAATATTCAATCACCACTGGAGTGAAACCACATATCTCAGCTGGACCCTCAGGAATGAGACCTGCCTATAACCAGCCCTATCTGGGCTATTCAGCAGGTGAGCTGCCTCAGCTGGAATATACTGGCTTCTTCATTGGTAGTAACATCAGCTCCAAATTAATTTTCTAGAGTGAATTAATTTTGAAAACTAATAATAAAATTGTATCTGTATTTCATGGTGCTTGATGGAAGCATTCTTCTTGTTCCTCATTTTTTCTTTCTTCTTTTCCATGTAAATTATCACTTACACTTAGCAAATCCAAACAGTCATTTGGATATTTTTGTGACCATTTTCTTTTAAAAATCCAAATAATACTGCACCAAATTTTTAGAGATCTATAAATTAGGGACAATTAACTCTAATTTATGCCACACACAAAACACTGTATCAAAATGAGGCTTTAAAGAAGGATATGAAAATAGCATAAATAGATAAAACTAGTATTTGAATAAACATATAAATGTAAAAGCAAAGTCAGTTAAGAAATTGTTAAAAAAACCCAACCCAACCCAAACCCTTTTAATTCATAGCAGATATTGTGAAACATTTTGAATTGCAAGTTGCCTGAAATTTTTTAATGAATATTTTATGACTCTGTGAAGATCATTTCATTTAAATGGGACATGTACATCACACAGCAGCTATGATAAGTAAAAGGATCATTGTTTCAGATGAATAATATCTTCTTTATATCCATCTGTGGCTAAACAAGTACAGCTTGCCTCAGCTGAATAAATGTAAGCCTCATATGCATGAGTGACTTGCAGCTTTAAAGTTCTCCTGTGTTTTTAAAACAAGAAAGGGGTTTAGGTCCTGCATTTAATTTTTATTCTTTCCAGACATGCTTATCCAATGTTCATTAACTATCCTGAGAGGCATACATAATACCTATGCTGGCACTGAAACATATATATTTTCCATCAATAATTAACTTAGTCCTGTCTTCTAGTTTCAATAGAATTCCTAAATCCTTCCTAATAATATTTTATTTACAACTAAGTAGGAAACGTCAGACTTAGAAAAAGGCTGAGGTTGTATTCTTTAGTCTGAAGCATGTTTTTGATTAGTGCAGAAATATTAAATTCTGTGTAAAGGAGGTACCAATTTTGAAAAATAGATATGCTTGTGTGTGCCTACAAGACAATAGGAAAAATGCTTTGATATTCCTTCCCCTGTGAGACCAGATAGAATAGAATCCCAATGTCCTACTAATTTGTTCGAAATTTGATTTATACCAACAACTTTAGAAGAAGTCCTATACCTATACTTCAAGGTTGGAGAGTATGTTGCATGATTACACAATATTATTTATGGTAATCATATACCTGATGTGAATATCTCATCCTGAGCTTCTTATCCCCCTTTATTCACCCAAGAACTTCTACATATTCATTCTCTCATGGGTGCTGGTGCAATGGTACAATAAATCCATTTCCATTTGGAGACTTTTTTCTTGTATTATCAATTTCAGATAGGGAAAATGTTAATTTAATTATATTAAATGATATTTTAATATAGATAACATCTGTAATCAGACATTCAAATATATGATGGAAAGGAAGGTTTGTTTTCCTAAAATACTACATGCTTTTCATCTCAAACAATTTATAAAGAGCCTTTTGTTTTCCAGGAAGAAGTTGCCATGTGGAAAGCATCTCTTTGTAATACCTAGGGATAATATAAGTGGCCCTATGTTTATAATATCCTGTAGGGGAGGGTTGCAGGGGGAATCTGAGCTAGCTTCATATGCAATTCATGCAGTCACAACCAGTCCATCTGCAGCCTTTAGTGTTTTGAACAAAATATGTTGCATTTCTGAGTTACTGCACAGTGTCTGTTTTCCTGCAACTCAATGAGAAATCTTTGAAAGAGCAGGCTTCTCTATCAGATAGATGACAGCTTTTCAGGTCACAAAGGACTATGAGATTTGAGTATACAGTATGTTTCCTCTGTTTTATTTGTATTTATTCTATCCATGCACACTGCATTTAGATCACTGTATGTTTTAGGATGAATAACTGACAGGTTTAGTCACCTGAACCAAACAAAGGGAGTTAGAACTATGAAAAAATGTTGTTACTTCTAAATGCTTCACATCAGTGTGAAACAAAATCTCCAAACAGCAGCTACCATGTCAAAGGTGAGAGAGGTAGTTTGATGTTGGTAGAGAGATCATCCTAAGCAGCAATCATCCATGATGACAGGAATGGCATGAAAATGTGTCAGACCATGTTTAGGGTGGATATTAGGGAAAGGTTTTTCACTCAGAGGGTGGTTTGGCACTGGAAAAGTCTCCCCAGGACAATGATCAAAACACCAAGCTTGAAACAGTTCAAGGAGCATTTGGAAACACTCTCAGGTATGTGGTGGCTTTCTTGGGATGATCCTGTGCAGGGCCAGGAACAGTATTCAATGATCCTTATGGGTCCCTTCCAACTCAGGGTATTCTGTGATTCTGCAACACAAATGACTTTAATGGAAACCAAAACCTGTATCTGCAAGTCTATGTGAGTGATCTGCCTAACACTGACATTAACAGGATTTGCCATTTCCCATTGTTGAGGTATGGGTTGTCTTAGAACTGAGCATCGAATATCCGTAGTGGCAGAAGGTTACTCAAAGGTATGAGTTTCTGAGGAGCATTTATTTTGGTCAGAAAAGATGGATGAGAAGAAGAGTGATGCCTAATGCAGGGTACTATGACAGTTTATGAAATTTAAAGACTACAGGGAAGGTAACTAGAGATACAAGGCAATGTTTAAACCAATAAAGTAGTTGTGCATATTGATTATAGTTTATACTATGATGGTTCCTTGTCATGGTAAATGGCAAAGTGTACAGCTAGATGAAAAAGTTTGATTTTTTAAAACTGGTGGCAATAAACTCAAAGATCTCACCCCTGAATAAGACACATTTATCTTCATACTACCAGAGGATGTGAAGGTTTTCAAACAGAAGTTTCATAGCATTTTATTGTGCTTCCCCTAATAATCACCACAAATTAGATGCACTAGCAACACAGCAGCCCAAAGACACCACTGTTCTGGACCAATATAGCCATTTTTACATTCTAAGAAATACACTGTAAGAAATAGGGTAAGAGCTTTACCACACTGTTTCAGGAGTGAATGCTGCAAAAGCTGTGAGCTGAAATAGTTAATTTTGTAGGTGTTACAATATATAATTTATCAAGCATTGGCTATGAAATGAAGGCAAGCTACATTTTATTTCTGTGTTACATAGATTCTGGTGTACTAGAAAATTACAAACGTTTTCTGTAACAAAATCTCCTGTATAGTTTGGGATTCTTTTTTTTGTTTTTGTTTTTGTTTTTACTAAAGTGGTGTTTTCTTCACCTATCGAAGCTGAGGTCCACAACAAAGAGTAGAAAACATCAGAAAGAGTATTAAATCCAAAGTCTCTTAAATTAAATCTGCCTTACTAGAGTGAAAATCAAACACACAACACCACAGCGCATGTAAATTTTTAACCAGAAAAAACCCTCAAGTTATTAGAACAGCCAGAAGAGAAGCAGTGAACTCTTTCTTATCCACTGAATCATTATAAATGGATTCATTCACTAAATTTGATTGACTTGGTCATAACTGTATCAAAAGCAGCGTGACCAGCAGGGCAAAGGAGGGAATTCTAAACCACCACACTGTGTTCAGCTCTGGGACTTCCAACATAAGAAAGACATAGAGCTGTGGAGGAAGTCCAGCAGAGAAACACAGGGATTTTCAGAGGGCTGTAGCACTTCTGGAATAGAGGCAGTTTGAGAGAGTTGGAATTGTCTGGAGAAGAGTCTGCTAGGAGAGTTTACAGCCCCTTGCAGTGCCTAAAAGACTTCAAGAGAGCTGGAGAGGGACTTTGGACAAGAGGGAATGGCTTCAGACTGACAAAATATAGGGTTAGATTAGCTATTCGATATAAATTCTTTACTGTGATAGTGGTGAGATACTGGCACATGTTGTCCAGAAAATCTATGGATGTCCCATCCCTGTAAATGTCCAAGGCCAGGTTGGACAGGATTTGAAGCAACATGGTCTAGTAGAAGGTGTCTCTGCCCATGGCAGAGGGTTTGGAGCTATGATTGCCTTTAAGGTCATGTCCAAACCAAACCATTCTATGCTTCCATGATTCTATGAAAGCACTACACAGGCTTCCATGGTTCCCTGGAAAATTATTTCCTTCCCCTCCAAGGCCTGTCCATACTCCATTTGCTCCTGTCAGTTCTGCCTTTCCCTGTCTTACATTCTGTTTCGTCTCTGGGAATCCACATTTGTTTGCCATGAAGGTCTCAATCTTCCTTTCCATCCAGAGTCTCAGTTATATCTCTCCTTTTCTTGTTAAAAAAGCATAGCACACAAAAATACAGAGTGACCATATTAACATCAGTATCAAGAGAAAAACAAAACAAAGCTAAGACAAATAGTGATAAATAGTGATCATTCATAGTGATCAAAATAAGGGAGCTAGTTTTGTTTTTCATATTCTGGGACAAGACAAAGGCTTCTTAATATAGTTTTGTGACCTTTACTGTTATAAAGTAAGAGGAGATGGCACATATTGCCTCAACATACAGAGGCCACAAAAGTGAAAACAAAGAATTAGGAAGATGAGTAGAATCACTAACTGAAAAAGAAAAGACAGAGAAAATAATCTTTTGTTTTAGGACTCATCTTGAATGAATAAATAAAAATCACTAGTCTTAGAGTATTTCTCAACCTGCTCTTACAACTGTTAGTTAAGAAGTCATGAGTTCTCACTTTATTCCCTTTTATGCGTCATTAGTGGAGCAAACGCATATACTAGGTGCTGGTTACATCTTTCCAGCATAGACTGAAGTTTGAGCAGAGAAACTCTGCAAAAATTCATCCTAGATTTGACAAACTTTCAAGAAAAATTCATTCGGCAAAAGTGCTTCCACAGCAAAAAAAGTTCCATTTCTTCTGAATCTGCATGTTCCAGTGAAAAATGGCTGTACTGAAATCTTCTGTCTACCATTATTATCATTTCCTCGTGCACTATTGGAAGATAAGATACAATGTATTGTAAATCTATGTTAAAAAATCTGTTTAGCGTTTAAGGAAACAGGGAAGTAGATGAGAGCTGCATTTATTTCCCATATAAGCGACATCATCATAATGTGATACAAATTAACAATAACGACAAGGTAGATTGCTACCACTTACAAACCATTTCCTCTGTACTGTATTGCTGAACCATTCCCAAAAAGTCTCCCATGAAAATACTGAACATTCTCTACCCTGCTTAGCTTATGTGACTTGACAAGAAGCATTAATAAACAGAAATTACTGCTGGTAAATGCTGCCATTAGTGCATTTTCCCACTGTGTTTCTTCCATCAAGTTAAAATCAGAGAGAAAACTTAATGTGTCCTCTATGGTTCTTCAGTTAGAAAATCCAATGGCAACTTTAGCCTTCCATTAGTGAGCAATCCAAAATGTAATGACATAAAAAGGTTTTAAACCAGACTCCAAGATAATGTGGATTTTAAAACAGAATACATTAAATAAAGCTAGAAAGACTCAATTTTCACATATTATTTCGGAGAATAATAGAGCCAATCTTGAACCATTGCAAATAGGCACGTTTCAATTAAAGTCAATGGATAAATCTCCTCATTTCACAAAGGGAGTACAGCAAACAAGAGAGAAATATAGGGCAGTTCTTCATACAAGTGGGCCCTAGCTTGCAGCTACCATCCTCAAGTATCATTAGCTCACTGAGAAAAAGACTTTCAAGAAAGGATAAAGTTGTTTCATTCAACAGGAATAAACCTCTCAGAAACCACATTTATCTCTCTCCCTTTTTTTTAACTGCTGACATGTTTCCATGTAATGATAACTTGAGAGGCTCAGACATGGTTTACTGCTGCTTCAGGTAGTGGTAAATTGCCGTTGTTTGTGGGTTTCCTAACATAAACTAGTGGTTAGCTCCTGTGGTACCTTCCATGTGAAATTACACCCCATACATCAAGCATGAATTGGCAGTGACAGCAGTTGTATTTTCTTGCAAGTGGGAGAATAGCTGCTTTTCTGTAATGTGGTACCAACTTTTCTGTGCATCAAACCTATGGTCTGTAAAATTGATGACACATCAAAGAGGAAGATACAATTCTTCCATTTAACTCCCCACAGAAGTTGTATTCAGGGTTAAAATAAAGCCCAGTTTTTATTTATTATTTCCTTACCAATGCTGCATTTTCTCAACATAACAGTTACAGAGGATAACATCCAGATTCACAGATACTCTAGGCACCCTATCCCCTTTGATTAAAAAGGCTTTAGGTGCTTATCTGTCCTTGCTGATCTGAACAATAACCTTTTATGTGTCTCTCAAAAATTCAGATGTTTGAAATTTTGTAGAATCACGGAATCAATTGAGTTGGAAAAACCCTCTTAGATGGTTGCATCCAACCATTCCCTCAGCACTTCCAAGGCCATCATTAACCCATGTCCTCATGTGCCATATCTACATGTCTTTTGAATTGCTACAGAAATGGGAAGTCCACCACTGCCCTGGGCACCTGGGCCAGTGATTGAAAAACCTTTCAGTGAAGAATTTTTTCCTAATATCCAATCCAAATGTTCCCTGGAACAATTTGAGGCTGCTTCTTCTTGGCCTGGCATTTCTTACCTGTGAGACTGACCTATACCTGGCTACAACCTCCTTTCAGGTAGTTGTATAGAGTGATGATTATTTGTGATTAAACTTATGATCTTGTTTCTTGCTGCCAAATGAAATTTCATTGAAATGAAAATAATACATCAAGAGAAAATTGATATACTTGAAATTCAAGAGAGGAAACTAAAGCAAATAAGGGTGAATTTACTGATTTGGATTGGTGGAATCAAAATTATTGAAAGTATGGAACTGATTTACTAACTTTACTGTTAAATATTTTACAAGAAATAACATATATTTGCACTTCAACTATAAATTATATGACTTACAGATAATTTTTCATCATTTTCATGATTTATTTTTAAATTTCTATTCATTAGGGTAGCTTAATATGCTGGTTTTCCCTTTCAATGTAAAATGTAATCTAAAATAATCAAAAAATATTGGATTTTTGCTCTGAAATTCTTTTATCCATTCTTTTAACATCTGACACATTTTTTTCCAGTGATAAAATTGGTGTTCAAATCATATTTAAAAGAAATAGGCTAAGAAAGAAGGAAGCATTTCTGGAGATGCACCTAAGGCCAGAAAATTGACACCATAATATTACTAAAATCTCTATAAATACTTTAATTCATCAAAGACATTTAATCATTGTCAGAATGCTTTCCTCAACAACTTATTTCTTACTCATATATTTAAATTTATACTTATTTTAGTGGGGTTATTTATCCCAGTGGAGCTAAATACCACATCATTTGCATTATATGAGTTGAAAACTGTTCTTCACTACTGATGCAACTCTGAACTAAACATATTTTCCTTGTCATATCTCAGAGATGTTTTGTCTCTCAGCTAATTACACTTCACAATGAAGTCAAATCTGTCACATTATCTCTTACACCAACATGAGTTCTTAATGTCTTTGCTGCTGCACTAAAAGGACTTCTGTAGGATTAGGAAAGGGTGAGGTTTTTTAGTTGGTGAGGCTCATTAGTTGTGTATTCTCTCTGCACACACATGAACACACACAAAATAAATAGCCTTGTAATTACAAATTGTTACCCAAACAGCAAATCAGATTAGTGAGAAAGCCTGAAACTAGGGAAAATAAGGCTTTCTGGATGGAGAAGTAGTACTTCTGTGTTGCTTTGAGCACGGCTTACAACATGGTTATGCATGGAAAATTAAAATCAGTAAGGTAACAATATTCATAAGATCAGAAAACAGTTTGGATTTAAACGGACCTAAAGGAGCATATCATTCCAATAACCTGTCATGGGCAAGGACACCTTCCACTAGACCAGGCTGCTCAAAGTTCTATCCACCTTGAAATTTTAGACACCTTGCAAAAGACTACCTACAGTTCTAGGCTTTAAGATTTTTAGGACACAGAAAGGAATATAGTGTCTTCACACCTAAATACTTTAGAGGCTGGAGTTACTTGGGACGAAGAGAGATTCTAGAACTTAGAAAACAACCTGTGTTTTGGAGTCGAAACAATGGGGAATAATGAGCTACCTCAGAGGACAGTACTGGCCCTATGCTTTCTAATAATTTCACATTACAAACACTTAGTAACCACTGTAAAACTACAGAAGAAGGTTTACATGATTGTGTCAGTATTGAGAGAAGTGTTTCTAGCTTTGGACTGCTATCAGCTCTTTGCCCTTTGATTTTCATCATCTTTTTTTGCCTCAGTTTCCAAACTTGCAAGAAAACCGAGGCAGCAGCCACATGGACATAGAGCTCTGAGATTTTCAGGATTGCTGTGTAAGCATTTTCTGTGTATGCATTCCTTAACTGTTCATTTAAAATCAAGTTAGTAAAAGCACAGACTTCTTAACAGACTTAACCTATCCCTTCATCATGAAGTCATCTGGATGCGAGGAAGCAGAAGACATGTGATCAAGCACCTTGCACAAGACATAAGAGTTACTGATGAAGAGGAGATGAAAAACTACAAAGTACAAGGATGACAAAGTGAAATAACTACATGTCCTCTTATCCTCTTCCCACCCTGATGGTACAAACCTGACTGGAAGGTCACATCTGCCAAAAGCACATTCATATTGCTTGACACATGTACATGCTACATTATGGTGATATATTGACAGCGGGCACAGTTGCCAGACATGTTTGGGGGTGAAAGGTAGCACTTCAGGCACTAAAAGAGGTGATTTATTACAGCATTAATGCACCACTGAAAAGGTCAGAAAGCTACGAAACACATACAAAAGTTCTAGAGGGCTGATTGTATTTTCACAGAGAAAACGTACATTAGCCTATTCAGGCTTGTACTCTCAGTGTGAATAAGAAATGTTAAAGCTCTCAATACTACCAACAGGGAAAGATTTGACAATGTTGTCTTTTGCTTTTCCTACAGCTGGAAGGAGATTACTCATGACCCAGGAACACTTAGGCCCCTAGAAAAGGCTAAGTTTCAGTCTTTCATTCTTCTGGGCAAAACTTACTTTTGTGTATTTCATAATGCACTCTATGCCCTTGATGTACTTGCCATTTATTCTGCTGTGAACCCAGCTGTCTTAGGGATTTATGGTGCTATGTATCACCTTAGCTTGATGGCTGACAGAAGCTATAGTTGGTAACCCTAGACCTTTACAGGAAAAACCAGCAGCAGGTAAAAAAAAAACCCGAACTAACCAAACCAAACCAAAATAATCCTCCAAAGCTATCCCTCATCCCTCAAACAAGCAAACAAGCACCACACAGTGTACTTATATGAGTCTCCAAATCTAACCCTACATTAGAGACAAAATTCATTACAGGATTTCTGAAGTTTAATTTAGAACACAATATATTGGGGTGAGATTAATTAATAAAAGCAATCCTTTGGAAAAAAAAAAAAAAAATCAAAATGAACTTATTCACAAAATGCCAAAAAGGACATGGATATATTGCTGTAGAAACTTCTTCTATTATCAGACCTTTAAACAAAAAAAAAAAAAAAAAATTGCCCCAGGATCAGATTTTCTACTGCTCCATCACAGGACTAGGATTTAGATTTTTCCAAACTGTACAGTAATTATAATATTGAAATTTTTTTTTTGGTGACATTATAACTCAGCTCCCTATAGATAAGGATTTAGGAGCTGGAAACAGCAGAGGAACATTTTTAAGACCCTGATAAGCCTGTGGCAACCCAAAACACAAAGAAACATACACCTTTAGGTTGTAATAACTGAAAATATTTTCTTATGTATATTGAAAAGGATTTAGGAGGACTTTTAGGGGCTCAGTGAGGAAGATGATATTGAAGTACTCTGCATGCCAACAGTCTGCTGACACTGTGCTATGCTGATTCAGAAATGAGTCAGCTCAGTTACCAGAAAAGAGGAGAATCAGGTCTTTTTTGAAGGTACTTGCAGTGATATAAATGTGACAGAATGACTCATCTGTCATCAACATTTTAGTCAGCAAAGTCTTTGGCTCAATGGCAAGTATTTATAACTGGAAAATAAAAGCAAGCAATCAAAGTGAAGTAAGCAGAAAAAAAAGATCTGGATGCCTTTTTTTTTTTTTTTTTTTTTTTTTTTTTTTTTTTTTGGTAACATCCACTATGAGGTCATCACGTCCATAACCCTAAACACCATTTTAATGCCAAAATCTGTCCAAGCCCAACCCACAGCACTATGTGCTTTTCGCACTTCTGTTTGTTCTTGATTCAGAGGACATAAGTTTTTTGCAGGACTCACCTAAGCACAGAGTGAACAATATCAATTTTCTTGTGAAAATAATTTTTTCTTCTGTAGTATTTCAGTGCAGGTTTTACTTCAGTTTTACATGATGTGTTTGATAGGGCTTGGAACCTCTTCCTTTGAGAGATCCTTCAATCAAACTTTGATGAACCAAGATACACAGAAATCAATGACAGCTTTTAGTAGGTGCTTCATTAAGTTTTTACCTGCACAGTGTTCTTGAATAGGCGTATTTAAATATCATTCAAAAGAAATTATAATGGGTGGGCTTATATTCTGAAATGAGTGGTAAATCTTTCTGTATATTTAGGTTGGAATTTCTTTTATATCAATGTATGACTGTGAATATTTGCCTTTTCTTTGTCTAAGTGAATACACTCACTACCTAGAACTTTGCAAATATAATTTCATAACTCAAAATTTCAATTATTTTCTAAGGGGAAATGAATAAGAAGAAATACAAAGCACAAACTTCACTTTTATTTTTTAGTTAAAAAAAAAAAAAAAAGAAAAAGAATCAATTCCTGACAATTAACTGAGAAATATTTTTGCTTGCAAGGGAAAAAGATTTTATGGACACTCAGGTCTACAACTCATCTGTCTCTAAGAAGCTGCCTTATTGAAAGGATTCAAATTTTGGATGAATTTTGAAGACACGGTGTAAAATCTAAATATAATAATGTATTTTGTGATAGTTTTTTTAATCCTTTTTGAATATTGTCATCCAGGCACATTTTAAACTTGTTAGTAAAAGCTTCCCCGTGGGTTCAGTCCAAAGATCTGTCTAGTGTAGGACTGTACCTCCAGCAATAGGCAGGCAGGAGAGCATAAGAAGTTCATAAAGCGTTTGTTCTCAGCACATAGCTTTCTCTTGCTAGCATTCAGTTGTTTGGGCACTTCTCATCTAACCCAAATCACACCCAGCCCAAAGTGTTGCACTCAATTTTCTCACCTGAGTTATAGAGTTGCATGTGGACATTTCTTTGGCCCAACTATCTATCCTCCATGAAGATAATAGTGAATTAGGGTATGATAGAATAGACTCATTCAGCCAAGAAATAAAAGAGAGTTACACAGGATCTTCTAATGTCTGCACAGGTGAAACTCAAGCAGCTTTAGAGTATATATGCCATGCTAAAAATATTTGCTGACAACCGCAAATTCATGGTTTCACTTAATGACCAACAGAGCAAGAGCTGCCAACGGCATTCAGGAGGCCTTTGTTCTCTGCTGGATTATTTTATTCAGTAGATTCTATTTCTTCCTCAGAAGTTATCTAATAATAAGAGGATAGTTATTATTTTTATTTATTTGTTTGTTTGTTTGTTTATTTATATGTATATGAACACGTGTGTAAGTATATATATGTATGCATGCCAGCATTTTCTAGGGGAAAGATACCTAAATAATGGCTTCACTTTCCAGTTTCCATTAGTGATATAATTTGTTAGAAACCTCACCATGTAGGAGCTGAGGATGTTGCTGGTCTTATGATTGTATGTTTTTATGACTTTATGTGACTTTAAGTTTTTTATTTCCACTCTCTAGGCTGCACTATTCTCAACTAAAAAATGGACACAGTGACACTGCTTTTCTTTGCAACCTAACTTTTGTATTTCACAATAGAAATAACAATATAAAAACTAAATTTTACAGAAAAAAACCCCCAAATTTCATTTTTTTTGTTTCATACAGTTGGCCTGAATTTGTGTTTATAGAAATCGTGATGGATGTAGTCCTGACTGCACTAAGAACAATGGCAGTGCATGTGAATTTACCTTATTTTCTATTTGATAAACATGCCCTTGTTGACATGCATTTGTTAACAGTTTTTTTCCTTTCTCTGATTTAACTTTTGAACAATAAGTTCATTTAAGATCTTTGAATGCTTTTAGAATTGACAAATATGTCTACAAAAAAGAAAAATTCAAGAAGAAATAATGTAAAAAGAGTAAATAGTTGACGTGAATGAAACAAAATCTTAGTTATCATCTGTAAATCAAAATGTAAAATTTTATAATGCATGTTCATTGCTACCTCTAATCATATATGCTTTTGAAGTCAAAACTGGAGGACTTGTTTTACTTTAAAGGCAACAAGCCTATGAGAATGTATAAAGATAAAATTATGCTCATGTGAATTGCCAGACTATGGTATAATCTGCTAATATGCAAAATTTAGCAATCCTAAGTGAGTCTTTTTATTGTAATTTTGAATTAGCAGAAACATACGTGGTTGAAAATCAAATCAAACTAAATGAGAAACTATTCTGGACAGATATTAAGATATTTAGAAAAACTGTTACAAAAAATATGTATCTAGAACCTACATAGTAAAATCTATGGAATATACTTGTGGGGTTTTTAAAAACATTTATATATGAAATATATAAGTATTTAGAAAAACTGTCAAAGAAATTAAATATGTCTCAGGTCTCATATATCATCTTGATAAATGCTTACTACAGTGGCACAACTGAAACTCTCAGGTTTTTTTACACTTTTTATGATACCTGAAACAAACTGGGCAAAATATGTCATAAAAAAAAAAAAAAAAAAAAAAGAGAGAGAGAATTTTTTTAAATCCCCAGTCAACATGAGAACTTACAGAGAGGAAGATCCCTCTGTGATGGTCTCCGAACCAGCGCATGAAGGCCAGTGGACCTTCAGGGCATTATCTGAAGAGCTAAATTCACTGTGATAGAGGGAACAGACAAATCTACCTTGCACATATAGGGTTCCTTTTCACATGTGTCAAAATCAAGGGCTTGTGCAGGTGCTTGGAGGATAGTTTTGCCTTCTTGGCACTTTTGACACTCTAAACTTCTTGGTTTTTAACCATATCAGAGGTCAGACAAACAGAATGTCTGACTAACCAAAGGGATAAATAACCCAAAGAGTGGGATGAGAAGGAAAGCTTTATTATTAGTTTGAAGACTTCTGGAGCAGAGTTTATGAGGAAGTCAAGTAACAACCAGCAAACAACATGAAATGTTTATGTATGCCTATGGAATCCAGTTATTCTTCTCTGTCTTTCTGCTTTCCTCTAATTTATTGTTCTAATCAACAGACCTATTTTCTGCCCCCTTAGATACTACCATCCCCCTTATGGGCTGGCATAAATAACAAACAGCTCTAGCCCTTGGCTTCACCAGTATGAAACACTAGATACAAAATGAGTTACTGTAAATAAGGCAAGGACTGGTGTCATAAAGCTGTCACCTTTACCTCTAGGATTTTCCTTCCTAATAGACCTACACACTTGCTTGTTATCATCTGCAGTAATTTTCTCTAAAATGCTGAAGGTGCTATTAGTCAGATAGAAAATCATTTAGGGGCAGGAAGCGAAGGCATGTTTCCTTAATAAACAGCAGGTTTAATAACCATAAGGAATTTTGGAGTTATTTCTGTGAAAGAGGGATTCTGATTCTGCACTCCTTGGCACTAATGACAGAACACCTGAATTGTGAAGAACAGGAAGGATCTGACTGAACTCTTAACGAAATACTTTTAGGCCACTGGGATGCTGAAGTGATTGTATTCCAAGCTACAGCTGGGGATTTATGTAGATGGGTGCATCTCTGCTGGCACCCTACCTGTTGTTTAAATTACAGTTTGAGTCACATTTACCAGCTATAAATAAAAGCAAAATTAACCAAACCATGTATGCAGTACAGTCAAATATGTACAGCACGGCAGTTTGAGGCTGACATTTGGTTTAGTAAGGGGGAAATATCAGATGACTTTTGCAGTCTGGTTGCATAAAACAATCAAAAGTTCAAAGACATCATGATGGAGTGTGACATTATGAATCACATACATATGCAAACATTTCAGTGCTTGAATTGGTGCAGCTCTATGAGTTCTTTATGGTCCTTTTTTTTTTTAATATTTATTGTCACACTGAAATTCATGTTTATGCTAGGAAGAGACTCTGCATTTCTAGCCTTTGCCTTTACATAGACATCTGTGTTCAGTCCTGGTGCTTAATGACTTTTAACTTTGTTTTCTGTCTTCTGGTCTATATGTGATGTTCACTGAAGCCCATAGATTGATCTAAAGTGATTGTTGGGTTATTTCCACTGCCCAAAAATGAATATTCATTCCAGCAGCTCGAGTGGACATGCTTGGGAAGGCAGGTGTTTGTTTCTAAGTTAAGCAGAATGAACATCTCAAATGCCATGTAAGCACCAGGTTTTGACTGGAGAATCTGCAACAGGTAACTTCACCTTTAGAACAGATGCAGCAGCTTACACCCAATATTTAGAATTTAGTTGCACGAGCCCTCTGAGCACAA
Source organism: Thripadectes ignobilis (assembly GCA_035584755.1). Taxonomy (NCBI): domain Eukaryota; kingdom Metazoa; phylum Chordata; class Aves; order Passeriformes; family Furnariidae; genus Thripadectes; species Thripadectes ignobilis. The sequence goes on from JAWMRC010000089.1 coordinate 69,299,136, forward strand.
CAAACATTACAGCATCCCCCTGAAGATCAGAACACTGCCAATAACTGAGAAGCACCATCTGGCCCAGCACCAATGTCTAGGCCATTTCTGTGAAGAAACAATTTACAGATTGAGCTCAACTAATAAAACTTCATGTTTCTCATTATAATAGACTTATGCTGAAGGTGCACTGACACAGGGGTTGCAAAAACATTAAACCACTAATCCTACACTAATCCTCACCTTAACCCAAACTAATTGCTGTTCAAGTCTCTCCTATGGATAAAGTTTAATTCAGAATTTTATAGCTCATTTTATTCAACGATCTAAGCACAATTGCCTTTCAGTTTAACAACATTCCCTTGTGTGAACATTACTTAAGACTTCTTTAATGTCTTGAAGAAGTTGCAAATGAACTGCATCCTAGACACCAGTAAGAAGCTGAACTCCAAACGCTTCCCTAGGAATAAGCACTATCTCACAATTCTCCAGAAAAGATATTTTTTTTTTTTCCCGATTTTACAAATATAATTCCCAAGGTATATAAAATACCTGTCTAGACATGAGGAAGGCTACTAGCAGGAGAGATCTCTGATCTCTTACCACTCACCACAATTCCATACTTCCTAAAAGTTGTCATGAAACTTTATGCAAAAAGGGCTTGAGTTTCTCCTGCTATCACACACAAAAAAAAAAAGTAACACATTTTAACTATTGCTAAAATAACTAAAATAACTATATGAGTGAAACATTATATATTAGTTACTCAAAGAGAAGTACTGTTTCTCTTGTGTCTATTCTTTTTTATATTTGAGAGATGTACACAAAAGTAAGCTCTCCCTTTGTTCTCCTTTAGCATTAATCTTATAGTTGAACTTGCACTGGATGCTGCAAAAATCTAAAATCATGAATACTGAATAAGTAGCTAGTGGCATCATCCAACAATAAATCACGCTTCTTCCTGCCCAGTTTTGCATTTCAAAAAGAAATGTTAACCACAGGGTGAAAAACAGTGCTTATCATAAATGACAATTTAATTCTAAGCCCTGGTCACCTTGTAAAAGAAACTGTGGAAAGATCAGTTGGTGAAAAAGGTAACTGAGAACACAAATATATGTATGTATGCATATATGTATATATGTATGTATGTCTGTAGATCTACTTGCACATCCAGACACATGTACTCACACATCTCTTTTTGTTCTGGGTTTGGCAACTATGACTTGTCAACCTTGGCATATGAACTACATGGTGGATTCAACATACTCAGTATGGGCTTGTGCCATCTTTTGCTTCTTCAGATTGATGACATTTCATAGGTTTGAAATATACACACAGTCATGCAGATAATTGTACACAGAAACACACATATATATATACACATGTGCACACACACATATACAATTTTTTTATTCTGAAGCTACAGACCATTTATTTCTGCAATGCCATGATGCCCTATCTGAATCACTAGCTATTTAAAACCTCATGTAACATGTAGTATTCAGGTTGGATCAAAGGGGTAGAATGAGAATTTTTTAGTGCACAACTGAAAAAAACCACAAACTTATCTTTCTTCAAGGCAGTACTACTACAAAAATCCATACTGTGTGCCTAAAATACACTTTATGAGACCATAGGTAAACAAACACATCTTCCTTTAAGATTCTGTAGAACATGCACAGATTGTACACTAAAAGAAAACATAAGTCTATTGCAGTTTGTGTAACACAAGCTTTTTCTGTTAAAACTGCAGCATGAATCTCAGATGTAACTGGTAACCTTTCCTGATAAAGAAAGGTAGGCTTTGAGGAAAAGTATTAGAAAAAAATCAAAGATTATGAAGTTATATTTCAAGATAATTAAATACAAACATGTTACTTTATCTGACCAACTAAGGTGTCAAATTTACATTTTAGCTTATGGCAGTATTTATATGGAAAACACATACATAACCTGAAAATATGATGAGCTAGATCAACTTCAAGTTTCTTCTACTGGGATCAACCATATGGATTAACTTATGAATCAACTCCGAAGTTTTATTCAATACCCAAGGATACAAATCTGGAATTCAGGTATCATCTACTGACATGAAATATTCTCTGCATAGTCTAAAGACTGCCATTTGTTCCTATAAGAGGTGCTTTGAAGTCTTACTTCATGAGTCTTACATGAAACTATCCGAAAAGACTTCAAAAAAATTACATTTTGTATTTAAATTTTTAGTATTTTAGTGACCTTGAAAAAGTGGTGTACAGGTTCCATTTCAGACCCAGGCACAGTGCAGGTAAGTTGTCTGTAATTCTGCTTTGTTTTAATGGTCATTACAATCACACCAGCATAAATATATACATCAGCAAACAAAGAATAAGGTATATTTTTGGAGTCTGAAATTACAAGAGTTACCAGAGTAGCTTGTTTTTAGTTACTAATAGAGGCCTTGTAAGTCATCATAATTTATTTTCTTGGCATTATTTGTCAAGGTAATAACTGCTATAAACAATGATGTCTGTGAAGTGATTTCAGTTTTTGCACCATTAGGTTAGATAGCATAATAGGATCACAGAATGGTTTGGATTGGAAGGGACCTTAAAGCTCAACCAGTTGAAACTCCCTGCCATGGCAGAGACACCTTCCACTGGAGCAGGTTGCTCCAACCTTGGCTTGCTCATTTCCAGGGATGGGTGGGGAAGACACTCTGAGCAACCTGTGCCAGGGCTACACCACCTTCATCATAAAACAATTATTTCATAGAACTGATGTGAATCAACTCTTTCATTTTAAAGGGTTAGTCCTTGTCTTATTGACAGAGGCTTGGTCAAAACTCTCTCTTCATCTTTCTTATAAATCTCCTTAAGTACTGAAGGGTCTCAGGGTCTCCCCAGAGGCTTCTGCTCTTCAGGCTGAAGAACCCCAACTCTCAGCCTGTGTTAACAGCAGAGATACTCCAGTCCATTCATTAATTCTGCAACAACTAGGAAGCATTCTGGAAATCTCTGGTGAGTTTATAATACAAGACTGATGGACAGAAGAGATTTCCTCAGACTTAAAAGAGACAAAGAAAACTTTTTGACTTGCCATATAATCCAAGACTTTACCTGGAAGAGAATAAACTAGATGTCATTTTTCTGTTGTATGTTTTTTGGACCGAAATCTCCAGCTTGGTTCCTGCTTCATTTTCTCCCACTGTTGTCTTGGCAGATATACATTCATGTGGAGATGATAGCAAAAAAATTCTTGTTTCTAAATATTTTTTTCTGCTTTTAATAAGTCCAGAATGACTTTGAATGTCTATGAAATACTGCTGCAGTGACATACATAAAAATACACTAAAAATAATTAATGAAAATCTTTGTATATGCCACAAAATAAAAAATGCCATAGTTACATTTCCATGTGAAAGCAAAACTGAAACATACTTCAACAATCTGCAGCAAAGCAGAATGAAATAGAAATGTTACCTTTGTTCTCAGAGGAGAAGTAGGTTATAGACACTGAATGGTTTTCTGTACAGGAGCTGTAATCGTCCCTTTATGTTTTTAAAATCTGCTGGACATATTTCTGTAGTTGACTAGTCCTAGACAGCACATAAGACTTGGAAAACGGACTCCACAAAAGTGGAGTCCAAAGAAGTGAAACAGGCAATTTTTATATACAATAACACTGGTTTCACTGAAGAGGTGACAGAAAAGGTCTGCTGGATCATGTCCTGGAATTTCTACCATCTCCTTTGGGTGTGAAGGCCATTAGATTAATTAGCTGTAAATAGCTATTGTTTACATGTTTAAAGTTAAGTGACATCCACATAAGTAAAATCCCCTGCAAAGAGCCATATATTCTGTCCCTTTCAATTCTTACCATTTTAAATATTGTCATAAAAGCAGCACAAGAAATTACCATAAAGCAACAGACAAACAGTCACTAGAGTATTACCATTTCTTATTATGCTTAGCCTTAAATTCCCTTTTTAGACTTTTTGCCCCTTCACCTGCTTGCTCTGCCTTCTCTATTATTTAGGTAATATTTATCTGATATATATACCTTTTTTTTCTGACAGAGTCCTCTACACAGAGCTATCCTAATCCTTCCTATGAATTATTCCAATGCAAAATAATCAGCAACAGCTATAATAAAAAAAAAAAACCACCAAAAAACAAAAACCACAACAAAACGACATTAAGTGGAAGAAACAACAGATAAATTGCCTGGAATTAAAGTTCAAACAACACTGCAAGAACTACAATGACTAATATCCACAGGTAGGTTTATTACAAACATGCCTTTCTAACAATTTATTATAAATACAATGTAACTATTCACTTTTAGAGAGGTTTTTTTCTCGTCAGATGAAGTTGGAAAAGGAGAAACATACATACATACATACATATATGTATGCAACCACCAATATAAATTTATAAGAATTTATAAGAACATATATGAATTTATAAGAAATATCAGGGTTCTACATTATGATGGAGGCTATAGAGTTACTACAAATGAAATGAGACAGCATTTTAACTTTATCAAGATATTTGCTGCAAAACAGAGTTACAACTGTTGCCAGTACTAATGGAGCTTTTCAAGCTGGAAAGGACAAATCCAGTCAGAACTGAAGAGAACTTTGGCGGAGAAAATGAGTTGAAAATTGTCAAAACAAAACAGCTTTGGGAAAAAGAAAAAACAAAAAAAGTGATTTTTCTGTCACATTCTTGTCCTCTAGACATCAGACCTAAGCAACATCAGCATAAACCTGTGGTACAAATTTAAAATTTCTTGAATTTTGGGACAATTCTGGGTCTTGGCAGGACCTAATCATACTACAAATCTTCATTATAGAGCTTAATTAGCAGAACTGCTAAATAATTTATTAAAGAGTTTAAGCATGCATTTAAGAAACTGGTTTTGGTAGGATTCAAACACACATGTATAGTTGATGTTGGGTTTACCTGTTTTGGAGAGTCTGCTCTCAGTCATGGAGAACCCAACCCATAAGAAAAATTAAAAGTCAACTTTGAATCCCTGAAAAAAAGATCATTATAAACTTTTCATTTTAAGTTCATTATTTTCAAGAACTAAATATTGGACTGGACACAGTTTGGAGACACATATACTGAAGATTATAATCCAGCCTTTTAGGGCAAATTTAGCATTTAAAATGCTTTTTTTCTGGTAAATACCATTCTCCTTTTCATTGCGGCAGCATTTTCAGTCAATGTGCACTTACTTTGTAGATAAATCTTTTCTTAGCTTCCATAACTAAATGATGCCATTTTGCTCAGTGTGACATATGAATTAAATAACAAGATATAATTTCAGAAAGAATACTTGGTATCGTCAGATCTGATAGTGCTGTGTCTCTTGAAGAATTTATAGAAGATAGGTGCATGATCCTTGGAGTGATTGTTTTTCCTACTTCAGTTTATTTAGTCTCTCTTCAACACTGAAACACATTTCAAAATAAAGAACTCACTGAACTACAGAATGGTATTTCTACATGCTATTTTGTTTTTATTTCTAACATAATCATGGACGTATTTAAGACTAATATTTCACATGTATATAATAATCATCATAATAAAATATCTTCAGATATATTAGATGTACAAATTTCCAGGTAAAGAAAATTTTTCTTTTTTTTTTTTCTTTTTTTCGCTGTTTGTTAATTTCATAATTGTGCATTTGTGAATGTGTGTATATTCTTCATATGGTCCTTCTTTATTAAGAACGTTTTCTGTCCAGTAAAGAAGAAATATGACTCAATCTGTCCCATGAATATTTTTAACTAGAATTTAAAAAAAAGGGAACAAAAATCCTGCTTTCTTCTTCAAGGAGCCTAGTACCCCAAATAGGATAAAAGAGGAAAAATAATAAGAAATAAGTTGGATTTCAGGTGGAAACAAAGAGAAAATAACAAGTTTTTAGTTCCAACAGTATTATATCATACATCAGGAAGTGGGTATCCTGTTTTTTTCTTTATGTCAGAGTTCATGTAAAGTCTTGTGGACATAAGCCTCATTGTAAGAGTTATGTTTCAATCTCAAATTTGTCTTTAAGAACATCAAAGATAAATTAAAGGCCAAAATATATGACAACATTGCATGTCTTTTGATGAATATACCCAATATTTAAAATAGCAGTACAAGATGACATATGCCAATGCCAATTCATTTTGTTCTCTGTCATTAGTCTGTAGTGATGCAGCACATCAGTCAATGGGAAAAAAAGATATATGGAACCATTTCACATTGATTCTATTGATTGGCATATATAGAATCATTGACCATGCCATGTTTGATGGGTCAGCATTTGTCTGACTGTCAGTTTTATTGTGGGCTATCACTGTGATCGAACCCTGGGGCTATCTGAATTACAGTGAACATAGTGTACTACATTTGGAGTAGAAGACAAAACTGAAAAACAAAGTAATTAAGAAGACAACCTAAGGAAATACTTTCCTTGTGTATCAGCAGCTCAACACATGCAAAGATAGACGGCATGTGTCTTGGATAAGTGCCAAAGCTGAAAATATGCCACTCTGGAGTTCTCACAGCATAATCAGTGAAGTACAAGAAGCAAATGAAGAAATTAGAGTTATGCAGTCCAAATGCACACCAGCATACATAATGGTTACTGTTCCCAATGATCAGTTGTCTGTTTGGGAAAGACCATGTTGGCTTTCAGATGAGGCATCTGCACTGGGCTTGGAAGTAGCTGTGCTGATCAGTTTGCTGCACATAGCTGGGATTCCTTTACTCCCTCTCCCTAAAGAATGGATGAATTTCCCCTTTCTGAGTGAACAAAACAAACATATTCCTTTTGTACTTAGAGAGTAACTCTGCTCTCTGTTAGTTGATTTACTTTACATTTTCTGCTGTGGTATGGCTCGCTGTGCAATTATAGTTTGTCCTTGTCTCAGTACATGATTATTAGTCTGGCTTAGTGATGCTCCTTCAGAATACCTCAGAAAGAGGAAAATAGTGTGAAAGATTCATGTGCCTGTAGAACAACAATTTTACAAATTTATTGCTGGCTGATCCCTCTAGGTTTTGATTTTGTTATTGCAAAATGCAATGTTATTAGAAACTACATGACCATTTTTATTACACGACAAGCGATGCAACATCAGAGATGTAAAATCTTCAGGCCCGCTGTGCTACACAAGATGAAGGTAACTGCAGACTTGTAGATGACCAAGACTTGAAAATGTGAGCAGATATCTCTACACACATCACAAGACAGCTGGAACCATCACAACATACCTAAGAAGACCAGTTTCTGAAATATAAAGAAATAGCTGATTATGATGGTGACAGGTTAAAAAAACAGGGACATTTTGACTCATCTGCAATATCAGAAAATTTTAACCATAGAGATGTCTTCCAAAAATGAGTCTGTGAAGAAAAATTATATGTTACATTTTCTTTTGAATATATATGTATTTACTCTTTACTGCATGTGTGAGACTATTGTAAAAGATTTTAGCGTTCTTCCTAGAAGTCTGCTATGAAGATAAACAACACATATTTCTTGAGAGTTGTAAAAACAAGAGACAAGTTTTCATACATCCATTTTACTTAGTCTTCTACAAGGTAAGTGAGCAGCATTTTGGGGGTTTTTTTTATACATGTTAAGAATCTTCACTGTAAGAAGTATTACCAAAGACAGCATCCTGGTCTCATGGAGGGTGTCCCTGACCATGGCAGCAAGTTGGAACTAGATGATCTTTAAGGTCCCTTCCAACCCAAACCATTCTGTGATTCTAAGATTCTATTATTTTATGCCACTCAAGCAATAAGCCTATTAGATATGAAAAACTCAATTCTTGAAGTTTCATTTTTAGGTTTTGGACATAGTATACAAGAGATGTTCTCTGTATTTCCTACCCAGAGGATATCTAGAATTAAGAATTCATATAATCATTTTGTTTGGAAGATGTCTCAGAAAGAAGTTCAACATACTGCTCAGAACAGTGGCATTATATAATTATGCTCATTTTATTGATGATTACAAATCATGTAGTCTAGTTCCCAGCATTGCTCTTATAGATGTGTTGCTTTAAAAATTATTGTGATAATTTGTGTTAAAATTAATTTGTAGTTGGACAAGGTAGAGCTGAAAACAAGATTGAAAAAATGATGACTCTGGAAAAGTGAAAGAAACATTTAAATGTTTCCAGTTAAAGAACTTCTGTATATCTACATCCCAGTACATAAAGTGGGGACATTTCAAAATAAAGTGTAATTAAAAAGACATATAAATAATTTAGGAGCCTGAAAACAACAGATGCTGCTCAGGCAGTGTTTCAATAGATCTGTGCACTGAAAGCACATCATTTTAGTTCTTCAGCACCAAAGAACAGAGCCTGTAAAGCTCCTTTCAGGCACCAGGAGCTCCCAGCTGTCCAAGTTATGGTCTGGGCCAAAGGGTCCTGGAAACCAGGCACAAGGTTAATGAGCAATGTGCCAGTTGTCCTTGCCAGAAGATAACACATTCCTGTCAGCAAGCTAAATTATCAATGAAAATATAAAATAACAAGTGGAAAGAGTGATATCACTTTTTTTTTGTTACTAAAACAAAAAACAAACAAACAAAAATAAAACCCCCTCTAAATCAAAATGGAAAACAGCCTAAAATGTTTTCACTTCCATAACGAAAAATCTAAGTTTTACAATGGGTCTGAGCTTCTGTCACACTATTAAAATGTTCGTCAAAAAGACAGTGTGGAAAGGCAATTAACAAAACCCTGATTTTTACAGGAGTCATTTGCATCTCTGTCAAACCTGAATCAAAGGAAGAGAATGTGACGGTGGCATATCTGTCTAGGAAGAAAAGCCTGAGTAAGTAATAAGAAAGGAAATTACTGTTTCGCCTAAGTTTCAAGGGCTGGTCACTGTCAATGAATATGGTTTCAGTTTAGCTGTAGTTCTTGTTAATTAGAACCTTTTCTTCCACTAACTCTCTATGGAGTGTTAAAGAGACTTCTCTAACAGAGTCTTGAAATCAGCTGAAAATAATGGTTGCTCCTTGCTCACAAAAAACAGATTCATTTTTAAGAAAGATGAGCTGGTCCAGAGAGCATAGTAATAGCTACCACTGATCATTTAATTTGTAGAAATACTTTTTTTTTTTTTTAATAAGTGTAAAACATATCTCTGATTAATGTGCACCTTACCCTGCAATATAAAAAGCATTTATGTTAAAATCAGCTGCCAAATACTCTTTCATAGAATACTCTCAAAAAGACGTTATCATCCAAGAAAGCAAAAGTTTGTTTTGCTTGCTTTTGTTTTCATTTGGTTTGTTGAGTGATTTGCAGTAGGTACCTTTTTTGCTTTCTGTCATAGCTACTTGGACAATCTTTAAACACAGAGTTCCATTTTTTCTAGATTAGGTGCTGAGCTGATTTAACAGAGAAGGTTTCACCAATCCCATAATTTTAAATGATGTCTTCTTTATTTGAAGCCCTTCACTAATTTAGGATCTGCTCCTTATTCATGTGCTCCATAAAGTCTATGGAATCACCTCCATTTATTCTATTGAGCAGCAGATCAAAAGTGCTATAAAAAATTTATTATATTAGTCGGGTTTTTTTTTTTGAATTCTTGGTCTAATTACTAGTTCTCAGTATAGGTACAAGCTGTGTAGGAACACATATTCCTATGGAAAGAATGGTTCTAAAAGAGCATGAAGGCTCATACATTTATTCTCATAAATTATTCATTGAGCATAGACTTAAGCAGGAGTCATCACCTTGATTTTCAGACAATTTAGGCCTGAAAGTCACTTTTGTTGTGCCCCAAATCACAATGTTCCAAAGCTTCTCTCACTTCTCTGGAGAAATATCCACTGTCAATATCTGAAGTTTTTTTCATTCAATTCTCTTTCATATGTGTCTGTTCAAATATCTGTTTCTGGACCTTCTCTGAAGTAACTGGATCTGAAATTTATTCTCATGGAAGTCCCTTAGTGATTCATAAACTCAGGGCTACTTCAGCAAAGAAGCTGTTCAGGGAGGATTTTAGAAGTCACTCTGTTATCTCTGAGTATGCATAAGAAGAATGCAGCAGTGCTGCAGTGCTCTCTTTAACACTTAGCTTTAAAATCCCTTGAAATTAAAGGGATTTTTCATCTGATTTCAAATTCTTTGAATCAGGTCTTTCACGTGGAAGATTCACTGGAAAAAAAATTCCTCTTGAGATTCTTCATTTAGGGGTGTGTCTCTACTACTTGAAAATGGGACAGAGGCACAATTTACACTTGGTGTACATCCATTCAAGGAATGAAATGCACAAAATCTGCTGAGCTTACTTCTTTTCATCCAGGACAGTACTGATATTTCCCAATAACTTGCAGGAAATTATTCAGGTATTTGCATTCTAAGTCCATACATTTTATGTGAGAATGGAGTCACTTGGAAGTGTTTTCTGAAGAGCAGTTCCATTCAGACTTCGACGTAAGAGAACTATTTTAAATTACTTCTTGACAGAAGAATCCTTAGGTAAATCCTTTTCTTTCTCAAGCCTTACTGGGCTTACCTACATATGAATAATATAGGGATCAATTACTAAACATTGCCAATAAATGTGTCTAAATGTGCCAGATATAGAAATGAGATTGAATCCTCTGTGAGCTATTCCTCACTGCTGCTGTTTTGTTTAAGCTTTCCTCTCTCCGCCCTTCTTTGTTTAATGAAAGTTATTAGAAGGGTGTGTTCATGCAAAAGAAGACCAGAGCTTTCAGAAAATTAGTCTGTTTGGTTCCCTTTAGGCAACCTATGCATTTTAATCAGGTCTTTTCTTTTTAGTACTCACTATGATTTTACTTTTTATTATTAGATGATAATTAGCAGAATACCAAAATAAGAATTAACATAGATGGGATCATACATGATTTGCTGTCTTTATATGCTGCTAAATTGAAATATTTTCTCAGCACTTTGCTGAGTATCCCTATTCTTCATTAAATAAATCTGTGCATTAAGATGGAGGATAAAAGGTATTTAATATTAAATGACCTTACAATGCAGTAGGTCATTAAAGTATTTTGTAGCTGAAATCTTGAAATGTTCTTTTAAATGTATGAAGTTCACTAGTATTTAGCAAGATTAAAGAAAGCAAATATGAGTATTTAATTCAATTTATCCATTGACCTGTTCTTTAAATCCCTATTTAATTTTCTTTTCTCCATGGAATTGCTGGCATTGGTTCTGTTAAGAATAGAGATGGCTCTCCAGAGCTTTTTTCAGATAAAGGGACAACCACTGATTTAAATATTGGACATGGATCATCTATTACTTCCAAAACAGTACTTGGACAGATGTCTCGTGTTTCACATAAGAGGATTGTATATTTTTATTCCTAAAAACAAAAGCAAAATCTTGGATGTATGGCAGGAATTACTCTGTCTTATTTACCCCCTAAATACTACAAATGAGAATTTTATTTGATGCATGAATACCAAGATAGAGATCAGCCTTTTTATAAATAGGGATGGATTTCTCTATCTGAACCTAAAACCTTTTGAAAGTATTAAGTGGACTTCCATCATGTTACCCAAAATTAATTCTCAGGGACTGAACTGTCATTTTACTGCTGTGTATTCTCAATCTGGACAAATTTTACTCTTATTACATCCAAGTACTTAAACCAATCTGAGTATATTCTACATTTTTGTACAACTCATATAAAGAAAGGAAAGAAAAACGAGTCTTTTGGAAACCACTGAATTGTCACATAAACCTGAAATTCATTTTATATCTTGTGTCAGCGTAGAAAGGACAGTAGCAAAATCCTGTAATATTTCTGCAGTGCGGCTGGGAAAAACTCTTGTGAACTGAAGAAAGATTAAGGTAGTTGTGGATACAAATAACAGCAAAACTTCTAGTGTAGTTAAATGCAGAGAAGCTGAGCATTATATATCTCTTCACAGGACAGGGATGTCAACATAAGTCTTGTCACTATCTTCAGCCGGCTTTGGGAGACCAACATGCTAACCACAAGTTTATGCGACAGAAAGGAAAATTAACCAAACATTCAGTCAGTTTGACCCAGCCACTCATAGAATATTCAGAAGAGCAGTGTCACCCTTTTCAATTTATTTTTTAACAAGGAGTAACATATTATTGATTATTTAGATTATTGTTGAATAAAATTACTCCCAAATTTGTTTCTTTTTGCCTTCCTTTGAAAAAATCTGTATTTCTCAAGTGGATAATAAGAAGGCAGGTGCACAGTGTGTTTCTATGCATTTTGAAATTACTGAATTGATTTTTATAAAGAGCTCATTTCGAAGCAACTGTACATCAGTTTTGAAACACACAGTATTTATCAGAGACTAGATTTTAGCTTATTTTTATGCATTTCAGGAGTAATCTCTGTCTCATAAAGGGACCTTTTCACTATAATATTCTCCATAAGTTTTGTAGCTGTATCAATGAGTTATTAAATGAGATTTGGAGCAGGCTTCATCTGCTTTGAATCTGGCAAAGGCTGGTGGTTTTAATTTCTCTTTTCTGGAGCCCATGTAATCAAGCTGTTGAAGACACACACCTGACCTCATTCCAGCTATGTTTTGCTAAGTATCTTTATTCAGTGACAAGGGTCAGGAAGAAATGCTGATACTTTTCTCAATGTTAATTCCATTTTATAAGGCCTCAGCTTTTCCTTGTTTATTCTTGAGGTCTGACTAGGAGCTGAATGTTAGAGTCTGATACTGTTGTCCAGGAATAGATACAGAAAATAGATATAGAAATCTCTCTGATTGGTTCAATAGCTGATGGAGACCAAGATATTCAGCAAATTTCTACTCAAATCCATTTAATTTGTATAATTTACTTTTAAGATGGGGACTAGTAGAGCAATAGATACTGAATTATTGACACTATAAAGAAGATCCCTCTTGGTGGAGTTTCTTAGGGGATCACAGGATTTGCAGAGTGATGTAGGGACTGAACTGGGTAAGCATCAGTACCATGGAATTTAATGAGAACAAATGCCAGATTCTGCATGTGGGACAGAGTAATGCTGGCCACAAATATAATCTGGGGGAGGAGTGGCCAGTAGAAAGGGAACTTGGGGTGCTGGAAGACAACAAGCTCAGCATGCCCTGGCAGCCAAGAGGACAAACCGTGTCCAGGGTTGCTTCAAACAGAGTCTGAAATTAATTGAAAGTACTGTGCTATTAAACAGTGATGGAACATTCAAAGAACTCAAGCAGAGAAAGAACATCTTCAGATACAGACAGATTTTCCAATATAGGTCATCTAATAGAAACCTGAATCAATATGACCCATAGCCAAGGATATTCCTTTTACAAAGGCTCCCATATACATGCATGACATCATACTATTCTGCTTTTGAAAATCCCCTAACTAAGTATCCAGTTATATCTAAACATATCTTCCTGCACAAGTCTGTCAGAGTCTGTGGAATTTTAGTGGGATGATGCTCGAAACAACAACAGGACCATAGCGGGGAGTGAAGTTGACCTGTAGTATCACTGATGGAACTGCTGAGCCCTTGATCACAGACAAAGCAAACGTGAAGGTAATTTTTCAAGAACTATAAGTCAGAAGACTTATAGAGACTTTGGTGTGTTTGTGAATTAAAAACACAATCAGCTCTGCACAAACATACACATTAAAAAAGTAGCAGCGTTAATTCTCAGAAAGAATTAGAGCTGTAGTATGAGGCAAAGGAACATGAGATGTTCTATATCACAGTGGCAGATTTTGAAATGCAAGGAGAAAATCCCCATTCTTTGCACAATGGAAAAAAAAAAAAAAAAAAAAAAAAGAAGATAGTTTGCTTGACAGTAGTATAGTAGTGGTGGACTGAATAATGAAATAAAAAAACAGTAGACTATCCCCCCCCCCCAAAGTTTTCTAAAACTAATATTGATGATATTAATATATAAGAGGCTGTAAGCTGTCCCTCATTTCATAGAAAATATGACTTGGGAAACAAGTGCAGTCATGGTTGAGGTAGTTTCTACTCTAGCAAACTTCTCAGGAAGGAAATGTTATTTCAGTAACAGAAGATGACACTTGGATATTGTGCAAATTATTTTTAAAGGAATTATTAATTTGCCTTTCAAAAGTTGTTATTTTTTTCTGTCAAATTTGCCTTACTATGGGTCTTGCTACTAGAGAAGCAGGTGTTGTAACTACTCCTCTTGCCTGTCACTTTGATGCTGCTCTGAAATATCAGATGTTATTTTTCCTCAGTCTCATCATCATGCTCCTATTTGAGTCACTAAATCCCCTAAGATGGATGACATGTATGGGAGAGAGAAAAGTGTCAGGAAACGTTTAGAACTTTGTCCTCCTATCTTAGTCTAGGTGGTGTGCATGGCATGGAAGCTGGGGGCAGTCTGGATTGGGTTTAGTTTCAGGAACTCTATGATGAGAATTAGCAAGCAGATACGGGGCATGAGGATGACAATTTATGTGGCACTTTTGAAAGTCTGATAGATACATGTACAACATGTGAAATGTTTTAGGATTAATTAGGTGAACACAGTTGATGAAGAAGAGGTAAAATTAAAGAAAGTTACATATTCTCTTGGGACACATGCATTTCAGTACTGAAAGTTGCCAAATCCTGTAAGTAAGATGACAAGTAAAAATGAGTAGAATTACTGGAATGGTATGAAAGCCAGAAAAGGAAAAGGTTTATTTTCTTTCAAGACTTGAATTTCAAGAAAATGTGCAGGATTAAAGTTAATATTATGTCTATTGTATTTTTATGGTATCCACTGATGTTTTGAAATATGTTCAGTTCTATGATTTAGTAAATTAGGCATAATTGGGGGGTTAATTTTTTATTTTTATTTTTTCATAACAAGAGATTAATTAGCATGGAATATTTATCATTCTCTGGTTTATTCTTCTCATATCAATGACAACCTAAAAACAGAACTATTTTTTTGCATTTTGACATTATTTTTGCTATTTAGGCAAAATCATTTAGCTTTCCCTGTACTATACAAAAATATATGTTATATATTATCCTTTGACAATTGGTATATGTAAAAGTAGTATAAATCTCCAAACTCTTTCAGATTTTAAATAGTTACATGGTGATTTTATGTGCCATTTTCTCTTTTAAGCAAAGACTGTATTATTTGCTTGGAAATTGAACTGGAAAAGTTGTGACTGTTTACAAATAATGGATTAAGACTTTTGTGTTCTAAAACAGTGATATAAACACGTACTTTATGATGAGTCTTACTGTACAGCTATTACCTTATTTAAATATTCACAAAGGAAGACCTGTATAACAGCAAGACCTTGTGATTCTATTTCTCTATAAAACTTATATGTGAACGTTTTAAAATATAGTTTGAGGGTATTCTGATATTATGTATTGGGTTTGCATGGCAATGTGTTGGTAGAAGGGATGCTGCAGGGGTGATTTATATCATCAGCTGCTAGAAACTTCTCTCATGTCCAACAGAGCCAAAGACAGCTGGACATGCTGCTGGCCAACTCTAAGCCCATCAGCAACAGTAGGAACACTTTAGGGATAACAGATTTAGGAGTGGGGGAAAGTCGTTGTCT
Organism: Thripadectes ignobilis; assembly: GCA_035584755.1. Classification (NCBI taxonomy): domain Eukaryota; kingdom Metazoa; phylum Chordata; class Aves; order Passeriformes; family Furnariidae; genus Thripadectes; species Thripadectes ignobilis. The sequence goes on from JAWMRC010000089.1 coordinate 69,314,674, forward strand.
GACAGCAATTGCAGCTAGAGAAAGGAGTGAGAATATGTGAGAACAAAAGCTCTGCAGACAGCCAGGTCAGTGTAGAAGGAGGGAGGAGGTGCTCCAGGAGCTGAGATTCCCCTGTAGCCCATGGTGCAGGCCACGGTGAGGCAGTGTGAGGCATTGTATTATATTATTTAATCGTTGGGTCAGAACCATCTCAAGTGTGTGTAGAGGGAAGGGCCAGGCTGGAGCCCATGCAACAGATCTCAAGCCTCACGGAGTCTACATGGCAGCCCCGGAGCAGTTGCCAGTCAAAAGAGCATCCTGGGATCCTGTCCACACCACGCCCCTGGAACCCTAAGTCAGCCTCTCACTGGCTACACCACCCCTCACTCCCACCTAGGAGGCACTGAACGGTCAGTGCTGGCCACAGAGGGCCAGACTACACAAATACAGAAGCGCATGGTCTCCACCTTGCCTTTTCTCTTGGGACATGACACCTGCGTCGTGGAACCAGACGTCCATAGGACTTGCTGGTGATAGCTATTTAACAATCAATTTTTCTCTTATTCTTCTCTCTTCTTGCTCTCTCTTCTCTATCTTTACTCATTTTCTTTATCACTTTTCTTTTAATCTTTTTCTTTAAGTCTCTTTTCTTAATGTCTTTCTTTCCTTACTCTTTTAATCTCTTTTCTTACTTAATATTTTGGGTGACATAAAACCAGTGTGTTGGATTTCACTAAGTTGTGTGGATGGGATGTGCTGGATCAGTGCTCTGTGGAATGCTCTACTTGGTTGCTTGTTACCTCTTTTACCAAAATCCTTATTTTTTCCCCATATTTCATCTAAAACTAAAAGTGCTGAGTTTTCTCTTTATGTAATCTCAAGATATTAAAGAACCAAAGGCTCTTTAGAAGTTCAGTGGGCGAACTTTTGAAGTCTTGACTTGTTTTTTAAAAAGTAAAATACCAGTTGAGTTTCTGGCTCCATGACTGGGGTCTTACAGTCAGCTATCCCCCTGCAGCCCGTGGAGCAGAGATCCACCGGCAGTCCCTGGAGGACCCAATGCCAGAGCAGCTGGATGCCTAAAGAAGGCTACCCTGCAGGAACCTTATGCTGGAGCAGACTCCTGGCAAGATATATGGCACTGTGGAGAGATGAGACCATGCAGGAACAGATTTCCTGACAGGACTTGTGACCCTGCAGGGGACCCACACTGGAACAGTTCTTTGAGAACTACATCCCATGGAAGGGACCCCATGCTGGAGCAGGGACGATTGTGAAGAGTCCTTCCCCCAAAGAGGAAGGAGCAACAGGGACAATGAAATGACCTCAGCCCCCCTCCCCATCCTCCTGTGCCACTGATGGGGAGTAGGTAGAGAATTCAGGAGTAAAGCTGAGGCTGGGAAGGATGGTGGGTGGAGGGAAAACTGTTTCAAGATTTGTTGTTATTTCTCATTATGCTGTTCTGATTAAATTGGTAATGAATTCGTTTTCCCCAAGTCAAGTCTCTTATGACTGTGAAAGTAACTGCTGACTCTCCCTGTCCTTATCTCAAATCATGAACTTTTTATTATATTTCCTCTCCCCTGTCCATTTGAGGAGGGAGTAAGCAAGCAGCTTTGGTGAACACTTGGCATCCAGCCAGTCAAGCCACCATAGATTTGTGTGTGTTATAAACTTCAATTTGATTAATTGGCTAAGACTATTACAACCAAATCAAGTTTCTATAAATCTCCATTTCCGTGTAGCTAGTGTATCTCAGCTTGAACTGACTCTTGCGTGGAGACTTCTTGCTCATTTTAATTCTTCTTAGGGTCAAGATGAACTCATGACATGCAAAGCCAAGGCAATAGAAATGGCTGCATATTGAGTAGATATTTCACGCTATTTTGTATATGGAATTACTTTATTATATTTTCTTTTAACATGAAAAGTGAAACTTCAGCATCGATCATGTTCCATAATAAATTTTGAGTAACTTTCAATTTTTATAATATCTCTTTTGAATGAATGGTCTTCCAAATACCAGCTGTTGGTAACAACAAACAAACAAACAAACAAAACCACAAACAAACAACCCCAAACAAATAAAAACTACAAACAAACAAAAAAGGATACATAAATAAACTGTCCAAACATAAGTTCCAGGTTTATGACTGTAGGAAGCATGAAATACTCAGTTAATCAGAAGGTTGTAAAAGTTTTCTGTCTATGTTTTTAGTGTACCTGTCATAGTGCACACTAAAACATGATCTTGGTATGTTGGGAAAGTGCTAGAACAGACAATTCTGGTTACTATACCTTACACTATTTACTAGAGTGTAGCTAATTGTTAAAAGTTCCTGTTCTATCAGTAGCATAAGTGGAGCACACCTGTTATATTCTGGAAAGCTTTTGGTACATGAGAAAATGGAGCCAAAGCAAAAAAAAAAAAACCCACAAAAAACAAACAACAAACAAACAAACAAACAAACAAAAAAACCCCACCCAACCCTCAAACTAAACAGAACCTCTACAAAACCCAAATGCATGGTGTCCCGAACCCCTTCCTCCTCCTCAAAGCCCATATAAAATCAAAGTTTGCAAATGTTATGGGCCTCACTTTTACATGTCTATTTCTTTGTTCTCTTCTCAAATTCCCCTCAGTCCTGTTCTGTCTAAATCACTTGAAAAAAAACAAATGAAAACTGCTGTAAGCTATTTCTGAAAGAATTCTATTTAATGCACCAAAATCTGTTCAGAGTTTCTGCTCAATTTCAGTGTACCTGTAATTTTGTCTTTTTAACAGTTTGGCTTCTGTTCTTTCTGTATCTTAAATTTGAAGAATAACAATAAGAATATTTTAAATGCTATCAATGCACTGCAATTCAGCATTATTCCCTAACACTTTAGTATTTTATTTTTTTGGGAAAAAGCAAACCTGTAGCAATGAAAAGTTATTTTTACCTTGATGTCAAAAGCCCGACAGTACCATCACCACTTGTTATTGAATTAAAACAAAGGATTCTGGAAGAAGAATTGTATACAATTGTATAAAAATGTGCAGAGTAGAAAATTTTCTTAGACCTTTGTTAAAACATATATGATAAAATTCTCAGAAAATGCAATTATATTTTAAATTCTTACCATATTGACAGTGAAATTTTCATAGTTCTTAATACAAAAGTCACTAATATGCACTTACTATAAATTCTCTGAGAAATAAGTCTTTCATGAATATGATATGGGACACCAACACTTACATTTCCAAACATTTACAAACTCATATTTAATGTTATTTTGATCAAATCCATAAGAAAAATAGTACTTATTTTATCTAGTATATACTTGACTCCAAATTTGCTTGGTCTGTTCTATACAAGTAAAAAACACCAGAAATTCACATTTTTTATTTGTAACCATCAATCATATTTTATTACAGAGTTATCCAAACAGAATATTTAACAACATATTTTCTTTTTTTTTAAGTCTTGTCAATTGGTTACTTAACAGAACTTTATTTTTTCTTTCTTCTTCTGAGTGAGTGTCCCCTTTTTGGACAAAGTACAGAATTAATGCACAATACTTATGTCACCCAATTAATGTCACATAACTTATATCTGTCTATATGCAAATTATGCTTGAGAGAAATAATTTCTTGGATATTTCGTAGTCAAGTTTTAAATGCAACTTTATATTTCCCTTGTAAATTAGTTTTTCAGAATTACTCTCTGAACATGTCTTATAAGTAAAGCTGAAATCTTTGAGTATGAGACTGGTTCTGTCTTCAAGAAGGCAGTGTCCCTCCGGCAGGCAGATGTGTAAATACAGATTTGGTCTTGCACTTCAGGCATGTCACATGCCTTACTGAGATAAAATATATGACAGGTGTTCTTAATAGAATGTTAAGCACCTGGTTTGGCTTTTTAAAGTTCATTTTAAGACTTAACTCATGTAGTCACAAAATATTTGTATTCAGTCTCACACTTAATCAATATTTTCTCTTTGAATTTAATCGGAGACACTGGAAATAAGTAGGAAACCTCTAATAAAAAGCAGTGACATTTTGCTTACAGTTTTATTCATACAATTTTCAAGCTCACACCACTATTCGTGACCTTATGGACTTGAATATATTTAGTGAAAACAAAATTCTAATTTCTCAATATTAATCTGTGCCTACAGTGCAGTCTAACAGCTCCCCACACTATCCGCCTCCAGCCTAAAAATTGTACTCTTTTTAACAGCAAACTCTTACTTTCAAGGGTAATATATTTTTGTAATTTATATCTCATAATAAGCATATATTTTTGCTAACACAGGCTTTCACAGACCTCTGAGATTATCTGGAAAAAGCCCTTTTAACAACAACATTCCAAGATGTGCAAGATATCTCTAGAGTGCTCTGAAACAGAAATTCCAGATATGACTAAAATAAGAATGAATTTTGCATCCCTCTGACTTTTTACATGTGTAAGGTATTTGTGTGCAGACATAGATATATCTAGTTAATAAAGTTCTGTATAGTTGCCATGCATCAATGTTTGATAATTTGTACAACCAGTATTTTAAATTCTTCCCTATTTCTACTCATCTCTATGTCTATCTATCTGTTTATGAAATGCTTATATTGTTTTGTATGTATGAGTAGGGTTACCCTACAAACCCTTATGTCCAAAGAATCAGTAAATACTTTTGTTCAATGCATATTTATAAACATCTGTGTCTTACTTACTGGTCTTTGTCATGTAAAGACTTTTCTAATTCTTTCCTCAAGCCCATAGATTCTATTGTGTCTAAAAATCTTCTTATCCATTGCTATTTATTTCTTTAGCCCATAATAGCCTTCGTCTTCTGACAGCTATTCTGCCTCTCATCTCATCTCTTCATACCTTTCTTTCAGTACTGTGTTAATAACCTAAGGATAATAGTTTGTCAGTTTATAAATTGATATTATAGGCTCTTCATGCTTAATCATGTCATAAAACCAAACTGTGGATATACTGTGTTTGGTGGTAGGTTTTAGTCACACTCTGAACTGACTACTGATTGTCTTTCACATTCTAGTATGCTCTACTTCTTTAAGTATTACAGTTGCCTCTTGTTTTATGTTGTTTTACAGACAGTTACAGACATATTCTAGAACTTGCATGTATGATTCATAGCCAGCCCTAGGGATGGAATACTTACTGCCATCCCATTACAGTCTGTTCACATAAGCACCCTTCACTTGTTCCAGTCATCAAAGAAATCTCATAAATACCTGCACAAGTTGTCAAATATAATAAATAATTTTGAAAGGAGAAATAAAGCTCTATAAATAAAAAAATAAATAAATAAAAGTATTAAATAGCAAGTATTTAGTGTTGTTTAAACGAGCTTATTTAAATTTTATTTACTGTCTCTTCATATCATTACTGATATTTAAGCTTTAAGGTCTATTTTCTTTGGAATATGTTACAAATTATAAATTAGTATCTTACTAGATAAACATGATTTCAACAAGGGGTTTCCCCTTTCCCACATTCAAGTCAACACAAGATATCCACCTTGAACAAACAGCTTCATTTTCCAGTGCAGAATCATTTAGTGTATCAACAGATACATTTATGCAGTGTGCTGTTTATGGATCTAACCATGTATAAACTGAGTTTGTGGAAACATTAGTCTAAGGCCTGACACTGTCAAATTTTGTGTTTAAATGCCTTAGCTCTGGGCAAAATCTTCATATGAGGCAAGAAGATGCCTCTCTTCTTGCTCTTCAGCCTAGTGAAATAATCTGTGTGAATCACCCTTCACAGAGTCATTGGTGCTGCTTAGGAATTCCTTCTTAGCTCCTCTGTGCTCCATCCACAGCTTGTCCACAGATAACTTCACAAATAATAGTTTTAGATACAGATAATATTTCTAAGGAAATCTTGACATTGCAGCAGCATGACACATGGCAATTATCAGTATTTATAAGTTTTCTAGTATCAAAGAGTTCCTTAAATTGAGAATATATTGTTTTATTACCTGTACTGCAGTTCAATATTTATCCATCACTGTGATCAACCTTTTTCTTTAGTGATAAAAACACAAAATGCTATCATTCTGTGGCCCTGTAATATAGTATTTTCATTGCTAGTTACATGCATTGTACTGAATTTTCAAAGCCTCAGGACTGAGTTTTGTCAGGTTTTCTCTCTCTGAATTTTCTTCATCAACCTGCAGCCATGATTTAACTTTTCTGTTTTACCAGGTGTCTGTGGCTCATTTTTTTTCTACTTTCACAGAATCACAGAATGGGTAAGGATGGAAGAGACCACAGGGGGGTTATTTAGTCCAACCTCCCTGTTCAAGCAGGATCATAGAGCACATTGCATAGGATTGCATCCAGACTGTTCTTGAATATCTCCAGTGAGGAAGACTCCACAACCTCTCTGGGCAGCCTGTTCCAGTTCTCAGTCACTCACACCATAAAGCAATTCTTCCTCATGTTTGGATGGATCTTCCTGTGCATCAGTTCATCTTTATGTCATATAACTATAGTTTATATAGATGGCAGTAATAAGCAGTTATTCTACATAAAGAGATTTATTCTTCTAATTATCCATTTATGACTGATGTGATGTAGACAATAGCATGCCTGGTATGACAGGAAGGTTCTCTAATCAATCAGAGACAGCATACAGCATAGGGCAGTACTGCATGGGAATATTAAAGATAGGGAACAGGCTTGGATCTGAAGACCACAAACTGTGAGAATCACTAATCATCATTTAAAGAAATGCAGACCTGGAGATGGGCAAAACTCAGTTTTGGGTAGCAAAAGAAATGAAGAAATAGTAAATAGCATACATAAACAACATCTGATATAGTACATTTGAATGTAACAAGGAGAAACAGAGGAATGGAGAATACAACACATGTCAACATGTCCAAAAAAAACCACACCAAAACCTGTAAAAATACTCTGAAAGTGTCTCCTATAATTAGGAATAAGAAACCATTGACATGAACATCACATTACTCACAGTGAAGATCTCCAGATACCAATAACTGTCTGTAACATGCTTCACATGCCCACTGCACCACCAGAATAAAACATGAGGAGCCAGAGCTGCATGCAAAAGTTGGACATAGAACCAGGAACAGGGACAGAAATTAAGAACTCTATACGTTACATTTTAATTATACCAGTAGTATTATTGAGATTTTTTCTGTATAGAATTCTGACTGTGCTATTATCCTTTCTTATATTTGCTGAAAAAATATGTCCATAGTAGTAATTATTCTTGAACTAGGCTGTTATTTGTTGTTCAAAAAACAAACACTTGGGTTTGTATATATACACATATTTATATATGCACACATATGGTACCTGCATACAAATGCATACACATGTGCACATAAGACATGTTTACTTTCTGTCTACTAATGAGATTTTGGGTATAACAACACAAATTCGTAGAGAAAATGTACATACAACGTTTTGTTTTAGTGAAGTTATTTGGATCAGATTTTCTTTTGATGCACACATGACAGTACACATAGCTTCTATTACATTCCTATCATTCTACCCAGGGAATATGCTTGAAAAGAAAGTTCTGCTCTTTAATGCTCTTTCAGTAAAATGTCAGTTTCACAGCAATTTGACATAGTACTTAAATTTTGTCCAAGATCCTCCATCTGTTTCATATTTCCATATGTTGATTGGTATTTGCATGCATATGACAACTATCTGTCCCATGAGCATGCATAGGTTAGCATATTTTCTTTACCTCTGTCATGGGAGATAGTATCTCTGCAATACACTCTTTAGGAAGTTCTTCCTCAAATGTTTTATTTTTCATAGCCTTATCAAATAGCCTTTCTAGCATGAAACATTATGGGTGGGGTAAATTGATCAGTACACAATGACCAACCTTCATGGCTTTTAGGTGTCTGTACACTGTGCCCTTTTCCACTTAGCAAAGGTAGTTTGCCACATCCTTTCCTCACTGCAGAGGACATTAATTCTCACATATTCCTGAAAATACTTGACTTGATGTATAATGGTATTGGTTTTGCCCTTTTCACAGATACTACATTGTCTGTTTACTTGTTAGCACATTCAAGTTCTTTTCAATATTGACATTTTCAGTTCTTGACTCTATAGCTTACAGCTGACACCTTAGAAAAAGTTTTCTTATATCTTACCAACAATAGCTTAGCCTAATATGTATCACTTTGTGTAAAACTGGATCTACAGTGCTCATGTATCTCAACATACCAACAATTGTTCCTTTATTCACTAAAACTCTTCTTAGTTTGAGCTGTTTTCTGAATAGCAATATATGCCTGACAGGAAAACTTTTTTTTTTTTTTTTTTTTTTTGTCCCCCTAGTAATTTGCAAACAACAGTAATGACATTTGAGAAGTGATGTTTCCCTTTTTATCTGTCCTTCTTTTCTTCCCGTATTTCTAAAAGGACTGTCCTTACCCCATTATATTATAATTACAGAGATATGGGGTCTTAGTGAAATATTGCAACTCCACTGAAAAGGATGGGATCAAATTAGTCACAAATTGTGTTACTGTCTTCTCTACTACTATTTTTTTTTTAATCTCAAGATTTATTTGAAGTTTCCCTAGGTTTGATAAAATTACACTTAAAAAGATAATGAATCAAAAGTATTTTTTTGCTTATATATAGCTACACTTAACAGGAAAACCCTGATCATCAAAATGGTACCATATGTTCAACCTGATTATATAACTATGATCTGCACTAAAGAAATAAATCAATCTATTTTCTTTAGCAAAATCACAGATCATAAGGTAATAGGTCACATTTTCATCAATTATACCACTGACTCACAAAGGAAAAAAATGACCTTGAAGGAATTCACTTATAAGTAGCATTCTATCTGCAGATTAACAGGGATTTTGTAAACATCTGTCTGCAATATTGCTGTAAATTATCAGAATTGTACAGTATTGTTTTAAGAAGGTGAGGAATTGATGAGGTTGGTTGAAAAAAACAGGAGCTCGGTCCCTAGCTTATCTTGCATTTGGCTCAAGCAAGGCCTAATAATTGAATGTTTGGAGTGAAGAGGATGGCTTACCACTAGATGTTCTTTCAGCGAGGAACAGAAGAACACCACACCTCCGTACCAACCCACAGTCACATTCCCTTCACCATGGAAAACAAATCTTGTTATAAATCTGGTTCACTAATGAGGTAAGGATGTGCACAAGGACACACTGATGAAGTTTCAGAGAGCCTTTACTGCTGCCTCAGTATGTGAAGGAAGAACAAAGTGTTTATTCTACCTCTTTTGTCAATTATAAATTCTGACCAGGATCCTCATTAAGCCCCATTAACATACTAACTTACAAACCCCTTGGGATGCAAATGAAAGGGGTTTATATTCTGCTAAATTTCAATACGCTTAATGCAACAGTAAACTATTAATACTAGAGATCAATACTGTTAGAGGCATGAATCTTGCAAATAACATGTGAGTAGCTTCCACTAGTATTAACACTTAATTGATCTCGAAATGGCTTTTTCATGCTAAAAGAAAATGTTTACAACCAATGCTATATGATTGGCATTTAACATTATTGATAAAATAAATCCAAATATCATACCTCTTCAGCATGTATAGTGTACATGTCTATACATATATTTCCTATGTATGGGGTTTTTTGTACAGAAAGTCTTGTCTGGAGTCTGAATCTGAAGAAAAAAGAGATAATGAAACAGTACTGAAACAAGGAAATAATTTACCAGCCATATTCTTATTCCAGGAATGCGTAATACAAAACTAATTTCAACAAGGGATGGTAAATTTAACTTGCTATCAAGACTTTTTCCTTTTCTTTTTCTTTTTTTTTTTTTCCCCAGGTACTCATATATATTCTTATCTATATTTAAAACATATTGATGGCCCTTAGGCACCTATTCAGTAGATTTCTAGAATAGAAGCAGGACAGATGTAAAAAAAGTGGAAATTAACCTTGAAAACTATGCAAATAACATACTACTTATTGATTTTTTTAAAACCTACACTACAGGCTGCTAAAATATGGAACAATTTTCTAATTATTGCTTTCTGAAAAAGAAACTGAGTCCTGCAGCAGTTATGAGTGAACTTTGAGCAAATATGTTAGGATAATAATAACACATGGGAATGGTGAACTCTGTCCCTCTTGATTTATAACACAGCATCCATTTATGGTTAAATGAATGTATATGTTGCCTTTGTTCCCTTTTGGTCTTTTTGTTAGCCAAAAACCAGGTTGATTTTAAAATTCGTCAGTGTTTTATAAAAGTTTGATTCTCAGTTGCATAGTTATTCCAAATACTTCCTTCATCCTCAATCTCAGTAGTGGTAAGTTTGGTCTAGGTGTATGACACTACTGAACTCTAAAGTTCTAGAACTCAAAAGTCTCAAAACAAGGCCTAAAGATTCAAGGAAATCTTATTTGGAAGACCTGAAATAGGTGCTTCTCGTCTTCTGTCTCTCCTGGAAAAACTTTAACCTCATTTCACTTAGGCTATATACCACATCGTACAGCGTTTTGTTTACTTCAGGATGAGCATGTTCAAAAAGGCTATTATCATGGAACAGCTAATACATCACAATTAGTTATTCCAGGGTAACCTGCTCATGTACATAACCTCATGTAGCTGTTCTACAAATCTAAGTCACGTCTAATCTACTTATCATTCTAATGCAAGTACAGTTCTACAGCCTTTGGGACATATTTGAGTACTCTTGTATAATACTTCATTCTATGAACAAACCCATTGGATTCACTTTAAAGGCTCTTAAAAGACTTCAATGAGCTGTGAAATTAAGCTCTACCCTTGTACTCTTTTCAATCTGAATTTCATCATGGACATTTGTACAGCTGTTTTGTTGTATGAATGTTTGTGGAAGAGCTTTTAATTCACCTGAATCCCTGATATTCACAGATGAATGACCTTATTCATAATCCCACCACATAAGCATGAAATTACTGCAGAGTTTGACAAGGCAAAGTTGAATGAAGGTTGTGCAGGATAGACAGTCTTTATGATTAAATTCAGCCTTGAGGTTTCCTAGCATCCAATTTTACAATTTTTTTTTTGTTTGTTTTGTTTCATTTTGCTTTTAGCTAGGTGAGAACTGTATGTTATACATACAGTAGAATGTCATGTGTTTGTACTTACAAATACCCAGCATTAATTGTGGAAATCAGTACAGCTCTGCTAGTTTACAGTAATTTACAATTTTTCTCTTCAGGAAAAAGATGAATATTTGAACAGATTTAATCTAAATACTAAAAAATCCAGAAAGAAATAAGGAACAGATTTGGTTGTTGAAGAAATGCCTTATTTTAGGACATTATTATGCTTTTCAGGGAACACGGTTCTGATTTTCAATGATTCAGAGTAACAGTGATGTGTTTGAAGGCTATGGACTGGCACTGCAGCACTCTGTGAAGTTCACCACATGATCTGAGCACCCTGCTGAGTCCTAGTCAGAAGCTGTGCAGAGAAGAGCAGGAATAACTTCTTACAAGAAATACTGGAGTCAAAACCAGTAACTCTAGCAATAGAAACATTGGGAGAAAAAAGAGAAAGGACGAGTGTGCTGTGATAATGGCACATGAAAACAAAAGTGATAAGTAAGCCTGTGCAATAATACAGACATTCCTTCCCACATATTCTTCAGCACCCATCACTTACAATTATTTTTCACAGTCTGTACACTGTAGACCGAAGGGGCAATGAGATACTGGATTACAAAAAGATAGTCTTACCATGTGAATAAATGACAGCACATATAAGGTGACCCAGCATGATAAGATAATAAATCCTCTCAGTTTGTCTTATATATATTAGAAATACCTCAGGCAATTACAGCTAATGAGAAAATAATTAAGGTTCACAACTGGTCCATAAGGAAGATGAACAGGGAGGAAAAAACCCGAGCTCCTATAATAAATACTTTGATCAGCTCAGAAAGGGAGTGCTAGTTGAATGACTTGTCTGTGCTGGTTTAGGCTGAGGTAGAATCATTTTTCTTCACAGTGGCTAGTACAGGGCTTTGTTTTGGATTTGTGTTGAACACAGGTTGATAGTATAGAGATTTTTTTGTTATTGCTAATCACTGCTTACATGGAGCCAACACCTCTTCTGCTTTTTGTACCATCACACTGGCAAGGAAGCTGCAGGTTGTTCTGGAAGTTAGGCAGAGACACAGTTGGGACAGGTGACTCCAACCGACCAAGGGGATACTCCAGACCAAAGGACATTGTGCTCAGTATATAAAGTGGATGGAAGAAGGAGAGATGTTTGGAGTGAAGGTGTTTGCACAAGTAACCCTCATGAGTGGTGGTGCCCTGCTCTTCTGGGGACAGCTGAACACCTGCCTGCCCACAGGAAGCAGTGAATTAATTCCTTGTTTTGTTTTGCTTGTGTGAGCAGCTTTGCTTTTTCAGTCTCTTCACAGTCATGCTGGTGGGGAAGTGAGTGAGGGGCTGAATGGTACTTGGTTAATTGCTGGAATGAAACCACAACACTATCCCATTTAAAATCAGATCTTTTTTTGTCATGATGAGCAAAAGAAAATCTAAGATACAAGCACTTTGGTTTGAAAATCCTTGTAAAAATGGCTTCAGTACGCAGTTTATAGCTTACTCATTATAACTTTTTACCACATTTGCCTGAACAGAGTTCAGGCAAGTACAAGTTGAGGTATAAAGATTGATGAAAAAAGTACATAAGCCGGTTTCAGAGAATTTTTGCCTCATTTAAGCCAGAGTCCCCCAGCCGCACACCGTAAAGATCTTCAGATCAAGGTCAGGAGAAACAATATCAATCCTGATAGAAGTGGATTATTCTTATAGCCATGTTTAGAAGAACATTTTTTATGGGAAATTGATGATCTTCTAGCATCTTCACAGTCTACAACAAGGTTTGAATATGAGTAAAATATATTTTTTACAGTATGTGTTCATTATGGTAACTTTTATTTGTCTATCACTTTCACAGTCAGTGCTCGGTGATGCAATTTTTCTATCATCTGATATGCCCCAGGTATTTGTAAACTCAGTATAACTGTACTGAAACACTAGGTTGCCAGTGTCTTTTTTTTTTCCTTTGAGAAAACATAATTGAAAAATGTTAGAGTCAATATGGCTTGTTTGGCTATTAATCTTTTTCATATAGTTTATTGGCAAACTACGGATGAGGACACTTAGTCTGGTATGAAATAGAACATTGGAGAACTTTGTGCTGTACATTCAGTTTAGTAGTATTATCAGTAAGTTATGCTAGTGATCAGTACTTTTTTTCTATTGCAACGTTAAAAAATACTTTTTTTAACACTTGAAAAATCAATTTGTTATAAACTGAAGAAGCGTGGTCTGGATTATGAGAAAGTTACATATTTGTTGCACTCACACTAGTCCCTGCAATATGAGGGCCCAAAGTGTCATCACAAGTATTTGCTGCCCTTCATTTGTGAATACAAATTTGAAGGGGTGATCTTTGAATGTCTATATCTGCATATCTGTACATGAATATTATAAAATCTATGAAGGCATTTCTTAGAAACATTAAATTTAATTAGGTACTCTCATAACACTGGGAGATAATACATGCATGTCGTTTGTACTGAAATATTGGCTGAAACATTTTCATAGCAGCATGTGTGGCTATAGCAGGTATCAGCAACACTACCAGCCTGACACCTGCACTAAGCAACAGACTCACATTAATGTAATTTAATAAGATGTCTTTTGTTATTGAACCAAAAATTGCATGTTGCCAGCTGAGGTGGAAAATAGGTCCCAGAGGTTTTTCTCCCTTATTTCATCTGTGCTTATTTTTAGGGGGCTTTAATATTTAAAAGTCTATTACTAATTTCAGTATTGCCCACAGAAACCTGCCTTGTAGTTCTATTGCCAAATTATCCCTTGAAGGCAAATGCTGTAAATAATTTCTCAGTTCTGTTCCTAGACACTTGCCAAGGTCATTATGTGTCTTTCCCACAGCCCCTGCATTCTGACTTTGATTTTGAGTGGTAACTAAGAAACAGTTATGAGTTGCAATCACAAGCTGTGGCAATCTTATCAAAAGCTGAAGATGGTCCCTGAGCAATCTGATGAAGCCAGTGGCTCAGCTGCTCTTACTTCTTTAATTCTTCATTTATCTTTCAAATTGGTCAACCAACAGAGCAGCAAGAGCAAACATAAAACAGGCGCTATGCAGCAGACATGACAGCCAGAGACAAAGAAGACTCCAGAAAACCAGTTGGATGTAGCTGATTATAGAATTCCAACATTTAGTTTCTAACTAGCAATAATTTGCTCTTGTGTTCTTATACTTTGTTTCACCTCTCACAAAGTCAAAGATCTGAATAATTATTTTTTTTTTAAATGTAAATAATTATTCGCTGATGAGTTTTTCTTTAGTTCAGCTGATGAGGCCCTCTACAGACAGATAGGGACAGCCTTACATTCACAAGCCCTGATTCTCTTGAGGGACTTCAACCACCCTGAAATCTGTTGGAGATACAACAGGGCATAAACAGTCTAGGAGGCTCCTGGAATGTGTTGGTGATGACTTCCTTCTCCAAGAGATAAAGAAGCCAACACGGAGAAGTGCTATGCTGCACCTTGTTCACACCAAAGAAGAGTACCCTCATGGGTAATGTAAAGCTCAAGGACAACTTTGGCTGCAGTGACCATGAAATGGTGGACTTCAAGATCCTGAGAGTGGTAAAGAGAGTGCACAACAAGCTTGTTACACTGCATTTCAAGAGAGCAGTTCACCTCTTCAGACATTTGCTTGGTAGAGTATCATGGGAATAAGCCATGGAAGAAAGTGGGACCCAAGTAACCTGGTTAATATACAAGATCAAGATTGGTGCATTCCAGTGATGCAAGCAAAGTGGAAAGGAGACTTGAATGGATGAGCAAGAAACTTCGGGCTAAATTGAAACAGAAGTTTACATAATGTAGAAAAAGGAACAGGCAACTTGGGAGGAATACAGGAACATTGTCAGAGCACGCAGGGATGTGACCTGCTGGAAAATAGCTTGGTGGAGAAGGACCTGGGAATCCTGGTGGACAACAAGATACCCTTGAGCCACCAATGTACCCTTGTTGCAAAAATAGGCCTGTGGTATCCCAGACTGCATTAGGAAGAGGGTAGCCAACAGGTCAGGAGAGGTGACACTTCTGGATTTCTGTTTCCATTTCTGGACGCTGCAGTTCAAGGAAGACCAGATGGATCTAGTGGAGAGCTACAAAGATCATTAGCAGATTGGAGCACCTCACTTATGAGAAAGGCTGAGGGAGCTGGGCCTGTTTAGCCTGGGGAAGAGATGATTGAAAGGGAATCTTATCAATGCATACAAATATTTTTAAAATAGGCAGCTGTTGAGAGGATGGGGACAGACTCTATAGATGCAAACTGAAACACAGGAAGTTCCATCTGAATATGAAGAAAAAACATTAAGGGTGACTGAGCACAGAAAAGGTTTCCTAGCGATGTTTTGAAGTCTCCTCTGGAGATATTCAAAACCCACATGAATGTGATACTGTGCAACCCGCTCCAGATGAACCTGCTTTAGCAGGGGTACTTGACTAGATGATTTCCAAGCATCCTTTCTGACCCAAAACATTCTGTGAATCTGTGAGGTATGAGTTTCAGGATCAAAAGTATTGCAGTGTAAAGCTTTTCCTGTTTTATATAGCCTTATAATGATAAAGCACACCAAAATTGTATTATCAAAGATAACTCATTGTGAAAGTCACAGGTTTACATGTGTTAAATACAGAACACAACATAAGGTTGATGTGTGAAGATGGACATCTAGTTATATGCTGAAAAGCAATCATAAGCATCAATGTGCAGTTCAGATCCTTAGGCTTAGAAACCATGCAAGGCTATACAACTGCAGCTACTCAAGTTGTCATAGTAAGTATATATCAGACTCTTAGCAGATCCCAGCTTTCAGCACCTCGTCCTGGTATCCCTCAACCGTTTTGACTTTCAGTAATACTGTTTTTTTCACTCTGGGCCTTTAGCCTCTACTGATTGATAAGGTGAAAATTAAAATGCTTTGCAAGCTCCTGACACTTTAGGGTAAAATCTGGTACCAGTAGAAAGAAAAGAATGTTTATCCCATTTCAAATATTCCCTTCAAGAGGAGATTCGGGGTGGGGGGGGGGGAGAAAAAAAAAAGAAAAAAAAGAAACAGCAAAAGAAGGAAAAAAGCCAAGAAGGAAAGACAGAAAAGAAAGAGGAGGAAAATAGGGAAAAAGAAAGAGAGAAAAAAAAAAAAAAAAGAAGAAAGAGAGAGAAAGAAAGAGAGAAGGGAGGAGAGAAGGAGGAGAGAAGGAGGAGAGAAGAAGGAGGAGAGAAGGAGAGAAGGAGGAGAGAAGGAGAGAAGGAGGAGAGAAGGAGGAGAGAAGGAGAGAAGAAGGAGAGAAGGAGGAGAGAAAGAGAGAAAGAGAGAAAGAAAGAAAGAAAGAAAGAAAGAAAGAAAGAAAGAAAGAAAGAAAGACAGAAAGAAAGAAAGAAAGAAAGAAA
>JAWMRC010000089.1:69331289-69361836 GCA_035584755.1 Thripadectes ignobilis
GGAATTTTTTTAAATGCACGTTTAAATTCCCTATTATTTTCAAAATGTAAAAAAAAAAAAAAAAAAAAAAAAGACTTAATAAATCTGTTCAACCTGAATGTGTTGAAGAAGAGAGATGCACGAACAAAGAAAAGAAGTAAAGAGAGCCTAGGCACAAGCAAGGGCATGATTTGGGCTCCCTCACCTCAGTCATGCACATCCCATTCAGCTCTGTCACATCTGCACTGACTATTTACCTTTATTGCACAGGATGACTCCACCACTTATTTTGGGGAAAGTAATTTCTTCAACTCAATTACTGTTGTCAGCCACTAGATAGTTTAAATTACATATCATCTGTCTCTTATGCAAAGTTCTCACTTCATTTGTCTCTTTGATTGTTTTAGATGCCACTTTGTCTTACAGGGGATAACATAAAAAGTATCAGAGAGCATTTATCAAATATCACATTTTTTAGGTCTGATGATGTGCAAATTGGACACCCATTCTGAAAGAGGAAAGATAATCTCAGGTATAACCTTGTCCTATGACTTGAGAGCTCAGTATTCTTCTCTTGGATCTAATAACGGATGATTTTTTTTAGTTTTCATTTCAGATTCTCTAAAGTATCTAGAGTCATAACACTATCCCAGTTCTTTTAGTTGGAAACTGGTTAAAAGGCTGGATCTCAACTGTAAGTTGAGACAGAAGTACACATTACAGGGCCAATAAGTTTGTGGAAGATCAAATTTAGCATAGATGAGTAGGTATTATAGTAAATAAAAAAAAAAATAAAAGTAAAGGTACAGCAACACAAAGACATGATGGAATTTATTTATCTGAGTAGGGTAAGTAGTTTGAAATGAGAAACTTCCTTAAAAAGAAAATTGTTGTTGATATAGATCTATACATATTTCTGGAAATTTAATACATAGTATTAAGTGGTACTTAGCATCAAGGCAGAAATAAATTTATTTGCACAATCCACTCAGATGAATTACTTTTTGTGATTATTTAGGTAATTCAGCTTTGAAACCCATTATCTTTATTCTTGCGTGAGAGAATGGAGACACACAATTGTACTTGCTCTCATCACAGAAATGCCAGAATTTCTATTATCTGTACGTTTTCTGCTCTCTGGAGGAATTAATTGTCTTGAACCCAAAGGGAAAGAAATATCATAAGCTACAAAGTATTTGTTGTTTTGGGATGAATTTTTCATGCCTTTGGATCACTGACCGTGATGAATCAAGTGGTGCAGAACAAGAGATCAATCAAGAACAAGTGCCAGTGAAAGTGAGAAGCACAGCAGACAAAGTGATATCGATGTCAGAAGACATGTCTGTTCCACAAAGTACTGACTCATCTTTCACCAAAATCTAAATATGGTGATACCGTTTTGAAACCATTGACTGAACTTGCTTCAGTGAAACTATGAATATCAACTATTCAGTAAGAATTATCTGCCTGAATGCCAGCAAAGCAAAGCAAACCAAAGCCTTGCAACTTATCAGCTGCCTTCAATCCTGCATTTCTGGAAAACTTATCTACTGTATGATTAAAAATATTCCTTATAGAGATGTAATGTGTGATGATGCTTCTTACTTAAGAGCTTCTTAAAGGGATTTGTGTAAGATACATTTGGTAAATTATCTACCAAAATCTAAGGTTCCTGCTGCAGACTTTCTAAATAATAATTTACAGCTTTGTCAGCTGTAGAAGATAAATTGTTTCAGTTGAAAGATGGATGAAAAGAAGATTGCAGGACAGCAAGTGCTTACTGTTTGCCTCACTGAAAATATATACATATACATATAAAAATCATAAATTTAACTTGCTTTATTAAAAGTGAAATGTCACTTGAAGCTTCACCTTTGGGCATGTTGAGGGTTTAGGGAACTCCAAAGTTAAATTCATTGGCCTGCAGGAGTTAAAAGAAACCACCTTGTTAGACTGGGGCTGAAAAAGTTTCACATTCTAAAAATTAAGGTCTGAGGAACATCCACACCACACTGTCCGGCACACTATACATTTTTAATTTAAACATGGGCATTATTATCACCAAAATTATAGATGGTTTTAATAGAGGAAAAATATATTAGAAAAGAAAACCCCTTGAGTGAAGCCATCATATATATCTTATATCAATAAGAGAAAATACTGACAAATTCTGCAATAGGAACTGCTACTGAATGCTACAATTCATTATTTTCAAAAACTCCCCATACCAATTATATCAATCACCTTTACCCACATCTGAGTTTTGGCTACTGCCACCTACCCTTTGACGACTATTCATCCCAGTTTCTTACTCATCCAGGTTTCTCTCAAACAATAGAAACTATTAAGTATCTAACAGTGTGAACCTCATTTCATGAACTCCAGAGAATGCCTACACATCTAATCTCAGATAAGGTTTTCAGCATTAGTTATCCAGGCTAGTTAACAAGTATTTATCCCCAAGAAGTTTCCTGAATGCTTTTTTCTGGCAAATCCCAGAGCTGCCTGACTCTTCAACACCTTCAACACAACCTTCTTCAACACAATCTTAGGTGTGTCACATCTAAGACTATCAACGTTTGAAACAAGACTATTAGTGTTTGTCTCCTGGAGTTTCAGTTTTGGAGCAAATGTTATGGAAGAGGAATAACACTGGGCCCTGTCCAAAACATGGACAACAATAAGCTGGTTGTGCCTCCACATTTGTTCAATAATCCAGTAATTGCAGCAGACAACTATTATCATAAAATCACAGAATAGTTTGGGTTAGAAATCCCCAACCCTGCCACCATGCTCAGGGACACCTTCCACTAGCCCAGGTTGCTCCAAGCCCTGTCCAACCTGGCCTTGGACACTTCCAGGGATGGGGCAGCCACAGCTTCTCTGGGCAACCTGTGCCAGGGCCTCATCACCCTCACATGGAAGAATTTCTTCCTAAATTCCAATCTAATCCTGTGTACAGTGTTCACAGCTTCTGTTCCATTTGCAGTCATAAACACTGCTTTCACAGATTAATTAATTTGCCGAAATGCATTATAGAATGTTCTTACCTTGGGCCATTGTGTCTAGTTGTTACAACTTTACAGGATTTATCTTAGTGTTTATCACATCTACCTTTACTCTCTTGTAGCCCAGAAATATTAGTCTTATTAGTTATTCTCTTCTACAATGTATCAAACACAAAACACTCCTAACGTTCACTGTCCCTCCAATTCTGCTATGAATTGCTTTATAGTATTAGCTGGACACAATACTATTTCATAATTCTGCCCAAACCTGCAGAAATTACAGGAGCAATTCCTGCTTCTTCCCCTCTCCCTGCTCCATCCCACTTAACCGCGTACTGCTTTTTATTTTATTTCATTGGGTAGGGAAGAAAATAGGGGTCAAGGCATTCTATAGTAATTTCAAAAGACAGTCGGGAGCAAATACAGACTTCTTTCCTTGGCTGCGCAATATTTGCTGCTCCCTCCCTTCACCACCTACTCCAGAGTGAGTGACTTCCCCATTAAGATGTATTCGTTTGGCTGGAACACTCAGTATACAAAAGGAAATAAATAAAAAAACCAAAAAAACACAAAAAAAACCAAAAAAAAACACTAAAAAACCACCCCAGCTGTATTCTTTCTGCTCTACTGCTAAGGTCAAACTGCCAGTTTTCTTTGTGATACGTGAAGCAGCATAGAACACAAATTGCATTTCCACTCTCTTCAGTTCTTCTTTTAAATGCCACAATACTGACAGTAATCACTGAGCTGAACAGATATGACACAGAAGACACTGACAGAACAAATAAGGCCCATCCTATCTTGGTTTTCCAGTAAGATAACAAATACGTATTTGGTTGTCAGTTTAGCTAGAGATGGTTCTGAAGATAAGTAAGGTTTGAAGACTGCGCCATGAAGACTGTGCGAAATGCATCATATGTTAAACATCCTGAGATTAATATAAGTATAGAAATACAAAAAAAAAAAAAAAAAAGGAACAGAAAAACTATTTCACAGTATTTTTACAATACATTATCAATCCAAGCCCTTCAGCACTGTCAAATTCCTGGTAAAACATTTTATTAGCAGAAAATAAATTTTTATGAGAAAGATAAAAAGTGTTTAGAAAGATAGCATGGTCTCCACACATTTTAGTAACATAGACAGGTGGTATTTTACATTTCCCATTTCCCTCATAACTTCTACCATATGCTTAAGGGGAGAGCCTGCAAGAAAAAAAAAAAAAAAAGGAGATAAAAGGGGATGGAAGGAATTAGAACTCAGAGGCAAGTAACTCTATCACCAACCTCTTAATGATTTTTAGCAGCTTGTTATGCTTTAAACCTGAAAAGAATTATTCATGGTATTTGTCTATGGCATTGAACTTTGACTGTGAGCCAGGCAAACATTTGATTCCCTCAGGAACTTTCACCACAATATAAACTGGTATTCTGTCTACCTAGGTCATTTCCTGAGCAATCATGTCTACTACAGCCTATCTCATCTGTTCCCAATCCACACCCTGCTTTTTTTTGTGACTAAATTAACATCAGTGGTGCCAAAGATATTCCCAAGAGTTCCAACGTTGTAAAGTATTCACTGCCTACAATTTTTATCAACTTCATTTGTGGTACTCAGACTCAGAAAGGGAACAGTTAGCAATTTCTCAGAATAAAAATTTTTATTTATGCATTATTTTTTTTTGCTGCTTATAGCCAACCAGAAAGACATCTTAATCACAAGGTTAAAAATGTATTACACCACCCTAAAGTATCCCAACACACAAAACTGGTTTAAATATTACTTGAAACTTAAAATACTAATACTCATCCAGCATGTACAGAGATGCTTTAGAAACATATGATGCAGCTTCGCAAAACAGTTTGATTCATAGTTATTTATAGGTAAATGAAATTGAGGAATAAAGGTTTTCAATCACCAAATAATCCTATTCTTTAAATATGCTGTCACTGTCAATCAGCAGAAGTGGTTATCTCACTGGGTTTTGCACAGCTTTCCATAAATCCTTTAAATAACACATTGGCACTAACAACTGTTTTCCTTAAAGAGTGAAAATGCTTTTACACTTTACTTTGCACTGAAATAAATCTCACATGAGCATGTTTCAAAGATAAGTATATTTAAATCTGTTTATAGTCAGTGGCATTTTGTTTTGATTTTTCCTCCTACCACCACTTGTTCAAATGTTATTATAGTGAGGTAGCATTTTGTTTATATTGTAATGAGCAGTAAAAGCTGGGGAATGAGAGCAAAGGTAACAACTGGGTCACAAAGAGTAAGAGAAAACATGTAGAAATGCATGTATATATGCATATATATTTGTTTTGCATCTTGTCATTTTTTTTCCAGACTGGGGGAAATCAGAACTTAATTTTACTTCCCGGTACTGAGTGAGACATATCTCCACCACCACTGTGACTCATTATTTTGTTTAAGATTCTTATGTGTGGTTGAATGTGGTTCTTCAAAGAACACAGAGGAGTCTGACAAATGCTGGGCCTCCCACTGATTTCACTATGTGTTAGGTTGGGGCCCACAGACTCCTCTCTGTTGTGGATGGTTGTCAGAACGCCACACTGGAGAAGAAGCATCACTTTGCCTAGCACCCCATAAATTTATATTAATGTAATATTTACACAGCCTCGTTCATGGTTGAGGAAAGCAAAAAAGGGCTGTGACAAGAAGATTTAAAACCACAGCATCAAAGAAAACATATTTGAAAAGACCTCTCAGATCAACATTAACCCAGCACTGTCAGGTTCACCACTAAACTGTGTCCCTAAGCTCCACGTGCACAGATTTTTTTTAATACTTCCAGGGATGGTGAAGCCACCACTGCCCTGAGCAGCCTTTCTTAATGCCTGACTATCCTTGCATTGAAGAAATCTTTTCTAATATTCAATCTAAGCCTCCCCTAGTACAACTTGATGCCATTTCCTCTTGCCCTTTTGCTTGTTACCTTTGAGAAAAGATTAACACCCATTTGCCTAAAACTTTGTGCTACTGCCTATCCAGCTTCCTATTCTAGAAAGCCAGTGAGTGAGAAAAATGGGATAAGAAGTCAGAGAGTCAGGAGAAAGATTCCCTAATATGTACATTTTGACAACGAGGAACTTCAGAAGATCTTGAGATACAACTATGGACTATTAGCATGTATTAGGATAATGACAATGAAAAGGTAGCATCTGAAATCAGTTTCTGGTTTCTGGAGCTCATGAGGGCACTACTTGATTACTCCAATAGATTTTTTTTTTTTTCCCTCCTTTACTCCCAGGAGAGAAATAAAGTTTTTCTAGAAACAGAAGGAGAACTCATGAGACACAAGAACACATCCTTTGGCTGTACCCAAGGTCAGATACTGCACAAAGCAGAGCTCTGGCATATTGTGTGTGATGAGTGGTCAGATGACCATGTCACCAGGCAACCCAAGGAAGATTATTCTCTGTGGAGAAAATGTCTAATGATTACTTTTTAATCAAATTGAGGAAAGAACATAATTTCTATTTAAGAAAGTCCAGACAAATTGTAGAGAATGGGAAATTTTATAGCCCGCGAGGCATTCTGCATGACTTAAGAAGCTGCTTATTTGAAACAACAGATAATTTGAAAATGCTTTGGTTTGGTTTTGAACATTCTGGATAAAAATCTGAAACAATAGCACACATTTTGCAAGTTGCTAAAGAGACATTTGTGTAAAGACACTGCAGATCCTGTTCAGCAGGGAAAAGTTCACTCTAATATAAGCTGTCACACAGCTAGTAGTCTAGTTAAGTTCCATAAGGGATCATAGCATCTGACAAAAAATAAGAATTTCAGCTAGGGCTCCTTTATTTTTGGCACATAAAAATGGACAAGAATTACAGAATTGCATTATCACTTCAATGAGATTTCAAGGGAAGGAATTACACAACAGCTCTTCACAAACTAAAGTCAGTGTAAGCTAAAGAACTACCATGCACCAGTCTTTCAGCTGATTTCAGCTTTTACTTTGCAAAAGCTTATGAAATTTATTTTTAAAACTTACAACCATTTCTGAATCCTTCTTTGAGTCCCCTGAAGTAACCAGTTTAGTTCTTGGTTTTTATCCAAATGAAAAGATAAAAACACTGATTACAACAGGCAACTGAGTTAAAAACATACCTCTTTTCAAGGCCAAATACATCACAGTCCAACTTGGCAACTCCTGAGAAATTCTTTTATATACACATTCACACACTTTTCTTTTGAATATTCGTCACTTAACCTGAAACAAAGTGATTTTAGCCAGTGTCTCCAATGGTACCTGGTTAGTGAGTGGGTAACGCATTAGCAAATCACCAGAGCTTGCAACAAAGGGGTTTCCCTGTCTGAAACTGGGACCCTGCACAGTGCTCTGGTAACATCCAATATATGTCACTGGAGCTGTGGGAGCATGATGAAACTTCTAGCTCCTAGGAAAGAAAATTAGACAGGCTTACAGGCATAAAGGGAGGCTAATTAAAGTCAATGAACAAATTAAAAGTGGAAAAGGATTACCAGAGGAATGAAATTAAATAAAATGGAAAGTATGGAAAGAAAAGAGATGAAAGCAGCAACAGAAGGAAAAAAAAAATACCTGTCTTTATTGTGATTTCAAGAGTGTCCCTAATGGAATAAATTTCATCCAAATTCTAGCAGATAGCATGTGCCAAAAATGCTGCAGATGGCTCAGCTCAGCAGCAGGGATGGTTTGGAAGGCAAACAGTTCCTGTGGCTGCCTCAACAGATTGTTTACAGTAAAGATACTGACAGTGCCCAGTCATTGTCATGAAACAGTGCTTGTTCCCTTGTTTGAGACTTCAATCTGGGCATTTCAAATGGCAGATTTGTGTGTTGAAACCAGTAGAGTCCTTGATAGTTCAATTTCTGTTGTTGAGGAATAGCCCAGAAGGTTTTCTGTCGCTGTATGGTAAGCAGGATGAATGGGGAAAACTGAGCAGGACACAACTCACCGAAACCTTCACCAAGTGACACCCTCTTTTAATAAATCACACCATGAAAAGCAGACTAATTAACCTAATCTTCTGTGAATTCTAATCATGTAGAATCATAGAATAGCCTGAGTTGGAAGGGGCCCACAAGGATTACAGAGTTGAATCCTCGTTCTGCACAGGACAACCCCAACAATCCCACCTTTTCCTGATACCCAGCCTAAACCTCCCTTGTCACAACTCTATGACATTTCCTCGATCCTTCCCATAATTGTTCACATAGAAGAGGTGTAGATGAAAACCCCAAAACATCCACAGAAAAGGGAACAGTTTCTTTTGCAAGAGGTGAGCTAACAGGTCTGCTTACATTCCATCTACACCACTACCCAACACACACATGGTGTGGCCAGTTCTTTTAAGGTTGCCACCTCAGCATGTTTCCAGTTCTACAGGAGCCTTTATACCTGTTTTAGCTCTGTGTGAGGCAACATAAATGACTTCTTTTTCCAAACACAACAAACAAATCCACTCTTGAGGCCAACGTAAGGAACTCTGTTCAGCAGTTGGAACACAAAGAAAACTGTCTGCCACCTACATTAGTAATGCCATATCAGCCAAGATCCCTGATGACTTTTACCACATCTCATAATTTTAAGGATAAAAGTATTCCTTCCTTTCTATAAGAACATTTGAAGTCTGTAAATGCTTTCTGCATTCAGGTATATTTGTGCCTTAGTGTTCAATCTCTTATATAATGTATTCTGTCTTAAATTACCATGAACCAAACAGACTAATACAACTTTCACCAACCTGTTCCTTTCAAAGGTCATTCCACAATCTGCTCCACCTTGCTTTTAAGCAAGTCATTACGGACATATGCCACTCTTATTCACCAAAAGAAGACAAGGCCTGTAGATTTCATACATTGCTAATTATACATGTTTTAATTACAATTTTATCACTTAACTCGTTACTCTCCATTAAGCAATTCTGGTTCCTTTCCTCCTCAAATTTTGGAAAACATGTATACTTTTCTTGATATCTATTGCTTTCAATGAATTCTTCATGCCCTGTTCCAAAGTGGCATGGACAGTGACCAGCTCACTTTTTAGCCTTATATAAGTGGGTATTCATGACCCTGATGTTTTGATGGGAGAACCTGGATAGATCACCCCATTCACAATACAGTTTCATCCAGTCCCACTTATATTAAATCACTGTATGCATATGCAAGTTGCATAATAAAGATTCATGGACTATTGTCCAACAGAGCTATTTGAATATAGTCATAGTCATTTGTCCCTGTAAATCATATTGTGTCACCACTCATCATCTTTGTTGGTCTTTGAACTCTCTCCATTTGTCAGATAGCTCTTAGAATTGAAGAAACCAGAACTCTGGACATCTTCCTCTGTAGCAAATTGGTATCTCACATGCAGAAACCCCCTGTTAAATACAGAAGGCATAATTGAATCCTCTACCCCTCCAGGCATTAAATTATGTAAACTGGAAAAATAATGAAAACATCTTTAACTCATTTTCCTGAGGCAAATAATTCTGCCCACAAGGTATGCCCATAGTCAAGAAAAATTGATGAATAAGGAATGTGCTTAATCCTTTTAAGTGGACAATGTACGCACTAAAGATAAATGAAGACTATCAGAAGGGAGTCCAGAATTATTTGAATCCTCAGCTTCAATGGTTTAAAATAAGATAACACACGGAAATATAGAATTTAGGTCACCACTAGAGATGTTATTGCACAGGTGACTGCCCTGGGGGAAAGAGCAAGTAACTTCAGGGTTACTGAAAATACTGCTCTGTATGTGACTTCTGTGAACCACACCTGAACAAAGGAATTCACTGTTTTTGGAGGAACAAAACATAACTGTCCAGAGGAAACCAGTAGGTAATTTTGCTTCCAGTAAAGCCATGAATAGAATAGCATGGGAATTTTTGGAGTTCATTTTCAGAAAACTATGTGGAAATATTAGGGCAGTCAAATTAAGGATACAAAACACTCTGAGCAGGAAAATAAGGTTTTACAAGTGAAGTTGCAGATGCTCAGTGTGTTGAACAGAAAGAAGATCGAGGTGTGAACTAATCATTATACACAGGTATTAACAGGTAGAAAAATAAGAGAGTAGAGAGTATTTTAAAAGTGTAAACATAAAGATAAGGTAAAATGTCTAGAAGATGAAGCTACACAAAATCAATCTTGAAACAAATTCAAGAACCTGTCTGTGAAGGTAACTAAAACATATCAGCATTTTTAATAAAGATCACAAATACTCCAGAGCTCGGCATGTATAGATTCTCCAGTGCTTAATCTGGTTTATGGGAAAACTGGAAGTTGCCCCTACCCAAGGTTCTCTGACATTGGTAGGCCTCTCTACAGTGTGTTTGTTTGCTTATGCAACTTACACCAACATCGTTTTGCATATAATGTTTGTAATTCTGCATTAGAACTACCATTGCACTTCAGTTTACAGAATCCCAGACACAACAAACATAACTGGTGGCTTACAGTGTTCACTTAGAATTTCTTCTTCATGGATAAATAATTTTTAAGAAGTATTACCATGTCTTTTAGTCTGTACCACTATCAGTATTCTGCTATGTCCTCTCTTTCCCAGCCTCACGCTGTCACTTCTATATAAGGTAACAGCCAATTATGGGTACAGTCAGTACTATGAAGTGACCTAGGGAATTTATATGTCATAATTTATATGTCATTTTGACTGGTCAATACTCTTATGCTTTCAGAATTGTTACCAAGCAAGGAAGTTTTCTTGTGGTCAGCAAATAGATATCCTTTCATACCTTTCAGTTTTGTTTTGTTTTAATTTTGAATTAGTATAATCATTTCCCTGAAATTCCCAAGGAATTAAAAATCTGAATTACCTTCTTTTTTTTTTTTTTTTTTTTTTTTCCCCAGATGCATGCAGATATGTGTCTTGGTTACTTATCTCAACTTCTTTTCCAGTTAAAGATTGCCATTTTTGCAGCTACAAGAGAAGGACAACCAAATCGAGACCCCAAAAATATATTCATTTTAGAGAGGAAAAAAGCAACTTGGTTTGCCTTAACTGCAATTTACAGCATGCCCAAGCACTTGAAAGGGAACTTTTTTCACCTGGACTCAGACTGAGCAGTAGCTTAATCTTACACATTCATCCTGGCAACTGGCTTGCCTCAGGAGATGATAGTGCAGCCTGAAAAAGATCATATACTAATTTATCTCCAGGGAGCTAACAAACAGCTGGAGTGGGAGAGTTCTCCAGTACACACTCCATGGAGCTACCTATGTTTCCTGGGGCTTTTCTTATGGAGAGATGCTTGAACTTAATAGGCACAGAATTTGATTTATTTAGACAAAATAAGAGGTAAAACTGAAAAATAAAGGGCATGATGATCACATAAATAAAAGCAAATTGCAGATTTAATCTAATTCCTTGTACTGAAATTCCCGCATCACAAAACCCCATAATTTTCATGCATTTTGAAACTTATTTGTACAAGTTACCTTGAAATTAATTGCATGAGTCACCCAAAACTGTAGATACTGTCTTTATGAACCACAAAGAAAAGAAAAAATAAAAGAAAATTCAAGGAAATCAGTCGGTAATATTTTTTCATTAGACAGAGGCTTCTTATTTCCTTTGGTTCCAAACATACACCAATTTGTTCATTTTGTTAGTCACTCTGCAACCCGCAGGTTAATCATCGATAATGTTTTGCAGAATGTGCTGCAGTCAATTATTGTTATTAGTTTAATTGGTTTGCTAAATATAAGCCAGGAATAGGTGGTCTCAGGATGAAAAGGCTCTTTGGTGTATGCTTTTTGTAACACTGAAAACCAGAGACAAGCCCAGAGATCTGAGCTGCATCAGGCAGGGATCATGAGAGTATCTCAATCACTGCTCTCTGAAGGTATTTGTAAACAAAATGGGTTTCAAAATTGCTGAGATTCTTAGGGTTTTAGCCCTATGTCAAGCAACCTGTGGCAGGTTTAAATGGTACTGATGTGGTCTGA
This sequence comes from Thripadectes ignobilis, assembly GCA_035584755.1. Classification (NCBI taxonomy): domain Eukaryota; kingdom Metazoa; phylum Chordata; class Aves; order Passeriformes; family Furnariidae; genus Thripadectes; species Thripadectes ignobilis. Next base: position 69,343,262 of record JAWMRC010000089.1, read on the forward strand.
GAAAACCAATTGTCAAATTCTCCTTTAAATTGAAATTTACCTCTAATTAGAAAGATAAAATTTTCATATAGACTATAATTACATGAGCGTCAGTAGAAAATTCATTTTACTGTATTTCACTTTAATTTCATTTTCAGTTTAGTTCCTGGATCTAGCTTAATTTTGGTCTGAACTCGCATCAGGCTGTACTTGATGTTCTTGATGACAGACACAACCTACACAAAGTAATAAATTAACATGTTGTTCAGAAAACAAAAACACTTTTGTTTTCAGGAGACTTAGAATGGGTAGTTTACTCTAGGGCATCTATAATCCATAATTGCAGTAATCAACTCATATGAAAAATTTACCTTGAGCTTTGTGCTATTTAATTAAACATGACTATTACCTGTTTCTTCTAAACTCGAGGTTTGGGGTGGGGTATTTACATCCTATGAAACAGAGGCACTGATTTTGAAAAGCGAGGACCCTTAAGTAAAAGTTCTTAAACCATTTTCAGTTTGCACGTTGTTACTCTGGATGTGATGGGCATCCAACTTGGATGTGCTGAGCTTATCTTCTTTTTACCAATTCCTCTGAAATTTGTACCACACTGAATAGTCAAATAACAGGACACTGACTGTCCTCCTGGACTGTCCATCACCTTGGAGCAGACAACTGAAGACACAAGCCTGATAATCCAAAGCAAATATTCTATAAACCCCAATGCCAAAGAGCATACACTGTTGATCTCCCCTTCCTGACTCCTCCCTGTGCAAAAATACAACCACCAACCTCAGCCCATTCCAGCGAGCATGCAGTTTTCAGTGGAAAAACCTTCATACATACAGGATGAAGTGGCACAGTAAGAGATAAGAAGAGGGTGGGGAAGAGCAGATCAAAATGCCCAGGGGATTTCTAGAAGTGAACTACATCCAGGGCAAAAAAGAAATTTAACATTTCTGTGCCTTGGTTCCTATGGACTAATCATGCAAAACCTGAATTATTTAACATTGAATGTATTGAGGAATGGAAAGCCTTTCATGCAAAACAGATTTCCCACTCAGTAACTTAACCCCAGCTGCTACCGTTTTCATCATGACTTAAAAGCAAATTAAGAGGGGGGAAAAAAGTAAAAAAAAAAAAAAAAAAAAAAAAAAAAGCCAAGATATTATGAAGATCATATATATCACTTATTCATCAAAATAAACATTGGAAATTTACTTTATTTTTTTAATCTTTCATCTTTATTCTACCCTGATACATTGTTTAGGTTAAATTCAGTATGTCCTGGACAGAATAAATCTAGGTCACTAGGGCAAAATAGAGCTTGTCTTGTAGAATAAAAGTAGTCATTTAGGCCTTTTTCATCTTGTAATCCAGTGTAAATTAATTCTGTTTATGTAATGGTCAGAATGAATTAATGATTTAGGGAATTACATAATTTTCTCCTTATCTCTTTCAGAATTCTATCACTTGGACTGTCTCTCTGGATTCTGCTGAAATAGTTCATTCCCATTCCACATCAGGACTTCATAGCCTGCAAATGTTGAACTGCCCACCACTTTTCTTATAAACTCTTAATAATGCTTAGTTGCTGTTTTGGTTTGGGGGTTTTTCACCCAGAAGTTTCACTTTTTCATTAGTTTCAAATTTTTCATTAATCTCAAAAAATAGTCACAACTATCCACTCAATCTTGCTTCTCTAGAACATGCAGGCACACAATTCTAGTTGTTAATTATATTGTTCTCAGCTTTGAAGATGTATATTACTTTGTGCAACCCACAGATTTGAAGGCTTTATTCTCATGAGCTTAATAGTTAATGTCTTCTGAGCAAGGAGATTTGAATAAACTAAATTTGTGATTTAAACTGTGACTTAAGAGTAGAACTCTGAAATTTCCTCAGTGTATTTATAAAGTTTGGCTGCTATGATTCAGTCATACTATAAATTTTGTGTGGTTTGTAATATCTTTTGGTGGGGAAGTTTTCAAAAGTACATTGTTCCTACAAACATATGTTTGGGGGCGGGGGGGGAGGGAAAATTACTGCCATCTTTTGGATGCACTCAGGAAAAAAGAAAAATAAAAAGGGAAAAACACCAAAAAGAAGTGAAATTTTACTGAAAGTTCCAGCTGACACATCCTGGATACCTGCTTTACCATGGAAAAGTTAATCTGAAATTGCACAAATTTACTCTGAGGTAAGCAATATTTTCTTCTTTCCCATTTTATGTGGTGATTATAGAGTAACATCTGTGCAAGAATTGTTTGCTTGGTTAAGCAATACTGATGGGAAATAGCTTTTACTGAAAGATGTACCACTGAATCTGAAGCCAAACATAACAAGAATACAAAGATTATGGATATAGAGAGAAAATTAGATCCACTCCCAATATTTAATTTTTTGCACATAAGCCTCATCTTTTTGTTTGAGTGAAAATAAAACTTGTTTGATCTACACAATTATTACAAGAGTGTCACAGCTTATTTATCCTGAAATTTCCTTGGAATCTATCCTGGATATATACTGTTATCCTGCTTTTTGTTCTTTCTTTTCTCTTTCTGTTTTTCCTTTGAATTATCATAGGATGTAATCAAATGCCTGTTGTGTGGCTAGCTCAATACACTGACTTCTGAGACAAACTCTGCGTGTTCAGCAAAGTCTTTGTAAGAACAGAGATTGCTAGTTTCAGTGAGAATAAATCAAAAGTGATAATATCTTGGAAAAAGAAAACACTGTCTAGAGAAAAGAATGACTCCTCTGAAGAGATATCATTGTCAGACACTAGCATATCTTACCAGCTCTGGACAGTGATATTAAAATATGCTGCAAATCTGCCTTATCTCCTGGAGTGAGACCCAGGCAGGCACTCTGTACCTGTTTGGAGAGGAGACTTAACACCAGCTGAGCCACAATGACACTCATCAGAAAAATGAAAATAAAAAAAACATGTGGGGAAGAAAACAGAGTAGGCATCCTCCACACTCTCACTTTGCAGTTAGTTTCATCTCTGTCTCAGCACAGGGACTGTCGGGCAGACAAGTTACATCCCCACTGTCCAGCAGAGCATCATCCCTCTCCAGGAGCCAGAGTGACACGGCCACTTGCTTGTTAAACCAACAGCAGCAACCTGACTGCTCTGCCTTGACTCCGCAGAAGCAAGGTCAGTTTTACACAAACAAAGAATTAAAGAGGCTTGTAACACTTCAGTCTGTAACAAATTAAGCTGACTCATCGCCCCACACACAAACTATAGTCTGTTATACAAGCCAGGTGCAAGAAATCCCCCAATAAACAATGTCCTTGTCCTGTGAACTTTACGCTCCAAATTCACCCCTTCTCCCCAGAAATGTTGTTACTGAAACTTACCACTCTTGCCAACTCCCCCTGCTCCCAGCATCACCACCTTGTACTCTCTGGAGCCTGCTGAAGGACTGCTGGAGGAGCTGATCATTTCATTTTCTAGCTCCATCTTGCACGAGGCAGAAAAAGGGAGCAAAACGGAAGAAAAAGCAACTGGCAGGTGCTTTCTCTGATCTTAAACAACTATAAAAGCTGTGTTGGGGGGAAAAAAAAAGGGGGGGGGGGACAGAAAGGAAAGGTATAATGCAAGAGGTATGATTTATCAGCCTCACACTCACTGCTGTGCCTGTGTTAGCTGGAGAAGGTCTCATAGCAACCACTTTAACAGCTTCCAATAAAAATCTCTCTCTGCCCCCTCCCAGCTCTGTATCGTTCTCTGTGTTTCTCTTCCTGGACAGCAGCAGTTTTGTGAGGCTCAAGAGCCCTGGTACCTCTGGGGTTGCTGTGTCATTGAAATCAAATAGAGCAGAGCCTCCAGGAAAAGAAAATGGATCAGATTTCTTAATTATGATGTTCGTTATTCTGTGTAGCGCTTGTTTGAATCTTAATAATAAAACAGATGAGACAACCTTCTTGTCACCTTGGAGTTAAATATTCATCTGATGATCATCAAGTTTGCTATATTTACACTTAATACTATTACAAATGAAATTAATAACAACTTTTAAGAGTCTTTATTCTTCATGAAGTTTACTGTAAACACAGAAGACTTCTAAGGTTATATTTCCCTTTTTTTCCCCACATATAATTTCAGGAGAGAGGGACTGAAGCAGGTTATAAGCTATAAGTATTCAATATTAATATCAAGTGATTTATCTTACCAAGAAGATCAACCCTGATAAATAAGAAAAAAAAAAAAAATAAAGCAAAAAGCTCATGAATGACTTTCAGTGTGGAAATCTCACATTAGAATTATTCAGTGAAAACTTTCAGCAAAACACTGCATCTCTTCATTGATTTCTTGATTTGTTCTTAACAGATCAAGTCTATTTAAAGAATGTGATAAGTAATAAGAGATTTACCCATCTTTAACTGTTACGCAGTATTTTTGAGGACAATAAAACATCTACTGCAAAAGGGGTGAAAAGCAAAAACTTTGAAAAGTGCTGGACTTGCACGGACTTTCACTGTTAAGGACACAGAGAAATGGAAGCAGTAGAAGCAACTAGTAAAGTATTTTGGAAGCCAGACATCTTCATCTGTCCACTCTTCTAATTATTTCACAGAGATTAAGCATGTGGTATTACACATACCATATGTGTACATATAGAATTGAAAGTCGGAAAGGAAAGAAAAAAATCGTTGAGTGATGAAGAACATGATTTAAAGAAAATTAAGAAGGAGAGGAAAAGGCATAGGAGGGCACATGTATGAAAGAGACTTTAATGGTCTAAGAAAATACATGACTAAAAGGAAGAGATTATTATTAGAATGAAGAAGGTGAACAGAATATGATCACTCATTTTCCCTCTTAATAAAAAATTAGGAAACAGTGGATGAAATTGAAAGTAACATAGTTCAAAAACAAAGTACTTAGAAAAGTTATGACTGACCTAGGAAAATTATTGACACTTGAATTTTTGGGCAGTATAATTGAACATCTAATGAAAGAGAATTTAAATACAGAGTAATACAAATCCATTGTGGACTAATAAAATCTCTTGCTTAAGTAATACTCAAGTCTCACACCAATAAATCCTGGAAAACACTTAAAAATCCAAGGCTGATGGTCAGAAAAAAAGAGAGCAGAGGGAGAGACACTGTTGTGAGAACTCCTCTGGAGCCAAGATCTGCTGTTGTTGTCCCAAGGGATTTCTGTGCTAACCATGTTGTGAGTAGCTATGCAGTGTGAGGATTGGGTGGCATTATTGGTGCCTGGGTGGAAACCCAAGAAGGGTTTGGTAATCAGAGCATAAAACATGGCTTAAACAGGAAATTCTGAATGTAATAATGTGGTGTCTAAATATTGGACTTTAACAGGAAGAGACAGCTAGGTCAGTTAATCCCTGTGGTAATTAGGATTTTGTTTACATTAAAATTATTCTCATGTGCTCATTATTGACACATTAGATAAAACTAATAATGATATCAAAACCACTGCTTAGAAATGCTGGGTTTTTTTCTGGTAATCACCCATCAAAACAGCCACCTTCTCCTGAGAAGCTTTTATCCACATACCTGGCAGCAATATTTGGCTGACATTAAAATGTCAGGGAAGAGAGTGTTTGTGAGCATACCTTAAAAGGCAACTTAAGCACAATGAATTTTTATATAAAAATATTAGTGAACATTATGCATACATAATAGATAAGAATGAGTCGGATTTTTTTTCCCAGCTGTGTTTGTCAAAGAAAAGTGGCAAGTCAGTTTTTTCTTTTGTTTAGAGCCTACATAAAAAGGGATGATGTTAGAGCAGGAATACAATTAAGACAGAATTAAATGGAAAGCCACTTCCTCATCTTTTAAGAAAAACTAGAAAAAGAAAGACAGTACTTGTTTGAAAAAAAGTAGAATGAACTGTCTGTTGGTTGAGGATTAATCACTTAAAATACCTGCTTTACAGACAGATTCATGTTGATTTAACTTCTACAGTTTATATAAGTTTTATTACATTATATAAACAAGCATATTGGACAAACATATCCTTCTAAAATTCACAGAGATTTGTCCACAAATTTAAAAGGCAGTACTGTATTCCCATTTATAGCACAGGACTTTTTTAAATTGGTTTTCATCATAACTTCCTATTGACAAACAGCCCACTCTACCCTAATTTCATTCAATTCAATGGTAGAGGAGAAGTATTTAGCTTTATTCCCATTTATGATAGCATCAATTAGACTTCATTCTCCCACCTGAGCTGTAAAATAGAAAGGTTTGCTTTCATTCTGCTGCCAAGTAATATTGAGATGATTTGAAAATGTTCAGCTTTAAACACCTAGTAATATGGGGTGGAAAATCACCAATGTGAATGTTTTACAGCAACAGGAAGAAACAGTGAAAAATACAACAAGTAAAGATTGAGAATTGAAGACTGATGTACTAGATTTTTTACAGCATGCAACGTTCCACAACAAATTCCAGCTATGTTTTATCTCTGCTTCTCTGCTTGAAGAATACATTTATCATGATGTAAATTCATGGAAAGCTGTCCTCAGGCAAAAACAAAACAAAACAAAAAAACAAAACAAACAAAAAAACCCAAACAAACAATCAAAAAAAAAAAAAAAAGGAAAAAAAAAGGTAACTGAATCATTTATTCATGCAATTCTGTTTCTGTTTCCATAATGCTTATGACTCCATGGCAGTTCTTCTGATTTTTTTTTCTTCTATTTTTTTTAACTTTTTTTGTAAAATACAGTAGTCAATTAAACCACTTAGTATTCAAAATCTGTCAATTGCTCTGCTTGAATTTATATCGTGTTGGTTAAGACTGAAATAGCTGTATGCTCAGATATTGAAGGGTGCTTGCGTCTGAAGCAAAAGACAGCATACAGATATGTTAGAAGTAGAAAAGGTTTTTCTAGATAAAATGCCATTGGAAAACACATTTCATTCATCCTAAATCCCCACTTGCTCTGGGGTTGTTGAATAAAATAATGAGATGTTAATACAACATGTAAATGTTCTGAAATTGTTTCCTAGAGCACTTTATGTTGAGGAGATTTTATCAATTAACCTGGATAAATATTCCTGTCCTTAAGCAGGGAGCTCATGAGTTTAAAAACTTGAATAGCAAGCAAAATGCAAATCTTAACTGATCTGTGCTCCATTAAGTGATGGGTTAAAGGTGTATGACCTATTTAATAATAAGTGAATATGCATGAGTCCACTGGGGTCCATGCCATTATAGAAACACTGACCAATCTTTTGTCCCTCATGTTTACATATTAGGCACAGCAGAGAGGGAAATGTGAAGAAGCATCTTCATAAAAAGACATAGAGGACCAGCTTGCTGAATTGCTGAAGTTCTGCTATGACAAGACAAAGAGTTAATGCAGAAATCATTGTACAACACCAGAGAATGTGCTGCAGAGAAAAAATGCATTTGGCACACTAACCTAACTTGATCAATTCTGAGTAAAGATAGCATAATAAAGGAATAGCTAGGGAATTCAAAAAAATTCTAGACTTAAATTTTGCATTAACAGGTTTTAAATTTTCAGTCAAAATATGCTGAACACCTCTGAATCATATTGCTAAGGAACTTCCAACTCACTGGAGAAGCATCTCTGTGTTTTTTGGAATTCAGGTCCTCGCTAGAAATACTCAGTGGTTCAATCACCCACCTGCCACAGGCACCCTGATTTCCTTCAATAATCCCCATCCCTCTTCTATTCTCCAAAGTACTGATCGGTAGGATGGCTCAGTGTGTCACACGTACTGTAGGTGGTTGGACACTTGACAACCTCACACCTCGAAGTTGTCTCCTCAGCTGTTAAATATAGATCCCTATGTTCTGAAGTTTTCATTGCTGTCCCTAGTGTCAGACAACACACTGCACCCTGCCTGTGCTGAAATGCATTTTAATCGAAGCCTAGTCAGCATGTCAATTGGCAAAAGCTCGTGGAAGGAGAAAAGATGCAAGGCTGACTATTAAGACGAAATGTGAAGCAACTTCAGAGTCCATAAAGCAGCATTGTGTGTTCATGTCAAAGATTTGTTATGAGCAACAATTTCCCTTTGATTGTCTCAGATCAAACAGCACAACTAATACTGTACCTGTTGTACAAAGGTTTGATAAATAGGGATCATTTGTCACATTCTTGGGGACACTCAAATAATATTAACTTTAAAATTCTTACAAGTGACTACTCTAACTCCTTATAGACGGAAACCTTGAAGGTCATGTCCTAGACCATGTCAAAGAGGAAAGCTATTTTCTCTGGATTTCCAATAAAGTTTCACAAATGATTTATGATCTTACTGTCAAGAAATACTAATGATTGTGGGTCATTTATGGATTTCTGTTGAATTTTAATTACATCCACAGATAAGATTTTTACATTTTCAAATGTAACACTGATATTCAGAATGTGAAAATTTTAGAGATATTAAAGCCTTACTTCACATGAACATGTTCTCTCTGAGAATGAATGTATAATTACTCTAAATTAATTCCAGTGCTTTTGTTAGGAAGAAAAATTATAAGCTGGAATATAATGTGAAATACCACATATGTAGCACTAAAAGAGCTCTGAAGGGGTTATCCTTTTCATCCCTGCCCCATACCACAAATACATATAAGTAAATTGCACAGTATTTGCTTAACCTTGCATTAATGTCTTCCAGAGTGAGGAATTACTCAGTTTCTGAAATAAATTGCCTCACTATCCCATCACAAATGTCTTTGAAACCCAAATGTCCTTTATTACTAACTAATATTATCACTTTTCATCCTATCTACTGCAGCTATTATGAAAAAGCACAGTGAACATACTAAACATATATTTAAATAGTTGGCTAGTAAATCAAATTAACATTGTAAATGTGGAAAATGTTGTTCTTCTCAGCATTCCTGTCTCTTTCTTTCATGCTTCCTATTTTTCATGAGAAAGGTCACCCTATCAGTGCTGCTCCACAGGTTATTTATTAACCTGTTTCTTGTGTTCCCGAAAACTCTCCACTGCTTGTCCTGATCTGGCCACATTATTGTTTCAAGACTTCATACAGTATGGATTTACATCTACTACCAATGTATGCCAAGCTTAGTATAGTTACAGTAAAGACAGGCATTCAATAATAATAAGCACAATATTTTCTTTTATTTTCAAGTCTATATTTAGGGTTTTAACGTTGTGCTGCTCTGTTCTTTTTCAAGTCATCTTTGTCATATTGGTTTCTGGGGAAAGAAGATTATTTCAATTTTGACTGAAAAAAACCCAAAAATATTCTCTCATTTTGACTATTAGCTTGAAAGAGTTTATAGTAGATGATAATGCCTGCATCCCCAAAGTCCTTACACTTAAAAACAGTTTCTCAAACTTCACCTAAAGAAGGTGAATTTTCAGTCTGAACTATATCAGTGTATCAGTTAAAAAAAAAAAAAAAAAAAAAAAGGAAGGGGGGAATACAGTAGACAGACTCTTGAAATTCATCTGCCACCAGTCATTTATATGCTTTCCACTTCAATTTCTACACTGAGTAAACCTAAGGAGTTAAACTTCTACTTCATCAGGGAAACACTGAACAGAATAAAGCTGAATTTCTCTAACCTAGACTTTCTGACTATCATGAATTATTTTCCACGATAAAGTCCTTTCTTCTGGAAATCAAATTGTTTATTGGTATTTTGTTGCTTGAACAGGAATGAGTGTTTTTGCAGTTCTTAAAGTCTTTGCAATTAATAATAATCAGAACTAAGTGCATAAATAAGCTCAACAACTGTGTCAATGGTAAGAAAAACAAAGTCAGTTTCTTTGTAATTGTTAGTAAAATATTTCTGAAAGAAAATTTGGACTTTTGGCTAGCTAAATCTCACATTCGACATGCTGACATTCCCTATTGAATAGAGGATCATCTAGCATGTTTAGAGTAACAAAGGGTTGGACTCAACTACTTAATGGGCTGAATTATTATTAAAAAAAGAAAAAAAAAAACCGAAAAAACCCACCAACACAAAATTATATATATATATATATATATATATATGCTTCTGTTTTCAGTGCAGTAGTACAATCCCTTCTTAAGTGAAAACTTCTGCTGTCATTCTGTGTATATCTGTGCATGATTTCTGATCAACCTACCTGTTTTGACAGCCTCCAATCTGTTTAAAGTAAGCAGTTTCATATGTAAAAACAGCACTGGAAACACTGGGAAACCTGCATGAAATATATCAGTGTTGCACAAATCTGAAATAAACTCTCCCATTTAAACCCTACCAAGTGGATTATGAGCTGGATAAGCATTTTGAAAGTTCTTACAGAGCTGTGTTGTGAAAGATTACAAATATCCCAGTTGTGATGCCCAGAGCAATAGATTCAAGATCTGCTTCTACCAAAGACACTAGGCACTGCAGTCTGTCACTTGTTAGTGTGTTAATCAGTTTAAAGATGCTATTCTTACTAAATATTGTAAGATCAATAGGCTTATGTGTTAGGAAAAGTGCTAATCTAACCTCTGTAGAGCACGAAAAGAAAAGTGGTGCATTATTTTTATAATGTTGTTAATTAACTGTGATTGAAAAAATCCATCACTGTAGGCTTCATTGGTGTTTGACCATAACAAGCTCAGCTTTAGCAAAAATGTTAGTTATGTACTAATCATGAGGCCAAATGAAATTAAAATGCTAACAAATGTGTCCACTTCCCAGAGTTCACTCTATTACAACCTCAACTCTCTGCTAAGACATTTTGCTTCTGATGTTTTTAAAATTTGAAACCAAATGTATACATATGTACATATAAATTCATGCATATACATATATGGGCACATTTTAAAACAATACTTAAAAAGTTACTTTTATTTCCAAACATACATTTAACTGATGTGAAGTTTTCTCATGCTCTTACTGGTTATTTTGTTCCAGGGCTCCAGGAGCTGAAAATTATATTATTTAGCATAAATTTGCTGCCTGAAGGAAAAAACCAAAACCAACCAAACAAAAAAACCCACCCAACCAACCAGTGAACCAAACCAACAAAAACCAAAAAACCCCAACCAAAAACCACCACAAATTTTCTTATTAAAATATTATTATTTTCTTATTAAAAAGGGAAAAAAACCTCAACAAAAAAAAGTCGCAAACTTGAGCAGTGAACACATCTGGTGGAGACTCAAGTCCCAGATACTTCTTCCTGCCATGAGATCAGGTTCAGAATGCTGACACAAGAAGCTTAGTGGATAAGAACACCTGTGTTAGACACAAGTTTGGATAGAAAGATAATTTTGTATGTGTCTATAAGAGAGCTTTGGTACTTTTTGCTGTCTGGGGATACTAATGTACCTTGAAGACATAAGTTTTACTGTAGCTATTTGCTATAGATGGACACTGACAATATAACAAAAGGAAAAGGCTGAGACAATAATGGATCTTTAATGGGAAGAAGTACACAAATACCATGTTAGACAGTGGCCAACAAAGAGATCAAGTGAATTATGTTCTTCCTATTAACTATAGACCATAAAGAATTCTTGAATACTGGCAACAGGCCAAGCACCTGATACATGTCAGATAAAAGATGCAGCTCTTCAAGGACCTTGAGTGGATTGCAGGAACTCTTTATTAGCTGAGCACCATTTCAGGGCATCCCTTGTAATATCCTCATTGTGTTTCTGTTTTGTATACTTATCTGCCAATCTTGGGGACAAAAAGTGTAAAAATTTAATTTCAAAATCAAACCCTAATTCTTACTTAGATTATTTTTAGAGTCATCTTTTAGTTCTGTGTGGTTTTTATTAGAATTTTAGGTCTATTTCAAATCAATCCAAACACTTTTTTCTTTTTTCCCCTGTGGAAAGATCTTTCAGCTCTTCAAGTTTGTAGTTTTGTTCACACTTAAATGGTTTTAAAACTCTCACATTTTCATGGTATTAGAATTAACTGCCTGTTTCTACCACCATATGTAGAGAGGTCCTTCTTTTTCTTAAAGTTCCTCAAAAGCATACTGAGATCTTTTTTTCTTGTTGTTTGGTTGGTTGGTTTTGGTTTGTTATTTTAGTGGGGTTTTTGTTTGTTTGTTTTTGTTTTTTTAACAGCTAATTTTATAATTATATTGCTTAAGTAGAGCATTGTAGTGGGTTGACCCTGCCTGAATGCCGGGTTCCCACCAAAGCCATAGTATCACTCCTCTTCAAAAATGAACATGGGAGAGAAAATTTAACAAAGATTAATGGTTTGAGATAAAGACTGGGAGAGATCACTCAGCAAATTCTGTCACGGGCAAAACAGACTAAAGTTGGGGATATTAATTGAATTTATTATTAACAGAAGCAGAGCAAAATAATGAGAAGTAAAATTAAACTTAAAAACACCTTTCCCCTACCCCTCTCTGCTTCCCAGCTCTTTCTCCTCTCATCCCAGCAGTGCTAGGAAATGTGGGATGGGGGTCATGGTCAGTTCATCACACACTGTTTCTGTCAATGCTCAGGGAGAGGAGTCAGAGTCCCTCCCCTGCTCCATTGTGGGGTCCCTCCCACAGGAAACAGTTCTCCATGAATCTCTTCAATAGGATTCCATCTCATGGGCACCAGTTCTCCATGGACTGCTGCAATGTCTCTCACTCTTCCATGGGCCACTCCTTCAAGCAAAGGCTGCTCCAGTGTGGGACCCCAAATGCTGCCGAGTCCTACCAGCAAACCTGCTCCAGCACAGGCTCCTCTCCCCAGGGACCCTGACAGGTCCCTGCTCCAGCACATTTTTCCCATGGTGTCACAGCCTCTTTTGGACATCCACCTGCTCCATCATGGGCTCCTCCACAGCTGCAGGTGAATCTCTGCATCCCCGTGGACCCCCATGGGCTGCCCCACTGGCTGCAGGGCAATTGGAGCTCCAGCACCTGGAGCACCTCCTGCCCCTCCTTCTGCACTGATCTGAGTGTCTGTAGGGCTATTCCTCTCACATATTCTCAACTCCGCTCTTCTCTGCCTGCAAATATCTGACATTGACTTTTTTTGGCCTTCTTAAATATGCTATCACAGTGGCATTATTATCATTGCTGATTACTCAGCCTTGGACAAGGGCAGGTCCATCCTGTAGCTGTCTGGAATTGGCTCTGCTGGACATGGGGGAGGCTTCCAACAGCTTCTCACAGAAGCCACCTCTGTAGCATCCCTGGCCATACAAACACAGTACAAGCATATACACCCCAATAGCTCTTGCTGTCACCTAAAGGCACATTTCTGGATCAGTGTTGCCGAAAAAAATATCTCTCAGCATCTTACCTACCAGATGAGCAGCAGACTATGGCTTTGATATAATTGTTCCCTGACAGTTGTCAGTATCCTTCATGGCATTTAAGCCCCTCATTCTCCAGAAAGATTGTAAGATACACCGGTTTAAATAGGAGAATCTGGACAATTATGTCAATTTCAAATGAAAGGTTTACTTCTTCCATTTTTGTGTCCTTTTTTTCACAAAGCAGTGAAAAAGGCAACTTCTTTCATGACACACCACTCTGATTATCCTGAAAACAGATTGTTCTTCACCCTGAAAAGAATATTCTGACATTCTTTATTAAACCAGCTCCTCTTTTGAGATAAAGACCATAGCTATGTCATACTTTTTCACATAAAGAAATAGGTGTTCTGTTACTTCAGAAGGCAGCCTATTTCCCAGTTTGCCTGAAGTAAATGGTGTCTGGATTTATCATGCACCTCATTAAGTACAGTTAAATTCTTTCATGTATTAAGTGATTTTTCTTTGAGAAATACTGACTTGGAAAAATGCTACAAGTTAGCAAAAACTAAATAGAAAGGGAAAGCAAAAGACCATAATACAGATTCATTGACTGTAAAGTGGATTTCAGATACTGTAAACACACTTACAGGTGAGTAAGAAAGACATTATTTCTCTACAGTTATGGTTATTGCTACATAACAAGTGGCATAGCTTAGCAATTTCTTAATTAACTTCTAACATCTTTTTCATTTGGCTATTAGTAACATGAATCTATTTAGTCATGTAGAACGTGCCACTCACAATAGCTGTATTATGAAATACAATAATGGCTCAAAGTATGTTTGATGATTATTTTTATATTTTATCAACCTCAACTCACAGTAATGAAGAAAGATCATTAAAATTTTCTGAACACAAACTCTGTTTAACAAGAAAAGTGTCTTCACAAATTTGATCTTGCATTTTTAACTATCTTCGCTCTACCAACCTTTTCATGAAGAAGAAAACTTCTCTGACACATTTCATAGAATCCGCAGCTACCTCCAGTGGAACTTTCTTTAAAACCACCTTCTACAGAATGTCACATCTGCTGAGTGCTGAATATTCTCTTTTTTTTTTTTTTTTTTTAATTTTTTATTTTATTTTATTTTATTATTTTTATTCTATGTCAGCATTTATTTATCTGAAAAAAAATGACAGGATTATCTCATTTAAATCTGCCTATAAATCCTATTCATACAAAGAGGTGTTACACAACTTTATTCGAAGAAAAGGAAGTTTTAATGGCCGAGTTTGCATACAGAGTTGAGAAAGGCCTCCGGAGAAAGTTCGTGCCCTGAGCCCTCAGAATCCTGAAGAAAACATTCCCAGAGCAAATCTGGAATACTGAATTTGCCAGCCTGAATTTCTTTCTCTTCTCATGTATATGTAATAGTGATTCATCTGGCAGGTATGGGCCATGAACCATGCTAAAGAATCTTCCAATTGCTGCAGAAATGCACTATAATGAGTCCCATAAAAATCACTGAATCTGACACTGTAAGGACATTGGGAATATTAAAATTGAGATTCAGGTGTCTGGAGAGCATGGGTGCACATTACCATACATTTCTCTAAGCCTGTAAACTATTCTTGTCCTCCTGCAATTTACACACTGCAGCAATTAATTGTGGATCATTTTTATCGGATAATGGTGAGTATAATCAGTCAAAATTAATTGACAGCCCACTGGAACTTAAGGAGATTTGATTTTTCAGAGTTTTGAATCTTTGGAAACCTCAAATTAAAGGCAGACAATTAAGACTGATTCCATCAAGGACTGTTCAATTAATCACAATTTGTTTACCAATGGACTATAGAAGACAGTGATTTCCCCACATCCTGTGGTACCAAATATTATAATGTCAAATAGATATTTTCTTGCTGTGTTTTATTTTTAAGGTGGATTTCCATTTTCTTTTCTATCCCACTGGCAATTTAAGTAGTTCCTTATGACTTGCCATTCTTTTTCATTCATATCTAATGCTTCAGTTGTTAATATTTTTTTTAAATACTTTATGTGGATAACATATATAGACATAAAATTTCTTTGAGAAATCCTTATGATATTTTGTGCACAGAATATTATCCAGTTCATGACTGAAATGACATATTTATTTCATGTACTACCCTGTTATTTTTTAACAAAAAATTTACCAAAACATGTAGTGGAAGAACATCTGATAACTTGCCTGTTGCTTGTTATTCCTCAAATCTTTGATGGGATTAGTCAGTCACTTAGATTTCAGTTATAAAATCTAGATTTTCTTTCTTTTTCCTGGACTTTGGCTTTAGTTTATGAGAGGTACAATAACCATGAACTAGGAAAACTGGAAGCAAAATCTGACTTGTGTAGTTCTTCCAACAGTATGGGCTTCTCCCATCTACCTACATTTGCTCAAACTGATAAATGACAAAAGATAACTGTCAGATGAATTAATAGGCTCCAGAACAATCCTCAGAATCATGCAGATTCACAGGAGTTTTACATTCAGGTTATTCCAATATACCTTTCAACAATATTATATGAGACAGGTATGCTTGTGCCTATGTCTTCATGAAGTTATCCCAAGTGTGGAAAAAGATGAGTGGGTCCTCAAGGTATTTACTTAAGGTAAACAGAGGTTTTGTGAAAAGGCACCGTGCTTTCAAAAACAATAATTTATCTGAATGTTTGTTTTTATTCAAATTGAAGTAATTATGTACCTGCAATGGTCCAGTTTGAATGAGAACTTATAACTAGCATCACACTGCTCTGAATTTCTGTTATTTTTCCCTTTGCAACTCTTGTTGGAATGAAGAGAAGAAGGAGCACAACAAAGTTGTTGAAAGGGCTGGAAGCAATGTCCTGTGAGGAATAGCTGAAGACTCTGGGCTTGCCTAGTTTAGAGGAAAAGATGTTGAGGGGTGACCTCATTGTTCCCTACACCTTCCTGAAGAAGGGAAATGGAGAGGTAGGTGCTGAGGTCTTCTTCCTAATACTGAGGAACAGTTTAAAGGTGCACCAGGGAAGATTTAGACTGGGAATCAGGAAACATTTTTTTTACTGTGATGGTGGTCAGACATTGGAACAGGCTACCTGGAGAGGTGGTTGATGTGCCAGACCTGTCAGTGTTCAAGGGACATTTGGACAATGACTTTAACATGCTTGAACTTTTGGTAAGCCCTGGATTGATCAGATAGTTGCACTGGGTGATCACTGTAGGTTCCTTGTGACTGAAATAGTCTATTCTATTCTAAAGTCTTTAAAGACAAATCAAGACTAGCATGTTAGTTTGGACTAAGAGTGTGTTTTTAAATAAAGTTTTTTGACTGGCTCCAGTGACCTGTTTGGTGAGGATGTTTGGTCTATAGCACTGAGTGATTCACTCTATAGATCCACTCTTCTGGAGCACACACTGACTAGTAATGTTACTACATAGTGTCACTTCTAACTTCTGAGGAACAAAGAGTAGGGAAGTCAGGTAACTGTAATAACTTTTCTGAAGGTAATTAATAATTGGAAGTTTGGGTTTGTTTTGTTTTGTTTTGTTTTTCCTCACTGAAACCTTTGGGTTATGTGACTTCATAAATTTCAAAGAACTACCACATGTAAATATTGAACAAAACTGGGAAAAGTGATAAGATAGAACAGACTCTCTGTGTAGGGCTGTCAGTTTTGGGTACAACAGCTTTGCCAGGCCTTTATGAAGGGTTGATAAAGGTCCTATCTCCAGAAATAGAAGGGTTTAATATTCTATGGGGGAAAAAAAAATACAGGAATTGCAAAAATTCCTTCTGTAATATTGCCTTAGAATATGGAGCTTTTTTAAAAAAAAATATCCTGAAAGGAGAGGAACTGAGAACTGTAAATTGTCTGATGCTATCAAACACAAAATAAAAATAAAAAAAGATTCCCTTACTCCTTGCATCCAGTTAAAACTTTAGCACCAGATTTCCTGTGTCCCTTGTTGAATGCAAAAGGAAAGACCCTTTCTACTTCACATGGCTTATTTCAGTAACAACATCTGTTATGAGCTTTAAGGCTAAACCTGTAAACCAGCTTTTATATCCAGATAGCTCATACAAAACAGCCCAAATCTCAAAAATCAACGTAGTGGAAAATCTTTTCCCGATGAAATTTTACCAAAATATTGGTAGTGAGTCCTGTAGTAATACCTGTAGTCTTTTTGTCTCTAGGAGGGGAAAGATCATATAGGTTTTTGTTAACTCTCTCCTTACTTCATGCCTGCCCAAGCTTGTGTCAGGAATCTTTGGGAAGTACTGTATTTTAGTAAAACTATCACCCTGAAGAAATCTTCAGGAAACCAGCCAGAAAAGCTCTGAGGAATCTGGTTCTTAAGTTAACATAAAACCATTTTTACCTTTTAATCTTGTCTTGGAATAAGACCAGACAAACCAATAGAGACCACTGACTATTACAACAAGAAAGTATATATATTTCACCATCAGATCCCTCTTACAAAAATACATGTCAGTGTTCAAACCAATTAGCTCCAAATTTACAGCATGTTTGCATCAGGTAATTAACAACTTCTAATAAAAGGCAAGAGTCAGACAAGTCCATAAATCATATGCTTATGTAGCCCTTTCAAAGTCTGAAACAGTTTTTAAGGATTTCTAGCAAACAGGTGTCTCTGGAATTACCTGAAGTGCTCAGGGACCCAAAAGTATAAGAACATGACAGGTATAGATTTCAAACTGGAGTTTAATTGTACATCTGACATTGGAGGCTATGCACCAGTCCTGAGCAGTATACACAGAGCAGTCAGAGCATATGGCCTAACATAATGTATGACAAGCCCTGATTTAAAATAACATCCCTCGAGGGCTGAAAAGAGGCCCTATAGCAACGCTCCTATAATGTTTCACTGCCACTGTGGTTGGGCATACAAGTCTATTTTTATGTCTATTTATCAACTTAACAATAGTAGGAATAATAAATAGATTTTGCAATGGAATATGGGAGATACTTGCCATAGAAACTCTATGGTAAAGTTATGTTAGAGTTAGTACTGTATTTCCTAACCTGGTGGAGTGTGAATGGCAACAATCACTTCAAATATTACATCAGAAACTACACAATTCTTACTTTACATGACAGAATAAGTGGTTTGGTTTATTAAGGAAATGACATGGGTGAAGACGAAAGAGAGAAAAAAAAAGCAAAAAAGAAAGGAAAAGAAAGAAAGGAAAAGAAAGAAAGGAATTCAGAATTTGGAATTTGGAATTCAGAAGGAAGGAAGGAAGGAATTCGGAAGGAAGGAATTCGGACAGAAGGAATTCGGAATTCGGAATTCGGAAGGAAGGAAGGAAGGAAGGAAGGAAGGAAGGAAGGAAGGAAGGAAGGAAG
>JAWMRC010000089.1:69361936-69378786 GCA_035584755.1 Thripadectes ignobilis
AAGGAAGGAAGGAAGGAAGGAAGGAAGGAAGGAAGGAAGGAATTCAGAAGGAAGGAAGGAAGGAAGGAAGGAAGGAAAACCCCACAAGGAGCAGGAGGGAGAGAGGTTAGATTTTGATCCTTCACAGCTAAAAATCCAGATTATCTAAATGCCACACTTGCACATATGCCTGAAAATTGGTACCCTGCACTGTCTTTCCCAGGGTAACTGTAAAGTAATTGCTGCCATAACCTGCTCAGAATTGTCCCATGGTACTTTATGAAGCCCAGAAACACTGTGGTATGAACAAAGCAATCTGAAACCTCCACGTATCTGTTTCACTCCAGGTGTTTCGCTTCAGTTTCTCCATACAATCAGCATACTGAAAACAGGCCTGTAACACACAAGAAAGGGTGACAAATGTCCCTATAATTACAACTCATTTCGTCTAAAGAACCTTCTCTTCCTCTTCAGTTCTGAACCTTTCTGAAATCACATTTCCTGTGCCATAGAAGAAACCCTTTATTTTCAGTCCAAACACAATCCAAGGAAAAGAGAGGCTAAGGGTGGGCCCTGAATTCCAGCCCAAGGTTTTTAAAAATCTCTTGTTAAGAATGTTAGAAGTTACAAAATCTTACGATAAACTGGCAAAACTGGAGTAAGAATGTGTTTCAAAATTGGATAATACTTCAGCCATCTGCCATCTAACCTTGGCAGCATGTATATTCATTTTTATTTCAGCAAAGTTCCAAAACTTCACCCAGTAGTCATATCCCATTAATACGGTATATTTTCATAACTTCTGTAGAAATAATCACCACTCCTGACACAGTATTCCACTGGGTTTACATAATCTAGCTACAGATTCATGCCTTTCTACCTGCACTACATCAAAAAGCACGTTTACACCCACTGTAACCGTTTCAGATAAGCATAATGATACTGCACTTCTTAAATCCACCGTGTACTAGTCTCCTGCTCCTCATCGCCTATTTTCCTGAGATAGCATACTGTTGCCAGGAAGTTTAGGTTTTTATTATCACTGGTAGCATGGTTATGAATGATACTGATGTGATAAGGTGGACATCATGTTCAGCATCATTTCCTTGTGTAGATAACATACATTAAATAACATGGTGATAGAAGGGGTGACATACAGTTGTAGCAAAAACTGTTCAGTGATTGGCATTCAAGCACAATAAGTGGATTGCACTTAAGCAGCTGAGGGAGAGCATTCCCCCCATCAGGAAAGAAACAGGCTTTGCAAGGATTACTGAATCTCTGTAGTTATTTGAGGAAAGTAGTTCCCAGAAAGTTGCATTCCTTATCTTCTGGAAAAATCAGGTTCAAAGCCAGGTTGGATGGGACTCTGGAGCAATGTGGTCTAGTGGAAGGTGTCCCTGCCCATGGCAGAGGAGTTGGGACTGGATGATTTTTAATGTCCCTTCCAACACATTCTATGGTTCTATGATTCTACAAAATATAAAGTGAATATTCAGGGGCTTGCTATCCCTCATCTGACAATTTGTGATTTTGGTACAGAAAGATTTTCAGAAACTTGGCTCTCAGCTCAGGCTAAAATCACAAAAAAATCATGACATCCCAAATTTCTAGTACTTACTGATGTCTGGATCAGCATTCACTTCTGTAACTTTCAGTTCTCTGTGTGTATCGTTTTTAATAGTGTGAAGCTAAAAACAAGACAACATGCAGTTCAGCAGTTACTTAGGCAGTAAATTCTTACTACAACTCTTAACAAATAGCTGAGTCAATAACATGATGGGCTCTTCTCCCATCTCCTACTCATACCCAAGATGCAGGAAGGCTTACCAGGATGGGTAACTCCTGTCTTTGTCTTCCCAGTTTCACTTGCATGCTCTTAACATGCCCTTATCTGCTTATTCCATGCATGTTTATTCCACTCTGTCTTAAAGTAAGAAGCAAATAGCCTGTACCAATCTGTTAGGGGTGCATGTATATACATGTTCCCTCCCTCAAAACCTTCAGAAAACACTTCTCCTTTTAGCTTTATCACTATGTTTAAAGAATTGTATATGGTAAAGAATGTACATAGGAAAATGATCACTGCAAAACTATCAGTTCAGTACCACACAGGTATTCTAGAATCTTTAGATTGTTCACCCAAAAATTTAGACAGCAGAAATGGAAGAAAAAATATTTTGCAGGATCTGTAAGAGGGTGCTCACTATTACATCTAATGTACACCTGATTAATTTCCTTGAAGAAGTGCATCTACAGGAAATGTGGAATGTATAAAAAAATATAACATTTTGAAAGAAAAAACACTGTTCTTTGTATAGGTGGAAAGCTGACAATTTACCATGGGGATTGTAGGGAGAATTAGCTTCAAAGTGTACAAATGAAGAAAAATGTTACACAGCAAACCACAACAATATGTACATAAGGGTAGTAATGACTGTTATTGCCCAAGAGACATGACTGGTACTAAATATTAGTGGAAATGGCTCTTTACTTTCTCCTGTAAATCTGTATCCCTAATTAATACAAACCGAAAGCACAGCAGAATCTTGAGTTTGGACTTGTAAACCATCATAGCAGCATCTTTCAGCCCCTGACAAACACACTTATTTTCTTTACATCAGCTTCCATTATAAACAGTAACTGCACAGATGTAGAGGCCTAATTTCATTTGGAGGTGAGATAGTTTCATGGATTTTCCTTCCAGAAGAGACAAAGCAGACAAAGCCAGTGTGAGAAGTAAGAGGTGACATGCACGTACTTAACACTTTTGTATTGTTGCCAAAGGAATGGTAGTACCCTGAAACACAGTCTTAGGAATACAAGGCATGATTCCTCTTACCTAATTTAGATTATATAAGGAAATCAGGAGATTAAATCTTGCAGATATTTATATTTAATAAAATAAAAACATCCCTAAGCCTTATATTAAGATTCTCAGTCATTCTTTGCTTTCCCATTGACTGTGAATGAAACTTTTCCAGATGGAGTCCAACATACCTGCAGTGCATAATTTTTAATCTTATTTGAGAATTGAATCAATGTTAATCACAGACACTCACTAGGAATGTCACTAATTTTCAAATTGCTTTTTTCTATTTTAGTGGAGTCTGTAGATTTTTCAGTCAGATTAAATCTACAAAGGAGAAAACAGTAAAGTATATAGTGATGATGTATTCAATTTGTCAAACTACCCTGGTGACTGACATTCAGTAGGGAAATAATTGATCAATGAAAAATACCTCAACAAGATTTGCTAAATTACATGTTCAAGTATTTAGTGATGACACAGACTATTTTTATTTTCACATTTATTTTTGAACACTGATGTATTACAAATCTACAAAACTGGGTTTGGATACAATCATGATATACATAGGATAAGCACAGAAGCCTGGTGAAGCTTTTATTTTGTGAGCTTCTCTGAACAATATTTACAAAGATATCCTTCCTACTAACTCTCCTAAGGAATCATCTCATGAACTGTAAGAAAACTGCAATAATGATAATGGAATCAAAAGTCATTAAACTCTGCACCATGCAATTTTAGAGGCTTTTTCTTATGGTGTTTCGTTGTGGTTTTTTTTTGTTTTGGTTTCGTTTTATGGGGATTTTTTGTTTGGTTGGGTTTTTTTAGTCTTTGTTTTTAGGTATTTTTTGTTTGTTTGTTCTTCCAGGGTAGCTGGGGGGGAGGTGGTGCTTGGGTGAGGTTTTTTTGTTTGTTTGTTAGTGTTTTTTTGTGTGTGTGTGCTTTGTTGATCATTTTTGTTTCTTTTTTTTTTTTTTAACAATAATAATCAAAAAAAGAAATGGGTACTTTTCTCCTAGAATAATGACAAAAATACAAAATTAAAAAAATTAAAAACCAAAACAGCCAAACAAACAAACAAAAAGAAAACAATACCCAAACCACCAAAAAAAGGGCAGTGAGGATTTAATTTGCATTAAAAAAAAAAAAAAAAAAAAAAAAAAAAAGATTCCCTTTTATAAAGGAATTCTGCATTGTCATAAATAGAAATCATTAGTTCCCTTTTTTGGTGTGCAAAATAAGAAGTTTCTTAGAAGGTATTAATTAATCTCTTATGACTAAATTGCCCTATGTACTGCACTTTTTACTTATTTTAACTGTAGCATTGGCCTAGGAAACACACTTTCACTTACAAAACTTGTCTTTTTCAAGGAAAGGCACCTGTCTCATTATTTTTAAACTGTCTAATGTTTCCTGCCTTACCAAAATGTCTGAGTGGCTGCCCTATAATGGATTTTTTTAGGGATTTTTTCAGATACACTCTTAACAAGTGTCCTATTCACTGCACAGTGATGTCAAGAGGAATTTTTTCACTCCTTCAGCTTCAGACAGCTCTGTATAAGAAGTGTATTTTCAAAGCATGGTTTGGAGGTATATGAAAATCTTATTGACTGCTAGGATTCATATGACTAATGCCCATACACACTGATTTGAACACTTAGGGCTAAGACATTGATTTTTTGCAGCAGGCTTGGTTTATAAACTGCTGTAGGATTTTGGTACCCCACGTCAAGGCTTAAGCCTTAGTATTAGCATATTTTTCTGTTCTTTGTTAAATCAAATAGATTTTGTTCAGGCTACCCAGTTGCTTCAAATTAAAGCTATGATTCCCGCATGGACTTCAGCTTGCTATAGATTTTCTTAAAAATGTCAACAACCTCCTTTGCTCTGAAAAGATGAGCTTAGGCAAGATAACCTTTGCACAGACAAAGCACTTGTGTTTGCTGAACCTCAGTCCAGAGTCATCTGTAAACTGCTCTTCGGAAATCCCAAGTGTTTTTAATTTGTTCTGGACAGGAGAGAGAAAACATTCTATTTCTTTTCAACTGTGTAAGAATTATTAGAGTTTGAAATGAACAATCATTTTTGGTTTGTGGTTTGTTTGCTTGTTTGTTTTTACTGTTTCTCTAGATAAGCTACAGTATGACCAAAAAAACCCCAAAAAATGAAAACAAAACAAAACTATTTCCCCTGTGTTAATTAAAAATTTTGAATTGTTGTAGATCTTGAATTCAGGATGATTGTCATATTTAAATATGGTATTCTGGTGAAGGATACCTATTGCACAGGTATGTTCTTCACATTTACATAATGACATAAACTATTAGGAGAGTAATCCCATACATGAGGAGCACAGAAGCAAGTGAAGTGTAGCAGCAGTGAATGCTGCAAAAACCCCCATAGTCCATTCATCAGAAACATTACAACACCAAAAACTGTGATCCTGAGGGAAAGTTGTGTTTCATTCATAAAGTTATTCAAAATATGAAACTACCAGTAACAAACAAACAAAACAAAACAACAACAAAAAAAATGGAAAAGACTAGACAGGATTCCAGTGCTTCCTTAGGATAACAACGATTACAACATCCTCTTTCAACAGTGTCAAAAAATAGGTCTGCATGAGTAATTGGGGTTTTTCTTAGTTTTGTAACCAAAACACAGATATGGTACCATTTTTAAAACAGTACTTATGTAAGATTAGCTGATTTATGATTAGAACCCTAAGTATCTTCAAACTGCCTGAAACTAGTCTTTTTCTGTGATAAATTACAGTCATGAACACTGTTAGCCAAGCTGAAGCAAAATATGTCCCAAAATTATGCACTCAGCCTTCGTTAACATCTTTATGATAATGGCATAAGACTGGTCACATTATTGGTGCATCTGGTCTTATGGATTTAATTTCTGTTAGTCTGTTTAGCTTCTTTTTAGGAAGGCCATCATTAAGCTTCGCTGTATCATACACATTTGACTAAGGTTAAGTATGGATTGCTTTTGTTGTCTGCTAGATACGGAAGCAAAATCCTTACAAAGTGCTGAAATGTATCCCTGGCAACATTGACAAACACAACTTATATATAAATATGTTCTAAGCATAACAGAGAACACAAATCAAAGGTCATGAAGTGTTTTCAGTGTCTTTCAAAAGCATACAATAATTTTAAAAAAATAAATTAAAACAAAATAAAAAGAAAAATAGGACAGAGTAAGTGCCCAAACAAATTATCTTAGCCTTCTGTTGCTTACCTGCTGTCCATTTATATTCCCTCAAACCACTATAAATAATTGAAGTCTAACAAGTATATGTTTATTTCAAATTTTTGTGGGTTTTTTTCAAGTTTCACTGAGATTTGCAAAATAAAAAATAAAAAAAATAAAAAAAAGAAAGCAAAGAATCTATTCAAAGTGAGCTGGCTGATATGATACTGCTTCAAACTGAGGGGAAAGAATCCTATTTTACTTTAGTGGATCATTGATAAAATACTTAGCTATTAACTTTAATAACATTGGTACAAGTATCTAGCATTTTTGAGCAATATTTCACAATTAGAAAACTATGTTATATGGATTGGGTTTAGATAATCAAATGCCTCTCACCTTCCAAAAGTGAAATTATGGTTTAAGAGGTCAGCTAGTATTTTCATTCTGTTCCTAGGACTTACATAAAAAGATATTTTTTTGGCAAATGGAACATTTACAGAACAAAATGTCTTAATGTCCTGTATGAAATTACTGCTTGTGCTAGGCTTTTTTATAATATGATATTTAAAATTGGATAGAGAAAGCAATCTGTGGTTATAAATCTCACAGATCAGAGCCATAACCACAAAATAATTTTGTCCTAGACTCAAAATCCACTCATAATGCATTACTTGCACCCGAAATACACTCATGATCATTTGGGTAAAGAAGAAAATAAAGATAACTTGGATAACGAACAGTGGAAAACTGTGAGGTGTTCTGGCATAACATCACCGTTAATAAATAAATAGATAAAATAACCCTGGTAAAAACAAATCTAACAGGGTAGCTATAGACCAGAAAGTTGCAGTTGGGCAAGTTCTGAAGATTTCTGCCTTCTAAACAGCAAAGTCCTTGATCTTCCATGAATTCAGTAACATTGACCCCCAGAAACAGAGAAAGACAACTATAAACTTCGACCAACATTCCTATCAGGATATTTTGTTCAGATATCTTTATAATCTGATGTCTCACCCTTAACAGGAAGAAAGCAGACAAGATTTGTGGATGCTTGTGGTTGAAAAGAATGACAAACAAAAAAACAAAACAAAAAAAACCCCAGAGGCTCAGCAAAAATTTATGTAGATTTATTGGTAAATTCCACAATTTGACCAAGAAAAGTGATGTCCTACTTCCTTATGGATCCTTCAGCAGCCACACCCTATTCTTTCTCACATGATGTTATTACCAATAATCCTTAGTTTTCTCCATAGATCTCTCTGTTTTGGTTTGAGACATAAACACCAGCCCCCTTATCTTCTAAGCTTCTGTGTAACATTTTTACCTTAGAAAACAGATGATGCTAACAAACAATTTGTTACAGACTTCAGTGGCTCAAGGTTTTCATATGATGTAGCCTGGACAATAACAAAGATGCAGATCATATGGTTACACAAGGCTGAATAAAGTAATGAGGAAGCAAGGTTTTATTTTTGTGAGGTTTTTTTTTCTTCTTTGTTTTGTTTGGGGTTTTTTTCTTTGTTTTGTGTGGGGCAGGGGCTTGTTGTGGGTTTTGGGGTTGATTTTTGGTTGGTTGGTTTTGTTGTTTTTTGGTTTGGGTTTTTTTTTTTTTTCATTTTTCTATTTAACTTTTGCAATCATTTGGAAACTGTTTTTCTGATAAACATATTTGTCACATCTGTATTTGCCAGCTGGATAAGAGTCCACTAATACCAAATTACCACATTAATGTTAGCTTTGGAAGAATCTTCTACTCCTATTTCTGTTTCTCCTAGTCTATTTCTATGAGTTTGAAGTATCCCTAGTAGATACTGATAGACATTAATTCACAGTTTTGGAGTAGAAAGATGGTTAATTCGAGCTACAGAAGCAGAATTAGCAAATTATTAACCGTCATAAATACAGTAACCTTGGAAAGTTGTCGAGCCATAAAATACAGATCACAAAGACAACCCTCTGGGTGAAAAAGGATTTGGTATTAATGAGCAGTAGAGCACCATCACTCTTCCTGAGAGACAGACATAGATTAATCTGCTGTTCAGAGGTTCATAGCAAATCATGGGATGCCCACCTTTCTTTACACTGAAAATGCTTCTCCATTTACTTATTATGTTTTTCTCTTAAACACAGATTAATTTCTTCGTGTGGTGGTAAACTCAGTCTACACTTGCTGAACTCTAATAATTACCTTCTAATTTTATTTTACAATATTTTGTCCTAAAAATTTTCACCAAATATGATACTGGTTGATTGTTCTGCCATTTTTTTAATTTTATTTTTTTTTAAGTGATTAAGTTACAAAATAGGAGCCTTACTGTATTTTGATAAGAAACAATGAAGCATACATTTTTAAAAATAATTCTCATACAGCTTTTTTAAGAAAACATCTTCTATTTGACTACTCAACTTTTACTTCTCTGTATATCTCATCAATCAGGCCCTGAACACCAGTTATAAAACTAAACACAAAAAAAGCTCATTCCTTACTTTTAAGTCCTGGGATACAACTGAATTTTTCAAACTGTCCTTTATCAGTTTTAACTTGACTTCTGTACCAGTTTGGAGCTGAATTCGAATTTGAATTTCTCCAGAGGATTCAATGAATTTTTCCACTAGTTAAAAAAGCCTGGAGCTCTGAGATCTTTCCACATTATTTCATTGATATATAAACATTTTGTAAAATTTAAATTTTAATTAGCCAGTTTTGGTTTGGCTTATGTTAAATTCACTTATTCATTTATTTATTTATTCATTTACTTACTTAATTAATTAATTCTGTTTATTTCTGCCTACTTAGCCTACCACTTTAACTGGCTGTTATAAATTCTATCTATGCACAAAACTATTTTAAGAGTTTTTTTCATAAAGCTCTGCAAACACTAATGAACAAGCCTTGTGAAGGTGCAAGATGAAATTAAACTCATGGTTTATTGCAGCAGTTATTGTTGTCTACTGATCATCAGCCTTTTTTTTTTTTTTTTTTTTTTTTTTTTTTTTTTTTTTTTTTTATGGTTTCTTCCCCACTGCAGACATAGTTCTGAGAATGTTCCTTATATATTAAGCAAGTTTAATCTCTCAAGTTAATACAATATTTTCTGTATAGTTTTTTAAAAAGATTTGTGCCTAAACAATATAATAATTTGAGAATATGTATATTTTCACACCTGAAAAAGGAATAACACCTTAACAAATAATGGCATCTATCACAACTTACAGGCCAGCTAACAAAACACATGGTCCAAAGGACTACTTTTCCTTCAAAATTTGTATAGGTTTTGGTCAGTTTGTTTGGTTGTGGATTTAAGGTTTAGTTGTTGGTTTTGTTGTGTTTTTTAATGAGTTGTGGTTTTTTTTTCTTTACAATGGGAAAGATATCTGTCATCCAAATAGACTAATAATTACAGAAAGTAGTTCAAGAACTGAACAGTTTGAAGTCCAAGGTGACAAATACAACAACAACAACAAACCAAAGAAAAACAAAAAGAAAAAAATAAGAAAAATAATGCTGAAGGGGGAATTATTAAAATATATCAGAAATGTCTTATATTCTGGCTTTCCAATTTCTTTGTCAACCTCCTAAAGACTTTTTCTATTTTTTTCTATTTTCCCTTTACTTTCAAAGGTAAAGCAGAGTTTCTGTGGCAATGCAGATGAGTAACCACCTTGTATCACTGTTTTTCCAGTGTTTATTTCTGACTTGACCTATTTTAGACATTTCTGAGGAAGACCTTTTTCTCTGTATAAAGTTCTACCATGCCTGTCTTTTTTATGGTTTTAGCTCTTCCATTTTATATACCCTCTTAAGGACAACTATGGCAACTATAACATTGTATAATTTAAGCACAAGCCACCAAAAAAAAAAAAAAAAAAAAAAAAAATCTTAAAAAGAAATAAACTGTTTCGTACTTTAACTGTCCCTGTGAATATCTATGGTCAGAAATGTTCAGTTGAGGTAGAGAGACCTGTGAACCTTTGCTATCAGCATAACTGGACAGTATTTATGGTACCTACTTAAGGATGTTAGGAGTACTGATCTGAACACTCAGAATCTGTGTTTGTCATAGACCTTCACAGAACCCTGATATCACTGCTGCTCATATCTAATGCTACACTAAATGTAACATTATTAGGCATCGCATCCACAAAGCAAAAATTTTGGCCTTTTCCAAATGTTTATTTGACTTTGATGAAGCCCAGAACAATTTGGTGTTTGGTATATGACTACCTGAGGCGTTAAATCTCAGCATCAGATTTGTCTATTGACATGATAGCATAACTAGGCTCATTTAAATAATTTAAAGCTGCTGAATTGTCAAAATGAGGACCTTGAAAGCACTTACATATAATTCTGTTCCTACAGCAAGTAGATTTGGACAAAAGAGATGGAAACCCATTGTATGGGAGAAGTAGGGAAAAAACTGGAATAATAGAAAAGCAAGTAATAATGATGTTCTATGTATGATAATGATTACCTCTTCTATGAATTATACAATGAATAATTTGTATGTAATTTATATGACTTGAAAGCACAAAGTAGAAAACTGAAGGGCTTAAGGAATTATTAGCGTTAATTCTTTCTTCTCTGCTTTATGCTTACCAAGCTGAAAGAGGTCAGTTGGTTTTGTTTTTTTTTCCTGGCAAATGTTAGACCATAAGTAAATGTTACAAGGAAAGAAAGAATCCTTTGGTTTTCAACTTTGAAATAAGATAAAAAATTTATTTAATTGAAAAGGGAAAATCTGTGAAAAACATTCTCTACAAGAATAATCTCCCATGTCCAAATATAATGTTAAGGTGCATTTAGCTTTGTGATGTCATCAGCTCCTTGCAGCTCCTATAAGTCCCTTGGAGCCTTATAATGTCTTGCACATTACAGTGCTATGCGTAAAATTCTGATAAACATTTCTTTGCTGAGTGGTTCTGCAGTAAGCCAGAGTGAAGGACTGTTTAAAGCTGTATTTTCACCTCTTGGAAAAGCTCTACCAAACTTTTATTGTTTCCTTTTCCTATGATTCAAATCATGTATTGCAATCAGTTTGATGGACTCCCCATGAGTTCATTTTAAGCATTTCAAAGAGCAATTTCTTTGAGCAGCATAACAGAAATACCTGTTGAAATATTTATATGACTTTACCACCCCAGTGACTGAGGCAAGATTCCTAGTACAGTGTAAATATGACAGCAGATTTAACAGATCAGTGTTCACATCCATGAAGTTTTGTAATGCTTTATTTCAGTGGTTTAGAATGACTTCCAGGTTTATTTATAATCTGAAGCAAAGTATGCTTCACACTGATAGCACAATTAGACTCCTAACAGCCAAAGGTTCTTGCCAGTAATTTAAACCCCAGAAACAATCCTTTTCTAGGTTTCATTGCCAAAGCTTATGAATGGATTTCTTTGCTTGCATGGGCAACAATCCTGCTAAGGATCACAAAATCCTGACTGTTGCATTAAAGCACTTCTGACATCAGCCACTGGAGCAGCAAAGAACCCAACATTTGCCAAACCCTCCAGCTCTGAAAACTTTTTGAGGAATTGCTTTGTCACCTATATGCTTGCAGATGACAAGTAATAATTCAGAAATGAATTATTTTTGCTTAGAAGTAGCTGAGAGTCAGGGATTTCAGAACTGCCTGACAATCCTCTTCAGCCTCATAAACTTCAGTAAACATAAGCTTGACTTTTTCTCTCAAAAAATAAAAAAAAAAAGAAAGAAAAAAGCCTCAAGTGTTGATTCTCTGCTTTGCTTTTTCTTTTTTTTTTTTACAATATTTTATTTTATTTTTTTTATTACATATAACTTTGCTGTCTCTTCTTTCCTCTTAACCTCTCTTAACAAGAGGTCATGTCAAAATTTATATCAAGGCATAAGGAAATATGTGGTTGCTGTGTCATATCTCTGTACCTAGCATGGGACTTTCAGTGTTGAAATTTCTAAGTTTGCTATCAGCCCCCTCCTCCAGACTACTGAACTTCTGAGCACCCTGATTGTCCTTCCCTAAAGAATGTTACTCACGACCACTTAGACTCAGTCAATGACACTAACCTTTCAGGCCTGACAGTCCTACCAATTTTCAACCCACCTCCTATTTCACCAGCGCAGTCCATATGTCATCACTCTCACTGGAAAGATGCTGCCTCAGACTGAGAGAAGCCTTGCTATTGTCAAGGTAAGCCACTTTCTTGGTCTTCCTCTTGTCCACAGAGATAATCACTTCAATCACATTAGTCTAGCATAATTTAACCTTGGTAAATCCATGTTGTTTTCAGTCACTTTCCTCTCCTTCATGTGCCTGTACCCAGGGGCACAGATGAAACTGATCAGCCTCTAGTTCTCTGTATCCACCTGTCCTCATTGATCATCATTATTTAGAGAGCTAAATTCAGGCAAGCTGAATTCCAGATGTTACACTGGAACCTCAGCCTCTGAGGTAGACTTTCTTCTTGTCAAAGCTTTTCTACTGCTTGACATATATCTTGCAAAAATGGTAGAACTTAATTTTCAGTGAATTTCTGCACTTCTGGGAAAAAAACAAGAGTTGGAGCAAATGTAATTTGATTAAAATTGCTTGTATGCCTGTATCCAGAATCTCCGTGAGTCATCAGTCTTGCTTCAGTATTGACACGTTGATGTAATCATTGTCCTCATAAAATTCCTATATTTTTTTTCTATTGAGGCTTTTTTTTTCCACCTCACAAAAATCCACCTAAGATAAAATCTACATTTTTTTGGGCCTGTAGTTTAAAATGTCTGAAAATCCTTTTGGGCACACTCAGTTTTATACAAGTTGGTAAAACTGCAATAGACATGAGATGATAGTTCCCATTCATATACCGCCACAATTAAAAATTTGACTAACACTACTATGGTTCTTCTCTGCTGGTATACTCAAAGAAATGGCTTCAAAAATCAGAAGTTTCTTAATTTTTTTTATTTTTTCCTTTCTGCTCTGTGATGTGGATCCACTCAGGAACAGAATTTTTCACAATAATTATTTTTTACCTATTTCTTATCTTTTGCTATCATTTAAACTGTCCGAGTGACCTATCAGCAGAGAAATTAATGGAATTTAAATCCATTTAGATTAGTTTGCTCTGTTATGTTTAAATCTTGTATCCAAAGAAATATCTTTTTACAGTCTGACCTTAATTGGTAAGATACCAAAAAACTCTGTTTCTTTAGTATTGACACTCTGAACGGTTTACTTTATATGTCTAACTTCAAACAAACCTGTTGCTCATTGGCAAAAGACACAAATATGAATCCTGTCAGTGTCATTATCGCATTAGAAGCCTGATATCACAACAGAATATATGTCATGTGTTTGTGGCAAGAGGAGTTTATTAGCCTCCAAGAATATACAAATAATTTCTTGTAATTTACCCATGATAGCTAATGCAAAAGATAATTTCTGAGAAGAGAGTCTGTACTCTAACTTGTTGCAAAGCAAGGGATTGGTTAAAGATTTGGGGGGATATATTTTGGATTTTTTTTTTTTTTTCTGACATGTTATTATGTTACACATCTTTGGGCATTAGTCACATCATCATTTCTCACATAGAGAAGCACGTTCACCATCATGAAATGTGACATGGCCCAAGTAATATGTTGTCTGTAAAATGAGGCTTGTGCGTGCTTTTGATCTCAGAACCTCAAATTCTCCCTTTTTTATTTTTTTTTTTATTATTATTTTGCATAACAGCAGTTCTTTTGACGTTTTGGATGATCTCAGTATGAACAATTTTTCCATTTTTGAGACTTTAAGAAACTTTAAATGCAGTTGGGAGCTGGAAAAAATTTGGTAGCTTTACCTGCTTTTTCCACTCAGTAGAAGGATCAAAAAATTATATTTTCATCCCTCTGATCTTGCATACCTGAAGTCAGAACTTACCTGATGGTTAAGTCATGATATTTCTTGCAATGACAGAGGCAAAAAGAAAGCAAAAGTAGTCTATCTGCTAAGCAGTGTTCAGTCCTCTACCAGAAGTCTGTTTTTTCAGAAGGGGAACTAAAATGAGCACATAAAGTCCTGCTCAAAAAATTCCCAGTACTAACACTCATCAAAAATCCACAATGGGAAATATATGAAAAATATTTTTTTTTTTTTGAAAACTGTTTTCTCACAGGAATTCAATATATAACGTGACAAATTACTTCAGCCCAAGACACATAAGGAATCTGTCCTATACTGTACAGAATGATTAATAAATGCTTGCTAAGAATAACAAATTTAAAACTTATCAGAAAACCACAAACAGTTCCTGGTATGATACCATTTATGTGAAGATGCAAAAGCATATGTACCCTTTGATATTTACACAGAGTATACACAATATCTATCTGTAAATTCATATGCTTCATTATAATATTATAACAGGTAATATTCAACTTATCTAGGAAAAATAAATCCATAGTCTCAGAACACAACTAAGAAAGCTCTATCCTATTGCAGTGACTGAGAACATAACTGCTGTTACTATTATTTTCAAAAGTATTTTAAATAGGTGTTGTGAAAGAAAATGCAGAAACAGCATCTGCTGTCACAGGCTCCTGGAGTATAACACAGCAAGCTACTATTTCCTTAAGCATCTAAACTTCAAAACAACACTGAACTGAGAAAGGCAGAAAAGAAAGAAAAATATCATGGAGAAGGAAAAGTGTATGGGTTGGGATAAAAACCACAGAATTCTAGGAAGAAATAAGAATGTGTTCCCATTTATTCTGATCATATCTAAGGGCTTGATTTTAAAGTGGGATACTTAAAACAGCCTAATCCATGCCCCGAGGCTTCTAGGTGTCTATGTGAGTGTAAGTGGACGTAAGAGGCGCAGAGATTTCAGAAAACCTGTTTCTGTATTGCAAAGGGTGATTAATTCTTTTTGAGTAGAGCCTACTTCACTTAGCCTGATAATATTGTGTTCCTTGGTTGCTAGGAAAAGGGAGGAAAAGAGCTGTCATAAACAAGCAAGTAAGCACCCAGCTTGGTAACTCAAGATATCATCTCACTTTATGAAATTACATTGCATCCTCTTCTGCAATAAAGAAAAAGCAATGTCTTTTCAAAACCATGCTATAATATCGATTTCTTTTTCCTTTTATTTTTAAGTGGAGCTAGCTCTTCAAAATGTAGCAACACAGAATATCACTCATCTCAAGCAGCTACAGAGTTTAATCATTTGGAATAGACTCAAATCATAAGGAACAAATCCAGTGTATTCACCTAAATCAACAAGCAGCTCTGGAACACTTTGAGAGAAAAAGATACATAGTCAGACCAAATAGATCCTTGAACAATTATCTGTGCTATACAATCTGTGGAGTTTCTAGCCTATCTTTAAACTGGAGTGTTGTATTTTTCTTCCTCTTTATTTCTGCATTTAGGAGAGCTACTCCAAAGCTTCATGCCCCCACCCACACTCAGGCCCTTCTAAATGCCCTGGTACTTACAGTCAGCTCTTCTTATGAACCAATTTCCTACATACAGAGATGTGACTTCAAAGAAGTACCCATTAGATACTTTAAAATTTTCTCAAAAACACTTACATAGTGTTCATATGTGGACCTAAAAACAAAATAATCACTTTCTTGAAAGGGTTTGCCAAATCTAGAATGACCCCCTAAGGCTTTGCCTCAGGCACATTAATTGCATCAAATTTCAGACAACTTTCTCAGCTGTAGAACAATTTTTCAATTGAAAGATCACCAAAAGTCATTCTTCTTTGAAGTACAAGCAAGAATCACAATTTTGTTTCCTAAAGTCACAGCATTCTCTTGGTCCTTGACATTCTAGATGGTCTTCTAAGCAATACACTGAGAATCATCCTCTGATGATTCAATGCCATCAGGATGATTTAAACAGGCCAGTCCAATAACGCAGTGTAACTTCCACCAAAAGAAACCCATCTGCTCTGGCAGCCTGGGCAACTCAGCTCTGCCCCTGCTGCTATATCTTGGTCAAACATTTAGCAACTAAGGGTCACAGCTAACAGGACTTATAGTAGTTTCACAATCATTCAGCAGGTAATAGGGCCATACAACACTGACTGACAGGAAGGCCTGACTTTTTGACTCTTTAATTTACTGGCAAGCTGTATAGAATGATTCCTGGGAAAGGAGAAAGATTGGATACTTCTGTCAGAAGAGGAAATATTTGTTGTAGAGGAAGGAATACTGCAGAGTGAAAGAAAAAAAAGGCATTTTTGGAGCACTCCCAGATAGTCTGGAGAGTACTGAGTAAGAAATAGAGAAATATTGGCATCAAGAAAACTTCAAGAGAGAGTGGGACATTAAACTGGATTTATTTTTTTTTTTGAGTAATACTCACCATTCTTCCTCTGAAATTATAATACAAAAGTCCTACAACAAAAGGTGGGTGAGATAATGATGCATGTCATCAAAACAACTGACTTCCAAAGAGCTGCTTTACTGTTCCTTGTATGGGTTGCAGAAGGTTGAATCATCTCTGAGGGATATCTGCCTTATGCAGCTGCACAGGCATCTCAAAACAGTGACTAGCAGGAGCTGGTACCCTGAAAGTGTGCAATACACTGTGGGGTTTTTTTTATATAGGGTAGTGGCCTCTACAATAGAGAGTGCTTTCCTACTTCAGTGATTTGGTGCAGACTTCTGTATCCCTGCATACTGTGACTCTCCCAATCCTTTCTGCGCAGCCTCCATAATTTTTCTTGTTCACAAAACTCAGTGTGTCCAGCCCTCAACAGGAGGTTACACTTGTTGAGTGAGAAGAGGAAAAAAGCTGAGATCATCAGTGACTCACCCCTGACAGATACCGCAGTCAGTGATATAACTGACTGCCAGAGAACATGCTCCCAGATCTGTAAGGCTTTTGCCTCA
>JAWMRC010000089.1:69390583-69425073 GCA_035584755.1 Thripadectes ignobilis
GATTATTTACTTCAAGATACAGTGCTAAAGTAGATGTGTTAAAATTCTATTATATTGAGCAAAGTTGTGCAACCATTTTGTGTTAACTCTTATCTTTCATCTCATCTCTCTTGAGTCTGAGATTTGTATTTCATCACCATATTGCATGGATGAACACAAGGAAAACATAAAACTCTTTGTTACATCATTTTTCTTCAAATAGTCAAGAGCCTATGTTCAGGACTCCCTGAAAATCTCACAGAATACTTCCTGTCTCAGTCCCCTTTGCTTTTAAAGGGAAGATAAAAAAGACCAGTTAAGTTTCTTAACCACAGCAACAAAACAAGCTTGAGTTCAAAGAAACAAATAGATAGCAGAGTTCCACCTCTGAACTCTGTAAGAGGTCTCTGTGTGCCCTTCGGAAAAATACCCAACAAAAGAGTGACCTATCAAGGATGGGGTTATAATCACTTTAAAAACCTTGAATTTATACACAAATTCTCTATTGCTGTTTTTACTACATACAGGACAACAAATAAAAAGGCTTTTAATTTGGATGCTGTTTTGTTTCCTTCTACAAAACACAGTAGAAATCACTAATATGAAAAAATGCTCTAAAAAACCCCCTGAAAACTAAAATGTTCTTTTAGGCTTCTTCATTCCTGCAGATTTCAGTTGATCTGTCTCACTTTAGCCAAGTTAAAGTTGCAGAATCAAATTCCTAGCATCAAAGTTACTCAGAAAAAAAGAATTTCTGCTTTACAGGAAAAACACTGTTTCAAAACAGTTGTAATTTGAAAGTGGAAAGCCATCCAAATTTCAAATCTTTAGATCTCAATCACTGTTAAGGAAAATAGTTAGTAATATAACTTCATTCAGAACCTCTGAACCAATGTTTTTATAGTGTCAAAATGTAAGAGTTTATGTCCTACTTACTGTGGCATGCAGATACAATATTGAAAATTATGTAAAATCTTAATAAATGAAAGCAACAAAGATGTACTCAAACACCAATCCTTCCTTAGTGGATTCTAATTTTTGACAAATGAAATAGTTCCAAAAATGCTTTAAAAAGAACGAAGAAGTAATTTCCACTTCTGAAAACTTCAGGAAAATGAATTTTCCCTTTTACCTGACAGAATCTCTATTTGGTTTGATTAGCACCATATATGTATTCTGGTGTAACTGAGATTTTCAAGCAAATCCTGTGTAAAGTGTTTCTGCTTTCCACTCTCTCACACAGCACAATGCTAACTGAAGATGTCTTCCCTTCTCTGGCCTTATTCAATGCTGCTTAGCAATCTCTGAACACAAATCCCCTCTGAATAACTGGAGAAGACAGGAAGTACAAAAAAACAACTGTATGCAGGTAGCAAACTCAAATTTCAACTTGCAAGTGGAACCAATAGCCAAAGCTAACAAACAACAGAAGTAAACACTCCTTGATGATACTCCAGTGGCATGGAACAGGATACAGGTTTGTGGTACTGGTCAGGGATATTACTTCTATACAGACAGAAGTGATGACCCAAAGCTGCATTCACACACTGTTAAAGGAGAATCATAGAATCATTAAGGTTAGAAAAGACCTCAAACCTTTGACTGATTGCCACCTTATAAACTAAACCATAGCACTAAACTGCCATATACAGTCATTTATTGAACAATTCCATCGGCGGTGATTCTACCACTGCCTTTGGTAACCTGCTACAATGCTTGAACACCCTTAAAGAAATTTTTCCTGATGACCAATCTCAATCTACCATGGCATAGCTTGGGGCTATATGGTCCTGTCCTGACCCTTGTTCCCTGGGAGCAAACTCTGACCCGCCCCACCTCCCCGCTCCAGACAGGGAGTTGCAGAGCCTGAAGGTCCCCCCTGAGCTTCCTTTTCTCCATGCTGAGTCCCCCAGCTCCCTCAGCTTCTCCCCGTCAGACTTGTGCTTCAGTGTCTTCACCTCCTTCTGACTCTGTGGTCTGGCTGAGCACAACCCTTCCTATGTTTGTTCAGGAAATTAACCCAGGTGGAAACATTTGTCTTGTCAGGGAAGATGCCAGACCAGATGCTGTAGCTGACTGGTTGCAGTGGGCAGAAGTTAACTGTCCCGTTCACAGCCCTACAACTATATGGCTGCTTCAGAAAGAATTACCTTCCCCCAGGTTTTCTTGTATTCAGAGCAATTCCTGTACCTTATTCCTATCTGGAATTGGCAATACAGACTGATTAATCTGGTTCCAGAAGAGGCCACACAAGATAAAATTTTTGGATGTTTTTTAATCACAAGTGAGGAAAAAAACCTCCAAAACCCAAGTATGAAGCACAATTGTGATAATATAATATGAAGATTTTAGGAGAATGTGTCTGTCTTTAGCTCAGATAACAAACACCGCTTCAGATAATATGTATTTCATTTGAATTTATTGCACAGAATAAAAGTGACACAATCCCTAGATGTGGTAACATAATTTTCTCATTCATTCCCCACTGTAGGCCAGTTTTGGCATTTAACATGAAAGTATGAGGAAAAGAAAAAGTAGAAAATTGGTATTATGGACCTAAATTACTTACTGTAAATATTTTAGTTGCATTGACTTTATTCCTGTTTTGTATCATTTTTATGGATTATATTTCAGAGAGGATTCATATCAAGAATTGCCTGCTTTATATAGGTACTATATATTGTAGATTTAGGCAAAGGGCAAATTCAGTTAACTGTCTGTGTGAGTGCTGTTTTGCAGTGCCGTGTATATATAACAAATTTATTGTCAAGGGGATTCTAGGACAGACATTATTATTGCATCAGGTTTTAATCATAATAATTGATGCTGGCTGACAGTATAATCTTTTTGCTTATATTTCTTAGCTCTGGGTATCATAACTCTCATACACTTCTGAGTTGCAAATTATCATTGAGAGGGCAAAAAACGCCAGGCAAGCACAAGTTCAAACTTGATCACTTTCATAGCAATCCTTTGAAATACTCATCTACATATGCTTTGCAAGTGTTCTTTCACTGAGCTTTAAAAAAAAAATAACATCCTTTTTTTTCCCATTGAGAGCAGACTGACTCACTATACTTTTTGAAAACAGTCTCAGTTATTGTCAGAATAAAATAAAGATCATCAGATGATGCATACTACACATATATGAATGCTGGGGATAAATCCTCACTATTTACTTGTGCACTTTTCCCTAAGGATTATGCACAAACCCAGATGTAACCAAGACTAAAATTCTAGGGTATTTGGGGTCAATACTATTCTCAAGCCCAGAGATATATAATTTGCTAATTTTCACTTGTATAACACATTTATAAAAACCCCTTTATGTCACCTCTACCTTCAAAAGATCATATACTCAATTTTCTAAAGAAGAAACTCCAAAACCATAACAATCTTTTTGTTATGCTGGTTTGTAAAGACTAAAAACAATCTCTAATATAATCTGATTTTACTCTCTATTCTGAACTAAGTACTCCAAGGAAGTTGTTTGAATTTTTTGTTTTGTGATATTTTTTGTTCTGTTTGGTTGGTTGATTGTTTGGTTTGGTTTTTCTATTTGCTGTGAATTGAACTATTTTCTTAGCTCACAGTGTCTTCAGGCTGTATTGCTTTTCTTCACCAAGACATTCATCTCAGAATCCTAGAATCATTTAAGTCGGTAAAGGTCCTTAAGATTACCAAGTTTAACTGTTCCCCTTGGATTGCCAAGGCCACAACTAAAACTTGTCCATTCATATTTATGTCTGCTTCTAATTTTTATTAATTATTATTAGGTTAAAAGAAGGTGATGGTGGAAAGTAATTCTAACTCTAACTAACTAACTAACCAGTGACCTCAGAGGTAGAATATTTACCTGAAACCATTGCAAATTAACAACTTTCACCAGCATTCTTCAACTCATAAATTCATTGATCATTTAATTAATGCAAAAAACATTTTAAAAAATAACTTTCCTGCATCAATTTCAGTTTAAATAACTCTGTTTGAAAGGTCTGTGAAAAAATTTTCCTTTTCACAAATTATACTGGTCATCTAAACTGGAAAATAAACAATCAGGGTAAAATATCCATCCCTAGAATAAATTTTCTGAGCTTTGTACAATTTTGGTAACAATTCTTTTCCACTCAGAAGATTACCTCCAGTAGGATGTCTTGTGAAGCTTATCTCCATGGGCAAAGAACATAAACCCTTGGGATGGAGGCAGGTCCAGTAGTCAGGCATAATATGCAACAAGATTCTTCTATCCTGCTTCAATGTGAATATTAAAAAAAATCAATTAAAATATTCAACTGATAACAAAACTGATAGTCAAGGTATTGCCTCTCCATAAAGAATATTCCTATATCATTATTCAGGGGACAGTCATTTGATCACTTCAAGCAGCCTTACTCTGAGATTAGGCAAAAATTTACTTTTACCTTAATGCCATTTTAATAGTTTTTAGCAGAGATGAATAAAGTTTAAACTGTGAAACCTCAGAGCTGACCCAACTTTGTCCATCCAGACTTTGTACTGAGTACAGAAGGGCCATTTGTGTCTTGATCTCTGGCTTTATAATGTTGGCCATAGGAGACAGGGAGAAAAGAGCATTTTGCTTTGAATATGTTAGAGTAAATGATGTAGTTTTTCCAGAATCTGTGTATTAACTGTGAGGTAACAGACTTAATCAAAATTAAGAATAAAGTAATAAACATAATTCAACAAGGACAGGCTTAAGAAAGATTCAAGACAAGCACAATTTGACCCTCTTAAATGAGCTTTATGTAAATGCCTCTCAATGCCTCTCAGGGCTCTTAACGGTCCTAAGAATCTTTATCTAGGAGCCTCACACATGCAGATTTCTGGCTGACCCTAGATCAGAACTAGAATATTAGCCAACGGTACAAAGGCAAAACAAATTATCAACTTTTTTAACACAGATATGTTGGATACTAACAATCCAGTCCTAACTCTTGAATGTTAATTTCTATCCTACAAAAGCGTATAAACACAGGAGGAACATACTGGATAGTGTTAGACCACAGCCAAATAAGTAAAAAATGACTAGCCATTGGCTTGAGATTTAGCCAAATTAACAAGGAAACTACTGAGCATGACTTAAGAAATTGCTGGATACGACTAATGGTAACATGAGAAGCTGAAAAATGTTGCAGAAAGCTTTGTGAGTGAGGGTTGGATATCACAAATGGTTAAGGCAGAGTTATAGTCAGAAACACTTTGCTTCCACAGAGGGAAGCACTGGAGACTTTTGTGGGAGTCAAATTTTGCAGTGCCAGCCATTTCCCAGAAAAGTTATCAATAAAAGCCTGAGAGGATGTGGTTACCTAGGTAACTGTATCAGAAATTCCAAATTTAGTTTTGGATGTAGCAGAATCATGACTATTGGAAATGGGTGCAGGGATAGTAACATATTTAGGCTGTCTGTTGGAGTGAATCATAGAATGGTTTGGGTTGGAAGGGACTTTAAAGATCATCCAGTTCCAGTCCCCTGCCATAGGCAGGGCCACCTTTCACTAAAACAGATTTCTCAGACTTCCATTCAACCTGTTCTTGGACACTTCCAGAGATGGGGCAGCCACACCTTATCTGGGAAACCTGTGCCAGGGCCTCCCCACCCTCACAGGGAAGAACGTTTTCCTAATACCTAATCTAAACCTTTCAGTCTGAAGCCATTCCCCCTTTCCTGCCACTGAATGAACTTGTAAATAGTCTCTCTCATAACACCTCATGGCAAAGGTACTCCATCCCTCTAATCATCTTGGTGGCCTCCTCTGGACTTGCTTTAACAGATCAATGTCTTTTCTATGCTGGGTGTCTCCAAAGCTGGATAGTGTAGTGTCTATCAAGGTGGGATCTCACAAAAGCAGAGTAGAAGGGGAAAATCCACTCCCTCAACCTGCTGCCCAAACTGCTTTTGATGCAGCCTGGGAATTTCTGGGCTTCCAGCACACATGACTAGGTCATGTCCAGCCTCTTTTCCACCAGCATCTCAACCCCTTTTCATCAGGGCTGCTTGCAATCAGTTCATACCTGTGAAAATGACCTGTGGGGGAAACAAATCTAATTTGACAAATTAAAAAGTAATAAGTAATGCAGATAGGTAGCCTAGAGCAGAGCAGTAAACCAAACATCTTTTTCTGAATATGACCCAAGTCAAAACTTCCCTCTTTTGTTATCTAACTGCGAATGAAAGCAAAGTGCTTTCCCTCAATGGTAGAGAAACACCTGTGGCAGATTTGTCTTCCTGATATCATCATATCAGTCCAGACCTGACAGCACCAGCCTTGTCCCAAGCATTTCCTAACAGTGAAACCTTGGCAGTTCTTCAGGCAGTTTTTATAAAGAGAAAGGAACGCAATACTCAACCCTTGCAGCCCTTGTTCAAAGGCAATGCAACACCAATCACACATGGTGAACGTCATTAGAATAAATTAACTGATGTGTGTCAAAGAAGGCAAATATAAGGGCATGCTACTTTCCCTGGATGATTAGGTAGAAAAACAACCAAGACAAATCACAAGATAACAAAGTCATAGAATGATTTAGGTTCGAAAAAAACTCCAAGGTCATCAAGTCCAACCAAGATCACCACCATGTCAACTAGATCATGGCACTGAGTGTCATGTCCAGTCATTCCTTGAACACCTTCAGTGGGGTGACTCCACTAGCTCCCTGGGCAACCCCTTCCAATGTTTAACAACCTCTTCAATGAGGAAATTTTTCCTGATGTCCAACCTCATCTTTCTTTGGTGCAGTTTGAGGGCACGTCCTCTTGTCCTGTTCCTTGCTCCCTGAGAGCAGAGCTTGACCACTCCCCTCCTGTCAGGAAGTCTCAGAAAGTAAGAAGGTCCCCCCTGAACATCCTTTTCTCCAGGATGAGCCCCCCCGGCTCCCTCAGCTGCTCCTTGTATGGCTTATGAAGGTGTATCAGAGGCCAACTACACCTTGGTTTTGCTTGTTCTGAAAAAGTATTAGACTTTTACCTCTTTTTCTGTGCTGGCATTTTACTAATATGCACTTCAAACTGATTTACTTATCTATAACTTTTATTGCTGTTTAATATAACTTCTGATTTTAGCCTGGGATATTTCTCTATTGTTATATGTCTTTTGTAATTCACATTTATTTTCTTTTCCCTATATATCCATTTCAACACTCAGTTCTGAGGGATTCATCTGAAGAAAATGAAGTCCCCAGAGCAGCATTACAACCTCAGAGAACAGCAAAAATAATAATTCATAACAAAACTTAGTATCTACTATTTGTGTTGTTAAGCTTTATCCCATGATACTGAAAGGAAAATTGAGGTTATAATGCTTTTTATTTGCCCTACAAATCATTATAGAGAGGCACTTCAGATGCAGACATGCAGAGGTTTCCCTGCCCATCTATTAGTGTCGAGCCAAAATTTTCTTTCACACATTCCTAAAGTCAATTTCATTGAGTATTACAGAGAGGTAATCAATATTGCAAGTGATGCAGGGAAATACTTCTTATTTCTATAAAAACAGTGGTGTTTTCTGAGCCATGTAAAATATTTAAAACATCTGTCAGAGAAAATTCATGGTTATCCCTGTGTTTGTTTTCAAGACTAAATTAAATATCACAGTCACTATACAACACCCTTAGCTGGTTAGGGAAAAGAACTGTAACAGCAGTGGTATTGTTTTAAAATGACACACTTTCACTTGCAAATTCTAAAGAAAATAGTCTTGCTATGCTTTTTTGTCCATTTTAAACTTCTTCATACTGAAGTTCGTGCCCTTTTTTTTTTTTTTTTTTTCTTTTATTCTCCTCTTTTTTTGTTTTGTTCTGTTTTGTTAGAAATAAAATCTTTCATAACACAGTATTTCTTATGTGGAAGAAAGACAGGGATCTTCTTACAACATTAACTTACATTGCAAACAATCTGTTCTAATTTATCTTGCAATCTAGAATGCTGTGACTCAGAACTCCTGAACGCAATTACTACCTCTGCCCTGTGTGCAATCACAGACCTAGTGAGGTTGCTTTCAATAATAGCTTACAACACTTAACTGTCACCCAGTGGGACCTAAACCCAAATTCAGTGTAACAATGTCCACTTACAAAAATGCAAACCCACATGCCTTCTTACAGTTCAGTCACCTAAAAGCAAACAAACAAAAAACAAACAAACAAACAAAAAAACCCCAAAACCACAACCTTGAGAAACGTTTCAAAGAAGAATGATATTCAATAATGAAGGAAAATTCCTTTGTGAGGATTGAAAGGA
Source organism: Thripadectes ignobilis (assembly GCA_035584755.1). Taxonomy (NCBI): domain Eukaryota; kingdom Metazoa; phylum Chordata; class Aves; order Passeriformes; family Furnariidae; genus Thripadectes; species Thripadectes ignobilis. The sequence continues at coordinate 69,398,820 of JAWMRC010000089.1, forward strand.
TGGTGAGAATTTTCCAGTCAGACTCAACCTATTCTTTAATGGCCTAAGAACCTTTCACTGTCAGAAAGATTCATGGTAAGAAGTCCCACTGGATCTACAGGGTGAGCAACACCCTGCACTTTTAAAGTGAAGCAGGTATACAGTTTCAGAATCTTTGTGATATCTGAGAGTCCTGTGGCTGGGGCTGTCACAGCTTCAGGAATACTGAGGGTGGGCAATGGCATCTGCCAGCAGCTGGTGAGTTTCAGTGTCCAGATGTAAGATGTGGGGAGGAAGCCTCAGCCTGGAGCAACAGCCTGGGAATGACTGTGGAGTGATTCCTGAGGACACCCCAGGGACTACAAACAGAGGTGTCACTGACAACAGTGCAATTCAAATAGGCAGATGTCTGATGATCACTGATAGTCTCTGAGAATGCAGCAGTAGTTCTGGGCTCTGCTTCTAATTTTGGAAGTTCCCATTGGGTTTGGGCTGCTACTGGGGAATTTTGGTGCTTTACACATGAGGACCAAGCATACAGCTGCAGAGCAGGCATAGGAGTCAGAGTGGCAGTAAGTGTGGCACAGTGTGCTGAGACCCAGCCCTTCCCCACAGGGCTAGGCAGGATTACTGGGTGAATGTGGAGCAGTGGTCTCAGTACACCAAAAGGCTTTTGCAGCACCAAACAGTGGTATTTATCTTTGTGTTGTCCTAGACAGAGGTGGTGAAGGGGCTGGCCTTTGTTGCAGGGTGACTTTCAGAGTGGGGAAAGCTGGAATCCTATTACATTTGGCAAGAGCCACAAGAGCAGGTGACCCCACCTTCAACTTCAGAACAAGTACTATGGAGAAGAACAGGCAGAGATTTGTCAGAGCCAGCTGAATTCAAACCTTGAGTTTTCACAGAGGAGTAAATGAGTGTGAAAATTACTGTAGTCACCCTCCAGCTGGGGAGAGATGTCCACCCTGCTGACCTGCTTTGGTGATGTCTTGGGAAGTCTGCTCCTTGCCATGAGACCAGGATCCAGGATGCTGCCAAAGCTTTTTGAACCCAGCTACTACAGCTCTTCCATCTGGGAATGAACAGTGCTGCTGGGGTTAATTCAGAGCATGTCAAGGAGGACTGCAGAGCACTGGGGGTAGGGGTAATGCATGGAGGCTTAGGAGGTGCTTCCTCCTGCAACTGAGGCTGAAGGGCTCAAGCAGAAGTCAATTGATCTTTTGGGACAACACCTGATTGTGTTACTGATGGTGTATTCCGAACATTCACACCTGTGACTGCAGGACATTTCCTGGTCATGCACAAGGTACTTCAGGTGCACAAAGACAAAATTTGATTAGCAACAAATACAGGCATAGCAGCAACACAGTAAAATACTTCTCCCATTTCCCTTCTTATTGACTTTGATTCTTTGATTCTTCTTAATTAGAAAGCTTTTCTGTTCTGCAGCTGTAGACAGTGCTCCAAAACTGCCTACAGACTAGTCATGTTTCAACAGTTTAAAGATATGGAAAAGCCTGTGAGAACTGTGTAGGACTTTTGAATTAAGGCAGTTACCCAGAAGTCACCAGAAGCAAAGCAAATAAGTGTCAGTACCAGTTATAACAGCCACAAAACTGCCATGAGTTGTTCAACGACTTCATGAGACATCCTGAAGCATAGAGCTGATAAGCTCTGTAACAGCTTACAGAGAACATATTTGAATCTTGTTTTAGTATAAGTGTTGTTCATGGTCATCTGTAGTTATGTATTTTTACTCTGTGTGCAGCATGTTGTTATCCATGATGATGTAAAAATCTAAGGGGCTTATAGGTGTTTAGGTGTTAGACCTCAGAGATTTGTGCTGCAAATAGAAGAACATCTATAAGAGCTTTCTTCAGGAAGACCTGTCTGTTGCAACAATTTGAGATACAAATAACAATCAAAACAATAGCCTTGAGATTTCCCCAGTGAGTCAGCTGCATTATAGTTGGAAAACCTAAAGGCTTTCTTGATCTCTCTCCTGAAGAGGTTCTGGAATGTGAACCATGTGAATTATCATTGTTTAAGGAGAACTGTACAATGCAAGGGAGAGAAAAGAAGTGACTGCATAGGAGGGAGCAGAGCAATCTCACACTTGATACCCATCTCTTGGGGACAGAGAATTTGTCAGAGAGTGCATTTATAGCCATGGAAGATGTTCCATTTAATGTATTTGGCTAGCAAATATTGTAACTGATTTCTGTGACAAGGATCAGGGGTCTCTTCCAGATGACTTCTTGTAGGCTCACAATGGGAGTCATTAAATGCAAAGTATATCCCAGCTGCAGTTGCCTTCTTCCATGCCTTCCTTCATTTTGCCTCTGTGATGGTGAAGGTTGCATTTGTGCACAGCATTTGAATGAATGATTTCTCTACCTTAGCTTCCAAACTCACCTGACAAGCTGTCTCCTGGAATGACTTCCTTGTCTCAAAGGAAGTGGCATAGCCTAATTGATGGGGGGGTATTTTTTTTCTTCTGGGAAACAACTAGAATGGCAGCAAGATAATGTGACTTGAATTTTGCTTCTTCCACTTAAGGTATCAGAATTCACTCTTGCTTACATCTTTATATCAATCTATATAGGGCTCAAATTTTTGGCCATGGGGCATGTCCCAAGTTCTAGTCTGAGTGTACAGTACAATTCAGGATGAACGTAAGTATGCAGCAAGCAGCCAGAAATAAAGATCATGTGATTCTTCTGTGAGAAGAGGAAGACATTGCAAACTCAAATATTTTTTGATAGAAACATGAGAGAGGAGACTGAGAATACAAAAAGTAGCAGAAATCTCTGGAAAAATACATTGGTGGGATAATTATTTTAGGATGGGATGAACAAAAGCAGCAGTTTATTCTTGTCTTACACAGATGGTACAACATACAGAACCAGCACAAATAACTTACAAAATCTCATACACCATGCTTCCTCTTGAAGAGCTTCTATTAAGTTACAACACCATAACAAATCAGGTATTTAGTTACGACAGATCTCCAGACATGGATAGTCTCCCATTCAAGGAGTTATTATTTTTGTAAGCTACTTAGACAAACATCATTTTTTTACATGTTTAATACAGTACGGTATCCTTAACAGAGTTCAAGATATTCACAATGAGAATTGAATACTTTATAAAACAGCAGAATTTCTCATCTCAGTACAGGTCTACATTTGCTCCTACCTTGTCTGGTTTAAATTGTGTTACAAGTCGTCTTTACTCAAATTTTCAAGCTAAACATTGCTTTAAAATGAAAATTTAAAAAAAAAAGAAATCTCTTTACAGGGGTTTCAGATTTGATAAAAGTGCCTCTACTTCCCTTTTCTGCTCCTACCCCCACCCCCCAACAACAACTGCCATGTAGCCAGTAAAAATATTAACCCTCAAGCTGCTACAGAAACCCAAAAAAAAAAAAAAAAAAAAAATCATGACGACTTGTTGAATGCAAAATGAAAGACGATCACAGCCTGGCATTAATTCAAAAAGATGGAACTGTTATGTACTAATGTCAGATTTTGTTTCCATTGGAGACAGATGACTCCAGTAATCTGATTTTTAGATATAATGGACTACTTATGGGCCAGTATACACAACCTCCATCTTTTTTTTCAAGCTGTCCCACTCTCTTTCATGCAATCACTTTTAGTGTAGGTCTTTTCTTGCTAGAAATTGTAACAACTGTGGTTATGTGATACTTAAACTCTCCCAGTCTCCATTGGATCAAACAGTATCCCCTTATCTATCCTTATCCATGGTCCCAGCGACATTGCTGTGTTGACTTAGAAGAAGAGTTTTGCTCTGTGATTGCACTTCAAATCCCACTGAAGTCTGTGGGCATCTTTCCTTTCTCTGGTGGCTTTGGATTAGCTCTGCTTGAATGTGGCTGGTAAACTCTAGCCCTTAAGCAGTTGATCAGCCTTCTAAAGAAATAATCAAAAAAGATTCCTCTCCTTTATACATACAATACGCAATATTTTTACATTGAGCATTATCATAAAAAGCATGTTTATGTTATTTTGAAAATGTATTTTTACAGAAATCTATAAACACTGTTGTATCAAACACATTCTCAAAAACTGGAGAAAATACTGACACAAAACCTGGAAGAGCCTCAGTGGAATTCTTCCAGTACTATTTGTCTACTTGCATATTTCATATTTCAGTGTCCTTTCCTGCAAACATAGTTTGGCCATATGAGAACAGGTAAAGTAGACAACAAATCCCCAATAGTTTTTAATAGGACGTAAGTCTGTTGTTTAATGAAAGTAGTTTGACATTCAATGTATGTTTGTGGTTTGTTTAACCTGGCATGCCCATCCTGTTACCTTTACTCACATTGAGCAATACCTTAATTCCCAAAGAGTTTCATTCACTTCAATGGGACTACGCATGACAAAATGATGGATGTAAAAATACTGAAAATGGTTTTCCAATTTTTAAATCCTTCTTATGTCAACAGCCATAATCATTATTTTCTTCTTTATATATATTGTAGTTGAAAATTAAGCGGGACTAATATTTGCAAACAATTCTGTATCAGAAATTAGTGTACAAACTTTAGGAAATAATCTGCTTATAGTTGTGCTATAATTCTGACAACCTAAAAACCTATTTGGTGTGACCAAGACTAAATTTCACAGGTCTAAATGCTTTATTTGTACAGTTATTATAGTTACACTTGAAATTTCTGCAGCCTGACACAGTTTAAGTTTAATTAGAGATGTGTCACACTGACATGAAATCAAGATGTTATTTTCCCTTACCACCACCAATTTTCAGTACAATCAGTAATGTACAATAATTGATATAATCTAAGTGAAATGCACTTTCGGAGTACTTTGTTTACATAATTCTCAAGAAATTATAATGTGAGCTTGGTTTCCTATTCTGCAAAAGTTTAAAAATGCTTTAAAGTTGGTATATTGGTAGTGACTGTAATGGCATTAGTTACAATCCAGGAAGTTAAACTGCAGAATAAGGTTTTCTTCTTTGTGTCACTATATTTTTTATTATTAAATGAAACTAAAAAAAAAAAAAAAAAAGCAGCAAACCCAACAACAACAACAAACAAACCCAAAACCAAACAAAAACAACAAACAAACAAACAAAAAAGAAACAGCATTACTTTAAGTACTACTGAATGGTCAATATATGATTGGTGAAAAGTGGTTGACTGTAATATCCTGTGTGTTACTTCAGCTCAACAGAAGTGGTTTTTTATGGCTTGAAATGCTTAAAGTGTAATCCTACCTAGAGGAAAAAAATGCAAGCCATATCTAACCCCAAATTCTAACTATACTGTAACGTGTACAGTCACCCGTAAAAGGAGCCCTTTTAACAAAAAAATGTTTGTTAACTTGCTCAACAATTTGAAGAATATATCTATTATGGTCACTGTAATAAAACAAATTATATAAATACATATTTAAAAAATCCAAGTGTAAGTAATTATATAGTATTTCCACACATGAAACAGCTAGTGGCACGTGACATGATATGTAAAACAAAATGTTGAAAAACTTCATTCTTTGGGATGATCAAAGTATAAATAATCAAAACTTACAAATAGTAATTAGTTTTTCATAAAAGAAAGTTTTTAATGGAGGGGCAGAAGGAATTCAGCTCCTACTCACCCTCATTCCCCATGGCTTTTATAGATTCATCCCCTTATCAGTAAGCCATAGGTGGGGTTTTTCGGAGCTAGTGGTGTATTATGATGAGATTATCTTCTTCTATGTAACAGTACTATTAAAGTTTCCAGTGACTTTTTCATCGAATATAGTTCCTATTGAAGTTTATAGTCCTTCAGAAGTTACAGACTATTTAAACTCTAGAATAATATGAATCTGTTCCCATTATGTTAAAGTCTAATGAAATAGAAATTCTGTTATTTGCTGTGAAAATTTAGTTGCCTTCTGTTCTGAGAATTTAATTCAGTTTTATTTCAACACTCCCCCACTCCCTCCAAGAAAAAAAAAAAAAAAAAAAAAAAAAAAAAAAAAAAAAAAAAGAAAGAGGAAAAAAAAAGACTTATAATTAAAAGCTTGTAATTATATATAGCAAAGGGGGGAAAAAAACCCCACAAAAAAACCCGAACAAAAAAACCCAAAAAACCAAAAAACCAAAAACCTGCTCCTTGTCTATGGAAATATATATGTAGTTTTTAAAGTTCTAACCCCTCTCTAAGCCACTAACCATCACATAACATATGCCACTTGGCAATTTGTCTCCTAGGATATTCACAAATTTCTTTCCAGTGCTCTCCACCTGTTCCTTCTGCTGAAGATCCCAAGATTAACCGGCCAATGACCTCATTCCTTGACCCCCTGTCTGAATCTAAAACCAGAAACTCAATGCTGATATCATCAAGGCCCTCACAAGGAATGTCAAAGACAAACAATTCATTGAACACTGCATTGGGGGTGCACTTCTTCACATGGGTTTTCTTTTTAGAAATTCTCTTCTTAGCATGATACAGGTTCACTTTGACATAAGGGTCTGAAATGAAAAGAAAGAGCACAGATCAAATATTGAACAGTGTTGTTTAGAAATTCTTAATCTAGTTAATGGTAAATTCCATAACTATCCAGTGTAATAACATGACAGTGAGTAGATGTTTCAAGTTATTAAAGATGATTCCTCTTATCCAATCTTTTTGTTTACACCTGATTTAGCCCCTTGAAGCTCCCTTTATGGTCACCAAGACGTGATGAAAATAGCCAGTGGAATTCAGACTGTGATCAAGTGCAGGTGCCTACTTTATGAGATAAATCCTGTCCTGTAGTTCATTAACCCTAACATCTCTACTACCTGCAAAGGTGGCCTGAGAGTGAACAAATTTCTGAGTGCCTCTGCAAAAAATATGCATCATTGTGTATTTATGTGTAACAGAAATCTGCTTTTCACATGTTCTACCAGGGAATAATCATCATCATAAGACTCATGATAAGAAAAGCCCCAGAAATGAGGAAATGAACTTTCACTGAGAGAATGGATGTGATATTTTTGCTGTGGTTCTACCAAAGTCAATTATCTTGATCAAATTGCTGCCACAGATTCTTACTGAACAAATTTGACACAAAAAAAATACTATAATGGTATGTTTTTTGTTAAGATATATATATTTGACTTTACATCTGTGCTGTATTGTTATTGAACAAGTAAAGGGAATATGTCCATGCTTTTAGTTGTCAACCAACTTTTGTGTTTACATTACTCATTGTGATTCAATTGTTGTGAGACTCCCTTTTTATTGTCTTCAACAGTGGCCATATTTCTTCTTTCAGATGAGTTCTATAACACTTTTAAAAAATGATCCCTTTCAAGTACTTTGACATTTATTCAGTGGGCCTGTTTCCATGTTTTTGTTGTGCAGTGATGTAGTCCAAAATCTTTTCTACTCAACTCAGACAAACAAGATATTCTTGGTAAACAATCACTTTTTAATCATCGAGAACAGTTGAATAGTTAGTTAGTTAGTTTGTTTGTTTGTTAAAGTAATATTAAAACTGACCTGTATTTAGAAATGTTATGTCAAAATTATCAGATTGAAATGGTGTGATGATTAAAAGGTATTCTTGCCTGAACTAGCCATATTCTACCAAAAGTGGGATATATTAGAATACCTCTTCACTTTCATACTCTATCACCATAACAAACATTTTAAAAATAAGGCTTCATGTAATGAAAATGTACATTGGCTTTGAAATAAATATGTGTCATACAATCATTAAAAATATCAAAATCCATCAGTGGATTCATACTGGTTTTCTGTTCTTTTTTTTCTTTTTCTTTCTTCTTTCGTTCTTTTTTTTTTTTTTTTAAAGGACATTTTCTGGCTGTTTTAATGTTACCTCTGACCAACTGCTAGATAAGGCAAGAGTGTTTCACTTGATTTCATTAACTCTATCAAGAGACCTTAGTACTAGCAATCAAGAAAACCAAGGAGGTTGTGAAAATGGAACAACTTCTGATTAAAAAATAAAATAAATCTCCTTTTTAAAGGAGGTTCAATTATACCATTGTTTAGTTTGTCCCATAGAAACACCATTTCACCCTCCTTGTCCAAGATGAATGTTGGGATGAGAGGAAAGTCACAGAGGAAATGATAATCCTCATGAATACAGCATGCTACTGACACCTAAATATCTGTTGAACCTGGACTTACTGATGAACAGCAAATAATGAGGAACTGCCCAAATGAAGTAGGTGTCTAGGTATAGCAAAACTGTCAGTAGAAATACTATATTCCCATTGTAATTAGTGATGCTTTACTGAGGGAATCAGAAAGAGAAAAAAATGTATAGCTTTAGTCATAAGAGAAAAACAAGTAAGAGAAAACGAGTGTGTTGTTTGCATTTCCTATAGTGTACATGAGTTTGCTGTGACCAGGAGGGTTTTTTTTTTTCTTTTTCATCAAGCTATTTTTCCACCTGCACAAACCTCAGCCAGGTTTAGTCAGTTGAGATCAGCTTGCTGTCATGCTGTCTTCATGAAACCTCCACTGTCTCATGTGACTTTGGCATGGATTGTTAAACCTGCATATGCTCTCTTTTAGTGGAGTAAATTGTTGAGCTCAATTTATATCCTTTCTCCTCCTGATATGTGAAAAAAATTGAGATCAAAAGGAGGATTTAAATGAAATTTGATGGCAATTATCTATACCTTTGTAGCATTGGGTCCAGAATAGGTTAATTTCTAGCTAAATTGCAGTACTTCTCTGTATGAGAAATAGAAAAGCTCTATTATTGTCTGTAGTAGTTATTGTCCAGTTTCCCCAAACTACTTCATCTTCTGCTTCTTTCAAACAATCCTGTCAAATGAAAGACTATCAGTTCTATCAAGAATCAGCAAGAAATATGGTACAGTAGTCCTTTCTTTTGTACTGTTGTTTTTGTACAGTAGTCTTATCCTTTTATATTGGACAATAAATTTTATACTGTTATTATGTTATCTAGACTTATTGGGCATGTAAATGCAGTTCTAGAATTGGTTTCAAAGGAGGTTTCACTGAAAGAGAACTGGCAGAACACAAGGAGAGGAGAGGACAGAACCTGTCCGGTCTTAATGCACCCTAAGTTTAGATCATGATAAAACATCAATGTTATATTACACCCTGCTTCCAGCACTGGATTAGTTCACCTTTTTACTTTACCAAAGAAATTATAGTGCTCAGTGTTCCAAATTCAACACATCTGTAACTGGTTGTTTTTCTTGGTAGAAAGCTGAAAGAAACCTAACCATGATCTCACTCAATACTGATCTTCTGCAAATAAACTGATTTTTTTCATCATAAATAAAAGCTTTTAGTATCTGCAAACAACATCCCATACTTATGGCAGTTCTGTCCAAGACAATCACAAAACTCATTGGTTTCCACTGCTAACAGATACCACCTTTCTTTTTTTTTTTTTTTTTTTTTTTTTTTTTTTTTTTTTTTTGGTGGCATTGAAGGACAGATTTGTAAAATACACATCCTAGAAATAAAACATTGACCTAGATACAAATAAAATGAATAGGCTGTAAATAATAGAAACACCATTTCTGCATTTATGGAATATTTTTAATCTTCAAAATGCCATATTTCAGCTGTCTTCTTTCATTCTGCTTCATATTCTTAGGGCATTTTCATTATTAAAGCCATTACCTGATAATCCTGACACATCAGATTTAGGTAGATGCCTGGCTTTTAAAACCACAACAGTGAGTGTGTTTGTTGTAGACTGATAACAGAGAGACACCAGTAATTCTCCACGCCCAGATGATTTCTGAGGAAAGTAAAGAAAAAGAAAATAATAAAAAAGAAAGAAAGAAAGCTATTTATAAACAATTATATTGACAGAATTAAGAAGATTTATGAAATGTCACATAAGTGTATGTTTTGAAACTGTAGAAATAGCTACAACATATGGAACTGTACAGCTTTAAATGGCAAATATAGTTTTGCTTCTTCTGTAGTTATATAATTTTTCTTATGGTTTGCTATTATTCTGAACAAAAACAAATAAAAAATAAAAGAAAATATAGGTTGACATGGTATGATTAGCTTCAGAGGGTGAAACTGAAATCCTAAATCCTGAAGAAAAAATTCTCAGTAAACAAAAAATCATCTCAAATAAAACAAAATTCTATATAGATATATTGGGGGAAAAATTTAATAAAGGTAAATAAAAAGAAAATATTTTTAACAGAAAGAATTCAAACTGTTAGTGAAATCTTATTCCCTGATACTTTCTAAAGCAGTATAATACACATAAAATAAAAGTGAGATTAAAGATTTTTATTATTATTAAATTTAAATTTGCATTAGTTTATTTTGTGGGAAGAAGGAAAACAAGAGAAACAAGAAAAGCTAGTACCTTCTTTACCAGAAAATCTAAGAAGTTATCAACAAAAGATCAGTGACATAGTTATATTTGTTGTAATATAGTGATAGACGTGTAAAATAAAAGTATTAGTTATAGGTATGTTGTCTAGTAGACATTTATTTGATTTGGCAATGTGCTTGCTCTTTGAAAACAATCAAATTGAAAGTCAATACACATTTCACTTCCTTAGCAGAGATTAAGAGGAGTGTGTGTGATGTGTGTACATTTCCGTCTTTCAGCTCTGATGGCTGTAAATAATCCTTATACTCTGAAATGAAACAACAGGTTATGAAGTATGTTTATCCCAGTGAAGTCAGTAAGTTTTGCCATTGAATTCAGTAAGGCTTTGGCTTCTCCCTCATGTCTTGCTATCTTTAGTAAAGGTGCAGCCTCTGTCACAGTTCATGGGAGAGAAGGTAGTAACAGAACCAAACTGCAAAAACAGACTACTGCATCAACAATATGGTCTGTAATAGGTTCCAGCTCCATAAATAAGACTATCTACATTCTTTAAGAATCTTCTACACAACTCATATATTTGAAATGAAAAATTTACTTTGACTTTGGGTCAACTTAAGAGAGAATGATATCAAATAGAAAAGAGGAGGGAAGAATAAGGAAAAAATACATATATACTTGTATTATTTCATATAAAAGCAATTAAAAGCAAATTAGTGTGGATTGAGGCCCTTGACCTAACACATATCAGCCCACACAAATAAGAAATTAGAGATTAGGACATTAGCAATTTCTCACAACAAGCTCATTGTAATGTTTAGTTTTGGTTTACTTTGTTTTTGTTTTGATTGTGTTTGTGTAGTGGCTTCCCCACACTGCCATTACAAAAGCATCTCCATGAATCACATGGTGAGTTTTTCTAATGTTTTTTCCAAAATTGTGGCAGCATTACCTAAGAATCATAGCTAACACTAGCACAACACTTCTAAAGTTTAAATAAATATGTTACCCTAACATTTCTTTTGATGATCTCTCTGTCCATGAGCAGCCTTCCTTCTGAGAGTTCAGTTCCAGCGAGGGGAATGAGGACTTCTCCAATGACATCATCTCTGGAAAATCTGTCAAAGCTCAAGACCATGAAGTGAAGTGTTAGGTCTTGAATTTGGCTATAGGGGATCCCATAAAATGTGAAAGTCTCATCGAAAGCTGGATCTAAGGTTTTTCTCAGCACTCTGGTTTTCACCTTATGCTTTTTCTCAGGCAGGATTGTCATTTTGATGTAGGGATCAGAAGTCATAGACTGTTCATCCATTGCTGGCAGCCCACGAGCCTCTTTGATGTTCACTACAAATGCCTTTTTCTCAAAGTTGTACTCTAAGGAGAAAAAGAGAGTTCCTAGCTTATCTTGTTTGTCTTCAGATGACAGGGAAGTGATGGATTTTAAACTATCAGGGGATACTGAATCTTTCTTCCTTTCTGCAAAATGCTTAGGAGATGAATTTTCGAGATCTGGAGTGCTTTCCATTTTTGTGGTTGTTTTGGGGAAGTTGCCATTTAGATCTCTCTTCTCCAGGTCAAGATGGAGAGAATTCTTTGGCATTGCTGATTTGTTCTTTGCTTCATTTTTATCATCTGCTCCAAATTTCTTCTTGCTGTTGAGATTCTCAGGGTAAATATCAACACCCTTCAGAACATGGACAAATTTATATGGAGGGGTCTTATTGGATTTGGAAGATTTGCGTTGGCAGCAGATCCAAGCAAACAGGGAGACAGAGAAGACAAGGCCAAATGCACTAAAGATGCCAACCACTGTAGGAATTTCATCTGCAAATCAAATAAATAGTAACAAGCACATAAGCAGCAATGCCTTATACTCTGTGGGATATTTAATAAAGCAAAAATTTAGTAAAACAAACTGATATGAGATGGTAACAGCAGCAGCATCGACAGACCGAAAGTGCTTTGCATTGCACATATTGCTCGCCACCTGCAGGCATAAGAGTGCAGTCCCACACCAAGGCACATTTGTTAAGCTAGTATTTTTCCATACACGGAGAGTTAGGGAGGAAAATACTATTCCTATCCTAATAATAATCACTGTTCATAATTTCTCAACTATCTCAACCCTCTGTGTGTAGTTTCTGAGTTTACATGTCTGTGAGTAATACCAACCCTCAGAAGGTTTCAGCTTTGAGTTTATGGGGTTTCATTGCTTAGATAAAACATATGCTGAAATATACATTACTTATAGATAAATTATCTGCTTTTCATACTGTTTCCTAGAATACTTTGTACACTCAATTAACTCATTTTTTATGGTCTGATCCTATAATTGCCTAGAGGTATCTCCTGAAAGAGGTGAGTTTAATTGGATGTTAGAGCACTCAACAGTTTCACTGGGATTTTCAATACTTTGCAGAAGGAAGTCTATCAAAAAAATTTAGAATAATTATATACCAAGTGTCTTTTCCAGATGGATGTGACATTAGATAGTCACATGTGAGTTCAAAGCTGAAAAAAACCTGCTATGTGTATCACTGATAACCCCTAAGCTTTGCATTGAAGACACTATGAATCAAAGCTTAATGATGAGTTTACAGAAACGGTCAGCACTTCTTAGAAGTATGTAAGAAAAACATTAAAATATAATTCTCTTCTACCTGAACATGAATCTTATTCTTTAACTGAATAAAGAGAAACCTGAGCAAGTGATACAACCTCCATTGCCATGTGGATACATTACTTACATATAGAGTATCATTAGCCCTTCAAAGCATGCATCTAAGGGTAAATGAGCACATCTAATTGGAAATCCAATTTTGCCCATAAGTAACATTACTAAATGAGTTTAAACCTCCCACAATGTAATAATTGGAGCTTAATCTTTATTCCCTGCAACAGTGGATGTCCAGTAGAATATTAATGGGATGACATTGTTTATGCATAAAGGCAATTATGTAACAGTGCTGGTTCTCTCACAAATGCTCATTCTGGATGAGTAAAACAAGACTATCAGCCCATTACATGTCACTAATTCAGCTTCCTCCAGGTAAAAGCTAGAGAGATATGCACTGCCTCTGTATCTCTGCTTTTTAATGGGATGATTCAGAAAAAAATCCACAACAATACTATCAGAACAAAGTAGGACATAATGTTCCAGCACAGAAAAGATCAGGCCTGGCTATTAATTTCTTCTGACAATATTTGTGTCACTTTCCTAACGCCTACAAGCTGTACCTGTCTATATACCTAACTGTAAAAACTTAATGAAATTACTGAAAATCATATACATAACCAAAAAGTATTTTTCCTAAGTTAAGCACATAGCTTTGAGTTTCAGGAACTCCCTGGGCTTCAGAAATTTAAATATACATGGTATAAAAGAAGAAGGCTATAAGTAATTGAAAACTAATCAGAATACTTTAATAGCTTTTAAGAATGATTTGCACATTTATAATACTTCCTCATGAGATGATAGACTTTTTTAGTAATGGATATTATGTTCTACTTTAATTCTACAAGTACTGAAAGCAGTGGTAAAATCAATTTGATGTTTAAAATATTAATTATCTTTCTTAAATAAATAATTAGAAAAGCATGATGTCATAGGTGTGTTTAGAAATATCAAGTGGGTGGAATAGGAAAGAAGATGAAACGGTAACTAAAATGGGTTTATATTTACAATTAGTTATGTTACAACTTGAATTTCTTGCTGTTGTCATAATGTGAATCAATTGGTTAGCATTCAAGGCAGTGCGTTAATAGGAAGCATCACCTATTGATTCTGGGAGAAGTTATTATTGCAGTTATGTGATATAAATCTGTTTTCTCTTCACTTAAGCCAGTGGAATGATCCTTGAATGAAAACACTGCTAAAGCAAATATTAGGTACATTGGAGTCAATATTTCTAAAGCAGAGTTCAGAAACATTTCCATTTACTGCTGTTTTGAGCAAAACAATTTATATATGCACTTAATAATGCACATAAACCACTGTTTCTGAAACTTCTGGTGTCACACGATATCCAATGCATAGAAATGACAGTACTGAAAAGTTCATTGTCGTCTTTGCTATTCTCAAGGAACCCAGATTGCTCCAGATGCAGCTGCTCAGCTAAAAACACTGAAATCCTGTATTTTCATCTTCCTAACAATGTCTTTTGCAAGACTACCTTACACTTTAACTAATGATTGACCTACAAAGAGAGAAAAAAATGAATGACAATTATTCCAACAATGGCTTGAACAAAGATTTTCTGTGTGGCACAGGATGCATTTGCATCATTTAACTCTGAAGCCATGCTACTTTAACCAAGGCACAGAAAACAACCCCAAATCTCTCACACTCAAAAATGCACCTACACAAACCTCTTATCTCTTCCAGGACTTTGTCAGCTGGAGGGGGGAGTGGGGAGGAGGGAAGAAAGAGAAGGGAGAAAAAGCAATTTCACACAAGTTCGAACAGAACTGGTAGATACGAATGTTGGGGGGGCAGGTTCCTCCCAACAAGCTGCGAGCTGGGAGGCACTAGATGGCTCAGCACAGGCTGCACTTCTCCTGGGGAGGAGAAGAGCCGCCGGCCCCCAGGATGGGGATTCGGGGCTAGGGATGCACTCACCGAACTGCTGGCGGCTGTCCGCGATCGGAGCCATGTTGGCGGAGTGCGGTGTCCGCGGGTCTTGAGCCTGTGTCCGCGGGTCTTGGGCCCCTCTCCGCGGGTCTTGTGACTCTGCCCGGGGGTTGGAGCCGCTGTCCGCGGTGCTGGAACCGCTGTCCGCGGTGCTGGAGCCGCTGTCCTGGGAGAGGGGTCTGCCTCTCCGGATGTCAAGAGACCTGTCCGGAGCACCAAGCGCAGTGCCTTGCTGTCCCCCCGGCTCTCACAGAGCCCGGGATAACAGTCTTTTCCAGCGCAGTTGGGGGAAAAGAATATATTACAGAAAGAAAAAAGAAAACAACAACAAAAACAACACCCAAAACCCCGAGACAGGAGCGGTGGGCACAGTGGAGACGAAGGCAGTGAGGGGACTGGAGGAGAGGGGGGAGGGGAGCCTTCGGTCCTCCTCTTTGCACACTGATTTGCAACCCCCTTTCTGTTTTGGCTCTTCTGAGTAGCTCCGCTCCGAGACTAAAGACGTGGTTGAAACCCAAATTGACGCAATCCTGACGCTACAGGGCTGAAATCAGCACCTTTCCCTCCTCCCTTCCCCCCTCCCTCCCTCCCCCCCCAGCCACCACACCCTCCCTCCCTTCTTCCCTCTCTCTCCCTCCTTTCCTCCCTCCCCCCTCGGCCCCCCTTTCTCGGCACTGAACACGCACTCATTGATTATTTAAACTGCCTTGTTGCAGGTTATGAGCTCCCCCCCTCTATCGGACACAGACAGTGAAATGCTAATGTCTGTGATTCAGCGCACCTTCTGAAATACATGGGTGTGCCTCTTTTGCTGGGGGAGAAATCTATTTATTTGCTTAATTAACTATCAGCTGGACATGTTACAACAACGTGAAAGAGTTGTCAACCTGAGACTGTCCAGACACCTCAGCTCCAACTGCAGGGTGCACATTTTTCCTATGATTAATGTGATACACTTACTGAATTTGAGTCATGAAAACTCCGGATGTGATTTGTCCCTGTGCCTCCTCCTTGGTTCCTCCCACCAACCACCCCCACAAAAACATTCAGCCCACACTTTGGAAATCCTCTTGACCTTCCTGCAGGTCTAGAAAAGGGATGACTTTGCTTGGATATTTCTGGATTTTATTGGTTTAGGTGTCTGTCTGCCAGTGTGAACTGAGAGTGTGGTGTGGAGGCAGGGGCAGTCTGGCAGGCAAGAGGAATGGGTGGGAACAGGACAAGAAAGCAGGGCTGCTTGCAACTAGAGGTGCTACAACATATAATAATCCAAGCTACCTGCTGGTGAAACAGATCTGCAAAAGCCAGCACCTGGCATCTGACTCCTTCTGGATTCAAAAGGAAGCATAGCAGCCAAGTCTGGAGCCAAACTGCTAATTCTTCTGCATAAATGGGGAACAGGTGTTGTTGCTTTTCTAAATAACAAAATCCAGATGCAGACATTGTTTGGCATAGTCTTACTCCATGGTCAGCCACTTGGAAACTAGCATGTCCTGTCCCACTTTAAAGCAGTGAAGTCAGTGAAGATCCTGACATTTAAAAAAGAAAAAAAAAAAAATTAAAATAGGAAGTGTATGGAATCATAGAATCATAAAATATTTTGAGTTGGAAGGAACCTAAAAGGACCTTCAAAGTCCAACTCCTGGCCCTGCACAGAACAACTTCAGGAATCACATTGTGAACCTGAGAGCATTGTCCAAATGTTTCTTGAACTCTCTCAGGCTAGGTGTTGGGACCATTGCCCTGGGGAACCTGTTGCAGTGTCCAGCCACCCTCTAGGTGAAGAGCCTATTCCTAATACCCAATCTGAACCCCCTCTGACAAAGCTTCAGACCATTCCCTGGGGTCCTGTCCCTGATCCCCACACAGCAGAGATCAGTGCCTGCTCCTCCTCTGCTCCTCCCCAGAAAGTTGTCCCTGCAATGAGGTGTCCCCTTAGTCTCCTCCAGCAGAACACACCAAGTGCCCTCAGCTGCTCTTCAAATGCTTACCTTCAAGACCCTTCACCATCTTTGTTGCTCTCCTTTGGACACTCTCCAATGGCTTACTATCTTCCTTATACTGTGGTGCCCAGAATTGCCCCACTATTGCAGGTGAGGCCGCCCCAGTGCAGAGCAGAGTGGGACAATCTCCTCCCTCACCCAGCCGGCGATGCTGGGCCTGATGCCCCCCAGGACAGGGATGTCCCTCCTGGCTCCAGGGCACTGCTGACTCGTGGCCAACTGCCCCCTGACCAGGACCCCCAGGACCCTTTCCTGGCACTGCTTTCCAGCATCTTATTCCCCACTCTGTCTGTACATCCAGGGGTGCCCCATCCCAGGTGCAGAATTTGGCACTTGTTGAACTTCCTATTGCTCATCTATTTCATTTGTTGAGGTTTCTCTCCAGGGCCTCTCTGCCTTTGAGGAAGTCAACAGCCCCTCCCAATTCAGTCTTATTAGCAAGCTTAGGCTCCTTTCATGTCAACATGGTGTCAAAACACAGCTGAATGAAGTGCCTGACATATCCTGAGAATTGAGAACCTGTTGGTTTACAATGTTTATGCTTATCTGTTTCTGTTATACCTTGAACAACTTGGTCTTGGTAGGGTAGGTTCTCTTTCAAGAACAACCATATCCATTACACTAATCTTCTTTATATCTCATTCCATTTAATAAAGCACCACACAGTATAACTTGCCACCACTGTTCATCTTACAAACTCTTGAAGTAGAATGAACTCAGGCATTAGAAGAATAAAGAAACTGGGTTTTAAGCTTTTTTTCTTGGTTTTTTTTTTTCTTTAATTGATATGTTTTGGCAGTACAATTTTATCTGAAATCTTTGGGGTCACTTGTTGGCACCAACCAAAGCAATTCTGGTTTAGCTTCTCTCTTCTTTCTGGCAGTCCTCCTTCCATCTTCTCTGCTATCCTCTTCCCTTTCTCTATCCAAAATCCAGCCTTGCTCAAAATGTACATCCATTGAAGGTAATTACATTTGATTTGAGACATTCCAGGTATAAGAGCCTCCAGACATGACTGAAATAAACAAGATCCTGGAACAAATTTGGAGTTAACCATGTTTAACTTGAATGTTAGTCTATTGTAAGAAGTTACTGTGCCTGGACTCTAAAAACAAAAGACTGAGAATCAATATATGATATATCTTGGTAATGTGTTTATCCTATTTGAGCAGGAATATGTTGAACATATAAATTATATTGACAGTTGAATTATTGTCAATGATTTTTGAAGATTTTTATCTTTTTTTTTTTATTTTTGAATAAAACACAAGACATTGTCTGTTGAAATATACATAATTTATGGACCATGTGGAAATATAAAAATGATTAATTCAGATTTTCTTCTCTTTTATTTCTCCTATGTTCCAAGGATACATAAAAAAGCTTTTACACAATTTGTATGTCTTTACATAGTTCACAGAAACAATTTCCTTCAGCATTCATTGTCTTTTTTTTTTTCTTTTTCCCTTTCTTTTTCTTTTTGAGGACAATGATGAGGAAATGGGGAAGATAATTTTTTAAACTTTTTTTTTTTCTTCTTTTCAAAAATTCATTATAGTTCATACCAAACTTTAGACACTAGTTAAGACCTGAATGGCATTTTGTGTTGTGCAAACATGTAATAGAATCCTTTCTCTTGGCTCAGTTCTGTGCACATGTATCACATTAAAACAATATAAAAACGATTTTACAATACCAGGTCTCTGTCTTTAGAAACTTGAAACTGCCGAGACTGCGATATACATAAACATGTGCAAAATATATAAAGATATGAAAATGAGGTAATTTATCTCTTTATTGCATTTGTCAGTGCAATGAGAAATGCCTTTTTTTATTTTTTATTTTTTTTTCACAATGCTTGGGAACTTTCTGTATTTAATACATGACTCCACTGAGTGGAACAGAGTATTCCCCACAGAAAATACTCGAGGAGGAGGTGGAGCACTGAGTTGCTGACACATCTTAAGACAGACACACGTTTGCTCCTTGTGTTGTGCAAGCACCATCTAGTGTACATCTTAGACCCACCAGCAGCAGATGAAGAACATACACTCATGTAGACAGTACAAACACAAAGATACATAACCAGTTTGCTGCTGCTTCATTACACTTCTGACAAGTGGCCAGAGGGAAAATAATCATGTAAACCCTGTGTGCTTCTAAATCAATTAAGTGACTGCCTGCCATTTCAGTCCCACGCAACAGCAATGACTCTTCATTTTGGTGCCAGTAAGTTCTTCACATTTCCCTCTGTTCTAAAACAAACATTCTGCATACTTCAGTAAAACTTCACACTGTTTGCAACAGACTTTTCTGTATAAACTTGAACTAGGTATACTCACTGTCCAGCTATTATTACTTTATTTCTACAGCAAACAATAATTTCAAGTATTTTCAACTCAGAGACAGAGCACTAAAAAAAGCTAGTTCAGATTTTGCCTGCCCTGAATTGAAACAGATTGATCATCTGAAAAAAATCACAGTATGTGATCTGTCTGACTGTATCACAACAAGACCTTCCGTGGTCTGAAAATCAGGTTACCCGTGCACATGCATGCTCAGAGCATCATCCTGCTGCTCCCAGAAGAGCAAGTGTGGTTGCTTAGCGACAGAGTCTGTACACTTCCCAAAGCAGATAGTCCTCAAAAAAACATGGGTCTGAAAAAGGTGGGCCCTCATCCACAAATGTCACTGTCCTTTAGATCCCAAAGCTGGTGTGTGGAGAAAATCTAATCCTCTCTCTTCAAAACAAATAAACAAACAAAAAAAGCCCAAACCAAACCAGCAAAACAACCCCACCAAACCCCAAAATTAATTTATTCTAAACAAGTTTCCCCTCCACCCTAAAAGTGAAACAGCATTTAAAAATAAAACTCTGTGATTTATATGTATGAGGTGAAGCTGAGGAAACAACCCTTTTCCTTCTCTGTAGAATGCTTTCTGGGACTTCACATTTTCAAAAATAGCATATAATTTTGAGTTCTGCAGTTGCCAGGTGCCAAAGTATAGACATTAACTAATACTATCTGGGACATATAAAAATCAAGCCCTCCAGCCATGCTTACATAAAAAAGCCTCAGCAAGAACACTGATACCAGAACCTGATTTAGAGACTGAAGAGTATTCAGTGCTTGTAAAAGTCAAACAGCTTCAAAGATATCTACAAATGCTTTGTGTAGCCATACTCTGCTTAATTTCCACTTCAGCTAGCTACACAATTAGACAGGCAAAATGGTCTAACAACACTCCTTGTCTTACTTATCACCCTTTGATGCTTCTTAAATGCCTAAAGGTATGTCTTTGGGTGTCCAACACAGGAACCGCAAGCCTGGATGTGTCACCTGAAGACTCAGCTTGCTGTCTGTTTGGCCCTAGAGACTTATCATTCATCCCTAAGTTGTTACTGAATTCAGCCTCATGCACTTTAGTGTCTAGTGTTACTTGAAATACTTCAACATGTCCTCCAGTTTCTGCTGCAGAATGGTGTACAACTCCTGGACTGTATTTACCAGTCCCATGTGGATATATCAGATACCATAGAGTTACTGAACTGGCACAAGAGATGTGGATTTTGGTAACTGAATCATCTTCTAGCTCATGCACCACATCTAGACACCTAATTTCTGGCCTGAAAAACCAAGAGATAAATTCTTCTCAATTTGAGACTTTGTTGAATTTCTTCTAAACGTGCATATGGAATCATTGAAATACCCTAGACTTTCATATAGAACTAGTGAATGCAAGACAGGTTGAACAGGACATCTGTACAAACCTGGATCAGCAGCTGAAGGTGGGGTGGAGGTGCCTACTACAGTGGTTGATCTAGGTAAGCTGCCTCAAATGTCATTACACTATGCCATTTAAACACCTAAGGAAATTCCCTAGCTCACCTACAGATATGTCAATTAAGTCTAAATTAATGCTTTCAGCACAAAACTGAGTCATGCCCCAGGGACCCATGGAACAGGTTGCCTGGAAATGTTATGGATGACCTTGAAGCCAAGCAAGAGCTCCAAGGGTTGAAAATTGGCTTAAAACACTAATGCTGAGAACTGTCTATGAGAAATGCTTAGTCAGAAACAAAATTAAATTCAGTACGTCCCTGAAAATGTGCACATGGACGTAAAAGTGGATAGGGAGGATGCACTAAAGAACAGAAAAAGGATACTAAAAGAGATAAGAACAGAAAAAGGGTCTAAGTCATGATGAAGAGAAGTAAAAATATGACCCCTGAAAGATGAAGGCAACAGGATCTCCCACCATGAAACACCCTAAAAGAGATGACCACGCCCAGGCTCCACCTGCTCCACCTACTCTCCACCTACTATGAATATTATAATCAAATGTTACAATATTATGAATATGCATGAAAAGATATTGTAATCCTTGTCAAAATTGTATAAATAATCTTGCTTTTCACTAAAAGCTTTGGAACTCTTTGTCCGATGCTAATCAGGAGTTCCCCAACATTGCAATTAAATACCTTGCTGTTTATGGACTAAAACTGTGTCTCTAAACAGTTATTAATCAGCCGTTTTTCTGGCATCAACTTACCCCTGGAATTCTTCAAGGATATAATTTAGTACAGTAGTTCTAGGGTGGCACTCCGTTCCTAAGACTATGTGAGGAGTCCACAGTTACTGTTGCACTTACTTATTAAGAAAAAAAAATAAAATAAACCCATGTATTTTTCTTCTCTATAAGGGCACTACACAGGTCAGTGTCTTGATGAGATTATAAGATTGAGTGAAGGATATAATTTTAGTCATTTAACAGAGATTTTTGTCTTGAGGAAGAATCACTAGTTTTTGACTGATGACAAGGTTCTTCCAAAAATTAACAATGTTGTCATCTCTTTGGAATTGAGGCAGCTTGCACAATGTTTTGCTAAGTACACAAAGACATTTATTTTCTTTTCCTTTTTAATTTGTAAGACCTATTTGCAGTTTGACATGGTGGATGAAGAGAGGAAAAAAGAAAAGCCCTCTCTGTTGCAATTATTTTTTCTTATCAAAGACGTCAGAGTGATCTCAATCTGTATGAACTGGCATGCACAGTCTTTCCAAAGTCAGATCTCTTGGGATTATGTGAACACTTGTATAATAAGGTGTCAAGAAACAGATTTCAGTTTTTCAGGGAACGGCTACTAATAATTCCTATAATATCTCCTACCTTAATTCTCTATTTTTAAGTTAATTTTTTTTTCAGACAATACACCACTTCAGTTGACAGTTTTATTTTGATAACAGTTAGATTCTGCTGATTTCAATGTGTTAAGGTTCATGAATGGTAGTGTGTGTGAGCTGGTAAAGTTGTTGTGCCTGTATATGTTTTACAGGCTCTGCAGTTCATGTGAGTCAGAACAGCTCTCATGCTTTCAGCCAGGTCTATAGATACCTCAGGAGATAGAATACTCTTTCAGCTGGGTAACCTCTGCTTGTGGAAGAAAAGAAAATATAATTTCCTCTTCAAATAAAGTTTTCAATACCAACAATTCCAAAAGTAGGAGACAGAATCAGAATCTTATTTACGTCAGGAAACTCTTTTGCCTATTGCTTAGAATTAACAGTTAGAGTATAACTCAAATAAAGACAAAAAGGTATCACTAAGTAATGACAGGAGGAGATTCATGAGAATTTTTTGACATTAGAAGGATCAAATTAGTTTTCGTTTCCTACCTAATTCATTCAGACTTCTCTAGAAATCTCAGCATTAATTAAAAGACAAGCCTTTCATGGTTTTATGTATTTAATAAATAAAAAGACTGAAAGCTATGCAAACCCAGGGATTTAAGTGCCTAAGTCACATTTAGCTCCAGTTTTATGATCTTTAATCTAAAATTCAGACCTTGAAATCCCTGATGAACTTATGTTTAAGACTGGAAACATCTTAAGAAACCTTAAAACAATAAGAAAGACTTTCTGTAAAATGTTTTCTATTCTGGCCATGGTCAAAAACACTTGCCCTGGTATATGAAGAAGTCAAGTACCTAGTTAATTTATTTGTCTCACTCACTTGTTTTATATCCATTCAGAATAGTACACTAGACAAAAGCATCTGGAAAATCTTATTTTCTTAGAGGGCACCAGTGATTAGACAATTCCCTGGAGAAGTTCATAACCAGATTCAAGTCTTTTCTGTGCTCTTATTTCTTGTGGCAATATCCTAAACAACATTGTTTAAAGGAAGAAATGGACATATTGATAACTTTCCAGTGTAATAATGTACTGTCAGAAAATAAACATGCAACTAGAATGTGCTGCCTAAGGCAATCCACAAACGATGGAAATGCACTTTCTCATCTTCCTTCCAAGGTTTCCTTTAGCTTAGTACCTACAGCAATTGAATATTACATGTACAAGTGCTTCACTCCAGCAGACGGGTCAATATTTAAAGGCTCAAATATTGGAGAAGTTCTCTGAAACTCAGACTAAAAGAATTTAGCAAGGACAACTAATGCACGTTAATTCTTAAGACTACTATTTATCTGGACTTCAAGAATTACATGGTACAATTAAGTAAAAGTATTGCTGTTAATATTTATAGAGTTTAATTGTACAAATGCTGCAACATTTGCTGTTATAAATACATAAGACATGCTTAAGAAAGGAAACTGAAGTCACAGAGGATAACAGAGGAGAGGAAGAAGAAAAAAGTGTTTTAAGAAAAAAAACAAAAAAAAAAACCAAAAAAACAAAAAAAAAACCCAAGCAACCCCCCAAACAAACAAACAGAAAAAAATCCCACAAACCAGAAACCTCCACAAACCTGTAAAAATCCATATCCAGAAGTAAATATTTGATCCTAAATATTTAATCTAAATATTTGATCTGAAATATTCTCCAATTAGAGTATATCTCCATCAAATGTGAAAACTCTGACTTAATGCTACCATACCTCAATGCAAGCATACAAATTAATATTATAATGTGTGGAGTTTAGTTTTTAAAGTTCAAGACTCTTAAAATTAATTGAAAATCTGATATCATACTGTTGCATATTGCTTTCTATTCCAAGTAATGTTTCCCTGACACACCATGTGCTGTTTGGGGAACAGAAACACATCAAGTAAAAAACTGAAATATAATGTCAGTAAAATCTAAATTTTTTAAGGTGGGGTGGAGTTTCTGGAGCTACTAAGGAAGTAAATGGAAGTTGTAGATGAAAACTAAGTGTGCCATCCAGATGAAAGCATTTATGAGAAGTGCTTCCACTTAACTAAATATAGCATTAGGGTTTCTGAGCCAAATTATTTCTACATCAGTGCTATAAAGAGTGAAGTGTATGAGTTTAAGTCATCAGCCTGGAGGCCTTTGTTTTTCATCCATATGAAACTGCCAAATTGTGAAAAGTTCAATTCCTCACTGCCATAAGAAAGTGGGTACCTTCCTCCTCTATTTCTGTGATTATTTCTTCCTGGTGTACATTCTATATGTTGATAGATCCAAATGATTCATGTACTATCCAGTAATACATATAAAACATATAAATAAAGATTTACTCTTCATTGCATCTGTAAAATTTTCTAAAATGTGATGTGGATAAAATCTGAAGCCTGAAATTGGGCAAATTTTATTACAAACTAATTCAAAAGCAGAGCACAAGGACTGAAGAGAATGAAAGAAGGGAAAAAAAAAAAAAAAAGGTTGTTCAGCTCTGTAGGACAAGAAGGATGACAAAAATTAGCAATGTAGTGATGCAAGTGGCTGACAAACCAAAAAGGAGAACCTACAACTACAATTCTGCTCCACTGAATATTTGCTTAATATGGTTTGCATCACGTCTCAAAAGCTGTTTTTCTTAGAGAATCTTGAGAACAGGAAGAATGCTGGATACAGATTTCACTTCATGCAGACAAGTTTAAAGCAGCCAATTGCTGTAATATTTAACACAAAACCACAAATGAAAAGAAAACAAAACAAAAAAAACCACCCCAAAACCTCCAGAAGAACAACAGAAAAAAAGTAAGTAACAGTTCAGACTTTTTATGTTGAAATCTAGAAGTACTCAGATTGCTTAAAAGGATAAACAAACTTTTTTTTTTTTTTTTCTGTATGCTCTCGCAAGATTTTGCATTGAGAAGGTAATTCTATCAGATACAGAGACATATTGCTAGAAAAATGGAACAATGAATTTGATTCAATTCAATAAGGAGTAGCACAAAATAAGTTTATTTTTTGTTGTTTTTCATTATTAGAAGCAGCAGACAGAAAATATCCTCCATTATGCTTTCAGATGATGCCCAATGTTTTAGTGTGCAATCTACATTACATTTCTGACATTTTCTAACATCCCAAATAGGGAGATTTAAATTCCTCTAAGATTTGTAGTGTTAAAGTTACCAGTTCAAATAATCTTTTTGAATTTTCTCATTAGATTGTAAGAATTAGAAATATTCATGGCCTTACCCAGGTTTTCTGAGTCATTTTCAACTGGATTCATAGAATGAGATTCTAAGTTAATGGAATTTAGAGTGGAAAACTCTCAATACTTATCATGGAATTTAAATAATAGGTATACATAACAGACTCAACAATTCTTGCACAATACAACACTCAATATTCAGACATGTTAGAGTCCAGATTATCTGTGTACAGAATTTACTTGTCTTGTGCATGTTTATGCACTTCAAAATACCATATAAAATGACATTAATCCACAGAAACATTAACTTATTTGGAATGGACAGTGTGTAATTTATGAGCAGTGGCTATTGCTTGTTGTTCCGTATTTAGCCCCAGGTCTGTCCTACCAGATGCTAATCCAAACTTCTTCTTCAATAAAGTAATTTTCTTGGAATTTTTACTTAGTCACTCATTCTTACAATACCCTGTCACCTCTATAACATTAAGTATTTTCTATATATTCCTCTAAGACAGACTTCCTCAAATTTTCAGGTGCAAAGGAGAGGCACAGTGGGATGTAGTAGAAAGACTTATGGGAAGGACGTACATGTTAAGGTGATCTGTTCAAGGATCCTCAAGATTTTATTGTGTACAACACGGATGTAATGGTAAAAACAAATTAGTCCACACCAACAATAGGCAAGGTTAAATTATTACCTTTTTCTGGAATCAGAATAAGATCTGAATTTAAAGATCTAATTCATATGCTTTTGTTCTTTATTATAATCCCATGCCTGAAAATCATTGGCATGTTTTGGCTAACAGTTTCCACCATTGTGGTGGTTTAGTTTTCTTGGTTTTGGTTTGGACCTTCCTTGGCAACCAGGTTATAACTAAGGAAGTATTCCACACCATTTCCTTCACGTAATCTGGGGTATATAAGATGGGGAGTTTCCT
>JAWMRC010000089.1:69425173-69463055 GCA_035584755.1 Thripadectes ignobilis
GGGGAGTGTTGGTGAGAATTGATTGTATTAGTTACTTATTGAGCTTTTCCCTGAGTTTACGAGTGTATCTGTTTTGTCTTGATTTTACCCATTTTTGTCCCACTTCCCTTCCCCTTTTTCCCTTTTGGGGTTGCTTTGGGATTTGTTCTGTAGATTTATAGTATTTGATTGTATATAGTTGTAATATATGTGAATATATATATCTATATCTATCTATCTATCTATCTATCTATCTATCTATCTATCTATCTATCTATCTATCTATCTATCTATCTATATCTTTAATACAATTGTCCTTTTGGTACTTTTTTTTTCCCTTCTCTCTTGAGGGAGGGGGAGAATCTGTGTGGCCGGCAATTGGATTTGGCAGGGAGGCAACTCAACCCTCCACAACCATCATCTGACAGGTGTTGTAAAGTGGCCCACAAACTGATTCTTTTAGAAAAGAACAATATTTCAGTGGAATGACTTATCTGAGAAAGTACAACAGATAGTTTGATTACAGACCCATTTATGATGACAGGTAACACAACCATCAAAAGGTGTAGTTAAGTATAGGACACATATTGAGGATTATGTGTCAGTACAGATCTACCTGGACCTTCCAGCCTCATCTTATTTGCCTGGCTCTTTTATGGAAAGTTTGTCTTTCCAATTAAAGTAATGGAAGTATATTCTCTGCCTAATTAACCATATGCATATGAATTTATCTTGGCATGGTTTCTGTAAGGAAATTCAACACAAATTACATTGTCTCTATCTTTCTGAAAAACTAGGTGACAAAAATAAATCTATTTCCTGTTGCTCATAATGGTTGTCTTTCTCTTACCTATCTCCTCTTTCCAATGGCAACCAAGAAAAGTTAAATAAACTAGAAATGACAACATGGTTGTCTAATGTAAAATCTGTTTACAAAGAGGGATGTGACAATAGCATGTACTGTTTGAGAACCTAAAGGGAACTTGCAAAAGAAAATATTCTATGAATAATATAAATACAAACATGTGACCATGGATTGTTACTCCTAGTCAGCTGATATAAGCAATAACAGGATGGAATTAGCTTTATGGAGCTCATGGGAGCAAAAATCATTACAAGGAGCATTAGTAAGACAGAGGACTATGTTTAAAATATGTTTGTTTGTAGGCTGCGGTAAGAACTGAAAGGTTATAATTGTGAGTTTTAGCCAAGCAGATACTCACAACCTCCTGCTGCTCCCATTGTGGCTGACCACAATACTACAGCCACCATTTCCAGTCCCACCACCAAACTGTGCTGGAGAACCAGTCCTATGGAATGCTTTTCTACAAGGATTGATTGTGCATTTTGCTTTGAGAAGGTAATGGAAATTAAACAGCTTAACACATGATCAGAATCCACAAATTCTTAATACCTTACTAAGGACCTTTGTTTCACTCAGGCGGCAAGCAGTAAAAGTAAACACAGTTTTTTCAGAACTGTTTTCCTAAACCACAGCTTCTAAATTTCACCCAAATGTCACTTCAAGAACCGAAATGTTCTCTTGAATGCCTGTAAGAAAAATTCAGCCATGAGTCAGTCCTTAATTCAGTGTTTCTCACTAGTCCCACAGGACTCATGTTTTCAGAGTTCTGAGTACTGTAGAGCAGTTTGTGTGTTTCTAAAGCACACGTCCTAGTTGCTGCAGCCCCGGTGCCACAGCTCAGCTCCACTGCATTTCATATTTGAAATCATACTTAGATGATTGAAGTGATGTGCCTACCATCATATAAGAAAACTGTGGTAGATTCACTGAGGAAATTCTCTGGGGCAGCAATCAAATTTCTCAATACTAAAAGTGTCCAACATTTTAATCTGATTTCCTAAGGGGAAACCTGATGTGATGGCATCACTTCTGTCTCTGTGACTGATTCTTTCTGTCAATCCTCTTCCTTACAATAACTTTTGAACCCTTTGGCTAATGTCAGCCAAACTGGACAGAGGAGTAGCAATCTGAAAGATATTGAAGTTCTGAAAACTGAGATGTACAAAAATACAGCCTAAGGATCACATGTGACTGCTGAAAAGTATCACATTCTGCCTGGCCAATTCAGTTGCTGAGAGGCAAATGACCAGTCACCTCTTTCATGGCATGACCTATAGTGCCTCTTGGATAATGGACAGGCCAAAAAGAAATAGAACCATGGGAAATTCTAGGGAAGAGTTTGGGAAGGAAGTAGGTGGCCTTTGGCAAGCAGGAGGCATGAGGCAGAAACAAGGACAGTCTTGTAGAGAAGGAGACAGAAGTTCTCCCTCACTTTCTTAAGAAGAAATCTTTATTAGCTTGTCACATCTTTTTACTCATAAGAATGTAGTTCTAGAATAAGTGGCCAGACAGAGACACTGGTGGAAGGACAAGTGGAAGATCTCAGTGAAGAAGAAAGCTAGATGGCAAACTCATCTGTTTTCAAAAATCACAAATCTCACCTGTCTATTCTTTCCACAGATTTCATAAGTACAGGAGGAGGAAAGGAACAGATTTTGTGCTACACTGCACATCAGGGAATTTTCACTTCCAACAGGACTTGTCCCCAGGTGGATTTTTGACAATTAAGAGTATGCCCAACAAGCTTGAAAGCCATTCATTGAAGCCTTCATGGTATCTCTTTCTTTGTTTTTCTGCAGGTCCACAAAGGCGGGAGCTCACTTTACAACTTTAAATTAATTCTATTTACAAGTTCACTATCACTAATGCATTGGGGGGGGGGGAAGACTTTATTAAGTTATCTGTTTATATTGTTTTCTTTCTAGTCTCCAACTTTGTTTCCTATGCACTTTTCAGCTTTTAAGGTGAAATCAAAATACTATAAAATACTACAGTCTGCAGTATTCTATGAGCCTGATCCATAGGATACATCCATTTTTGGGAACAGATAGGGAACTCATGTATGTAATTCTGTCATTAAGTAATTACCAGGGAGGGACTGAATTGAAGTGACTCAGACAGTTTGCTAAGGCCATATCCCTGCCAATTGCCCAGCCTCCATTACAACATGCAGCTGTGAAAAGAAAATGCTTGCATTATTGTGATTTTAACTATGAGTTTTCTGGGAACAAAACACATTATCTTTTTTCTAGCTTGCCTATAATAGGAGATATTTGAGCTGTTTTAGCCAAAACATTTCAACAATATTTTACTATGGTCTAGCTATGTGAACAATCCAAGCACAAAGCACCATATGTACATAAAATTCTTTTGTCCACAGAATTATGGGCTTTTAAAGATGTAAACAGCTGTAAAAAAAAAAATACGCTTTAACATGAATGATGTTAACTGAACATTTAGCAGGGAACTAAGCTGTTCTGACCAATAACATCAGCTTGTTAGAAAATCTAGCAATATTTATTTTTCCCAAATATGTTTTTTGTATGGTGGAACTATTGCAAAGCAATACAGTACTGTGTTTGCCATTAGAAAACATCCCAGCAATTAAAATAACTTTGGTTTAAGATAATACATAGTTCTTTAGGTTTGCCTCTTCAAAGTCATTCAAGGAAGGTTATTGTGAGTTTTTAAGGATTTTGTCCATATTTAATTGCATTTTTGCTTGTTTTTCCTCTTGAACTGTCTAACAAAAGAAGAGTGCCTCTAACTAAAATACAAAACAAGTACAAAAGCTAATTGAAGATTTCTCATTTTATTAACTGTTTCATGACACTTTGGGCACTTTCCTGTTTCAAGTACTTTGTGAACATTAACACCTAATGGGACTCTATGAGCAACAGATGAACTAGAAGTGATACATGTCTAATGAGTCAGCTTGCTTCAACATAAATGCAATTTTCAACACCCTGGAAATCTGAGATACTCAGCTGGACTGTTCAGTATGTTACAGGACTTAAGAGAGACCTACATTTTTTGGAGTGCAGCTGGAGGCATGTACATAAATCCCTAGTGCATCTAAAATGGCAAATGACATGAGACAATTATGTTTAAGTACCCATATCGTGTCAAGCAATAAAGTTAAATTATCTCATATCCTGAGCAACAACAGCTCCTTTCAGAAATGCAGTTAACTCTAGAAACATCTGCTGATTTACACTGGTGGACTTAGGATCTGAACTAATTTTTTGGAAGATGTGATTTCCTGTTCTGATAGCAAAACCTGTGGAAGAGAGACTGCAAGTGTGAGGAAGAGAAATTTTAATGGCACAATTTTCATGATGATTTCTTGCCAATATCTCAGAATGAAAGTCACCTATGGAACTCCATTCCAACAGTGTATAAGAGTGAAGCCTCTATAAAATGTCATGACACACTACACTTCAGACATACCATTTTTCCAAATATTTCACTAGAGTTAATGCTTATGGAACTCTACTAGTGACAGATAAATTAGTTTTGTGAACTGTTTTGCAAATAGAATGGGACCTTTCAAATTCTAACTAAACACATTGTCTTTCAGCAACCTCTCTTCAAGAAGACTCTGTTCCCCCTTATTTGTACCTTCTCAGAGCTATTGTCAGCTTATCAAAGGGGAAAAAAAAAAAAAAAGGAGTTAATATAACTTTGAGTACGTGAAATCTGCAATTTTAAATGCAGATTTCAAATGAGAATTTGCCTTGGATAATGACTTGCATTTAAAATTCACCCTCATCAAGAGATATTTGAGTGATTTGAACTCTTCTCATGCTGAAGAGTGGCCACAGAAAGAAACTCATGACATTGTGGAAATAGAGAGCAACAGTTCCCAAGGTCTGGGACAAGATGAATAATGTCTGAACAAAGGCATCAGACTCCAGAGAATCTGTACTTCACAAACATGATGTTAAGTGTCCTGCAGTGACCTCTGTGGTTGGAGTGGAAAGAGTGAATCACCAGAGATGGCCCATCATCACACCTCTCTTTGAAAGTCTGCCAAACCTTTGTGCAGGACACTAATATGACTAATAGCAATCATCATAAGAAAGTATGCCATCACATTGTACAGCCTGCCAAAGGGTAAACACAGTTTCAAAGAGTGAAATTTTTTTCCCTCCAGACATGCTGCAGACTATACTCTATTTAAAGAGTGTGAGAATAACTTTGGGGGCATAGCTTTGGAAAAGATCAGGGCTGTCACACACACTGATTAACAAGTGCAAGGTTAATTTGCATTCAAACTTAGCTTTTCAAGTGGCTATCACACAAGTTTGGGTGTAGCACGTTGTCTGCATTTGTTGTTTTCGAAGCGGGTGAAAATTATTTTGAGTTTTCAGCAGGTCATCTGGGAAATGCAATCTTTTTGCACAATGTGCAACATAAAATAACATATATAAATAAATATAAGGTTCTTTCTGCTCATCATCTGAAATTAAAATGTTCCTTCTATTTACTAGGAATCTTCTTATTTGTTCGGGGTATCTGTTGATATTTATGGAATCAATATGTAATTTGGTATCAGTGTATTTAATCATAATCAGCCTGAGTGCAGTGTTTAGCTGAACATATAAAATGTACTATAATGACTTTAAAATGTTTAATTTAAGAATCTCTGCCTCTGTGCATATGAATCAGAGACCTGTGTTTAATTATTGATAGCAATTAGAGCACAGAAGCAGACAAACAGCATCTGGTGACAGGAATAATTTCACTGCCTAGTCCATATCCAGAGTCTCCTTTGGAACCATGGCAAATGCATCACTGATTGATTCCCT
Organism: Thripadectes ignobilis; assembly: GCA_035584755.1. Taxonomy (NCBI): domain Eukaryota; kingdom Metazoa; phylum Chordata; class Aves; order Passeriformes; family Furnariidae; genus Thripadectes; species Thripadectes ignobilis. The sequence goes on from JAWMRC010000089.1 coordinate 69,430,829, forward strand.
GAAATGCATGAATTCGGATTATGGTTTCTAAAGAACCCTTCTGAACCTGTCTCTCATTTTAGAAGTCCTCCTAGATTTAGACATCCGTGTGTGGAACCGATGTGGCACAGGGGTATGGTTGGTCAGATTTCTTGATGTAATCAGAATCTGAAAATTATACCTAACTGTTTCTCTGTTTTCATTTATGCTGCCTTGTGAATGCTAAAGCCTGAATTATGTATTGGAATTTGAGTCCTGAAGTCAGGAAATGAAAGTAGAAAACTATTCTAGTAAATGCCAAATATGAATTTTTAAGTGTAGTTTGCCAAATGCTTCAAACTAAGTTACTAAGAGAAAAGAGTTCAATTCTGTATATACTGAAACCTAAGAAACTTCTCAAACAAAGAACTTGCATCATAGTTACATTTCCTATGATTCATAGGGTTGCATTGCCTCTCACCAGACAATAACCTGAAAAAATGCTACATTGTTGAAAATGTCATGAAACTGGAAAATTTCAAATCATTAAATACAGATATAATTCATCTGTATTGGATAGAATGTAATAAATTAAAGAAGTGTCCATCAAATTTTGGTGAAGGTTTCTCAATTCTCAAAATATTTTTCAAGAGACCCAGACCTCCTGGCATGAACAAGAAGTGTGTTCTGTGTTTTGAACAGCTAGTAGAAATATACCTTGAGCAGTCATGGGCCACAGGATATTGCCTGCTGACAAGAAGCAGAGAGTAAATATTTTTTTTTTCCTTTGCTTTCACGTGTGACTTTTGGTTTATTAAACTCCTTTACCTAGACTCATGTATTTTTTTCCAACTTATTTTCTCCCCCTCTCTCTAGCTGAGCAGGGGAGTGATGGAGTGCCTTGATGGGCAACTGGTGTCCATCCAGAGCCAACCTCTCAGAGAAATACTTGATAAAAATCTGTTATGTCTTTCCAGAAGAGTCTAACTTCTCACCATATTGGGTCTGCATTATACAGAAATGCTCATCATGTAAGAATTTTCATCACACCGGAGCTATCTTGAGAGTCTAGACAATGGTTTGAAGTTGCTGTTAAAACTCATAGAAACTCAGGGGTAGAGCTTAGACAAGGATGTTTCTTCTCTTACAGACTCAGACATAGTGTCACTTGTGCTGGTTTACTAATTGTTCTGCTTAATCCCTCTGAACACTGTCTTAGAGGCTTTGAGAAGCTGTTTTTCCACAATACTTCATAGGCAAACAGATAGAAAGGCAAAACATTACTTTCACTAAGACTGTGTAGAAAGCAAGGAGTAGTTTAGGATTATTTGCTCCAGTAAACAAAGAGAAAACAGGCAAGGATTCATGACTCATGGGCTGGCACTGCCTTGCAGTCAGAGCTAAGAAAAATTATTAGTCTGACTCAGAAAATAAAAATATTAGTGTGGCATCAAAAAGATGATCAGAAGTCTGGATGAGCACTACTATGCAGACAGTCTGAGAGAGTTGTTTAGCCTGGAGAAGAGGAGGCTCCAGGAGATCTTCTAGTAGTTTTCTAGTACTTAAAGGGGATATAAAAAAGATGGGGAGGCACTGTTTGCAAGGACATATAGTGATAGAATAAGTGTTAGTGACTTCAAATGAGAGGAAGTGTGTTTAGATTAGATACTAAGAAGAAATTCTTCCCTGCGAAGGTGATGAGGCACAGGTTGCCCAGAGAAGCTGTGGCTGCCCCATCCCTGAAAGTGTCCAAGAGCAGGTTGGATAGGTTTGGAGCAACCTGGGATAGTGGAAGGTGTCCCTGTTCAAGGCAGGGGTTGGAACAAGATGGTCTTTATGGTACCTTCCAACCCAAATTATTTTATGATTCTATGAAATATGTATTGTTCCTGCTGAAATCAAGGTTGTTCTGCTTTACTCAAAGAAATATAAATGGAACAACTACTCTCATTCTGAAGTCATTGCTTTTCACTCCTGTAGGGAGACAGAAGCTGAAGTTATCCTTACAACATCATCAGAATTAAAATTACACACTCTAAAGGTCCCATTTATGTGATGGCAATCACATCAGCAATGGAGTTCTTCTCTCTGTAGAAGGGAGGCTATTCACAGTGTCACTGAGCATTGAATCACCACCACAAAACTGAGGTGTCCTGAGCTTCTGTATAGGGTTTAATCAAGAACAAATTTCTTTGCATATTTTAATGACTCACAGGAGGCAGAAAAAAATGAAAGAACGTTCGTCAGCCAAGATAAAGAGATATCACTTTGCTGATTTAGGTGGTAAAGCAGTGCTGTGACAGATAAATGTGTAGTTCACATACACTGATAAATGGGCTTCTTCAGGAGGTTAAAAATGCATAGACTTTGAAAGAACTTCAAGAAATGGTGTCAGACAGGTGAATTTTTGAGGTAATGTGCTTTTTTAATATTTAGTAATTTATAACTACAAATCAATGCTACTTGTCTAAAATGTATGACAATTTCCTCACTGAGCTATTGTGTTCTTTACACTCCTTTCTCTTGTGTGTCTCTGTGAGGGTTATAGGGCATAAAGAAGAGTTATTTCACACAAATCACCTAGGGTTAGATACAAGGACAAAAGTGATGATGTTTCTGGATTAAGGGGAGAGAAAGGGAAAAAAAAATATGTGTGAATAAACAAGAAGATGGAGATATGTACCCTGGGAAATGAAGTTTGTGCAACTCTTCTTTTGTATTTAATGTGTAGGACAAATGACTTCCAATATTCTGTATATTTTAGAGCTTATGACTTTTAAAAAGAAATATATCAAAGTAAAACACATTAAAAAAAAAAAAAAGTAAAAAAGCCCAACCCTCTTAGTTAACATATTAGTAGAATGTCACATTCTTTCCTTCAAGATATCATGGGTAAATGTACTCATATTGTGCTATTTCCTGCAGTAACATGGGTAAATTATGGGATCTCTTATGTTACATTCAATGAAAATCACTCAATTATTTTTAAAAAATTAATTAAAATTTGAATCTGTACTCATGCTACTTTCACCTTTTTTTTTTTTTTTTTTTTTTTTTTTTTTTTTTTGTAGATTAGATAGGATATTTTCTGAGTGTCTTGATTTGAAAAATTCACTTTTCAGAAGGCGGCCATGATGAAGTGATTTGTATAATTACTACAACATGCTTTATTGAATTGTTACTTTGTTTAATAACCCTTCTGTTCATGTTCTGCTTCACTGGGACAAATTTACCCTGCCCTAAATAATTAAAACCAGCTCCTTCTGGTAATAGAGTATAAGAAAATAGTACATCTTCAGTTGAAAAAAATTGCCAGCCAAGCAGTATCTGTGTTTTCAGGACTGGGTTTTCACACTGGGCTGTGACACAGAACATAGTGAAGTTGTTCACTGAAACATTTTTACATTATTTTTTGAGTTCATGAAGATGATTCTTTCTGTACCTGCCTGCTCAAGAGATGTGTTTCTTTAGATCTTCACCCCCTCTTGAAAGTCACCCTTGGTCCAAGCTCTGGGCCTCTATTGCTTGACAATTTACAGATCTGTGATGCACCCTCGGACTTTTGGAACGCCCTTGTGAAGGTCTGGATGCTGTCCCCATCTCACTATACTTCTTTCTTACATTACTGAGGATACCAAAAAAGTGAAAGGGAAGTGCTGCTGGGAATCTTCCCTCACTTTCTATGATTCATGACAGGCAATCTATTATCTCTCTTCCATGACTAACTGGTCATACCTATTCCACTTTCTCCCACCTTTACATCTCCTCTCCCTTCACATCCGTTTCTATTTTGTGCCATTCCTTTAAGCCACAAATACATTAGTGTAGCCTGGATTGCTTCCTCTCTACCTTTTCAAATCAGTCTTTTGTACACAATATTTTGCTTTCTCTGCTTTCTTTCCTAGGTTTGTTCCCTATTGCATTTTCCAGAAATAAAATACAGAATGGATTTTAGCAGTGCACCAACAGTTGTTCTCTGATAATGTTTTTTTTATTCTTTCCTTAAAGAGGTGTTAAATATGTAGAGCTGAAACATGTGCTGGCTGCTTGTCTACAGTAGAGGACAAATCACATGTCTTATTAAACTACCTGGAAACGTTATTAAAGGATTAGACCTTCTTCTTTTTCCCAAACATAGTAATAATAAGCTTTTAGCAAAAAGAGTTTTTTTAAAATATGTTTCCAAACTGTCTCTCTGAAGGACTGTACAAATTGTAAATTTATGGTGCATTGGGAAGGATGCAGAAAGAGCCACTGAGCAGTTAAAAGTAGTTAAATCATCAAATTTTATGAACTATTTTATATACATAAGGGCACGCATATCAAAATCCTGTATTATGTATATTCATACACATGTATATATTCATACGTATAAATGTTTTGAAAAAATACCTACCTATATATATATATATATATTTATATATTTTTATATATATATATATGTCCTATAAAATACTTTGACTTTTGGGAGAACTTTGCTTCTGGAGCTCTTATCTTGAAATCTTAACTTTTTTGTGTCACTACCAAAGGAAGCAAGTTTCAAAACAATCCTGCCAGTCACCCAAACTGTGAAATACTTTTAAAGTTGCCAGAAGACAGAAATTCTTTAGCCTAACTTTAGGAAGTCTATTCTCCACTGTACTACTATATAAAATTAATCACAAAACACTGCTTTTTCCATAGTGACATTGCCTGTATTGAAAAAGGGACTTTTAGAAAGAAGGATGAAAGCAAAGGGCTCTCCACATCCATCTGTACTTTAGGAGGTTCACAGAAGTGTGAAGTGACCAATCCGTCTCCATGAAATGTTCCCAGCTGAATGAGAAAATGGCATGGGGATTAATTTAGTCTGAAGCAGCAGCTTTTAAATGAACCGCTTCAGTCACCTGATCTGGTTCTATTTTTGTTGCTTCAGAGGCACCAGTGCTGTTCCCGGGATAAGCACCTTGCATTTGCCCTCTTCACTCTGCCCTGATCTGAATTTGTGAGCTTTCATGGGTGAAGTTTAGTCCAGAGAAGTGGGTTTTCTCCTCTGCCTGGGAAAAATATATATGAAAAAAACCAGGAAGACTCAGATCCCTTTCAGAGGTGAAAGATGCCCTAGAGTCACCCGGAATTTTGTACTGTGGGGGAGTTAAAATGTCTTCAGAAACTGAGGAATTACCAAGCTCATAGTTCCTGGAAGAGTTGAAACCACCAAGAATTGTGCATAAATCGACAGATTCATATTAATGCCCCTAAGTTTAGAGCTCAATGTCCCACTAGCTTCTGTTTTCTTTGTCCCTGTTCCCTGCTCCAATCTGAGGCCATAAATCCCTTTGTTTTTTCCAATATTCTTATATTCCTGCTCACTCAACACACTCACATGATGAGTTTCTGCAGAGCTGTCTGCAATACTCCTAATACAGTCTCACCACATACACATGCTATCCAGATTCAATCACAGAAATAAGTCACTCCTCCAGCATTTATGCTAGAAGTAGACACTGAAATCATCGCCCGTGACCCTACAGGGTCCAAACTAGGTCTCTTCATGCCAGAAATCTCAAATTTAAACTGACTCTTAGACAGAAATTCTGCTTTGGGGAGCTTCTTTCTGTTCAATATATTGAATATTTGAGACAAACTTAACAAAAAGCCTCAAGCTTTTCTTCCAAACAGTATTTTCATGGTTCCTGACAGAAAAAAATACTTGTTTCTTCACTCTGGCTTGGTTTAAAGTTGAGTGTGGAAAACAATTGTTTCAAATTGTTTCAAGTCCAAGATAATTAGAAAAAAATGCTAGAGTTTGCTAAAATAAGAAGAAATGTTATATTCATAAAGGGCAAATCTATCTCAGGGACTTCTTGCACAAATAACTGCAAAATTTGAACAAGAAGTCATCCTTTATCAATATAAAGGAACACAAAATTTTAGAAGTGTAAAATAGATTTTCAGCTCCAGCCTGAACAGGGTTAGTTTACATCAGTATCATCTGTTTGGAGATATCCAGGCCTGGATACAAAGCAGAGAAGTTAAGACAGGACAGCAAGTACATCCACTTTGAGACACTGAATTTCAAACAAAATGTTGAACAGCTGATGGGAGTCAAGAGGAAAAGAAGCAAAATTTCAGAAAACATTTGCTAGGATACTGAACAGCTTGCAGTTGCTTTGCTGGAAGAGTAACAACAGAGTGAGCTGATAGCAATTTTCAACTATATAAAGTGCTGCAAAAATGAAAGAAACTATTTATTCACCATGCCAGAGATCATATTTTTGAAATCTTGACAACGATCAGCTAGAAGTAAGTGATACCTTCCTGACTAGAGACCTCTGGAAATAGATTACACAAAAAGCAACAGGACACATAATCCTACTTGTGTAAAAATGAACTAGATAATAAATTAAAATTTGTTCTTTCTCTCCTTTAAATGCATAAGACAGAGACGGAAAAGCAAAACATCACAGTAAAGTGAAAAATTGCATAAAAGCAGAAGGGAAGTGGCTGTTCAAAATATATACAGTTTATACATTTCCAAATTCAAACCTACAATGTAGGAGAAAGAATAGAGTCATTACTCCAAAATGAGGTGCGAGGGAAAGTTTGGGAACCACTGTTACATGCACTGCCACTTGTGTCCTGTTAAAAGTGAAATAAGCAGGTGCCAGAAATGTGAAGGAATGACAGCTGCAGCATGGTCTTGTTAAATCTAGATTTTCTCCATGTGCTTCGTGTGCAAAAGAAACCCACATATTCGTCAGCAATTTTCACGTGCTGTATGGAACCAACATCCCCTTCCTCGCCATGTGAATGGTACTGCCAGCTGCAGTAAGTGTGTCACAGCTACTATCAAATAGCAATATTAGAAAGGCAAAAGGTGGGAAACATTGTGCTGTTTCTAATTTTTCTTCTTGTGCTTTGAGTGGTATTTCTGTATATCTATGCAAGACCTATTTCTGAGTTTTTTATTAGATACAGGCAGAACTTGAATATCCTCAACAACAGAGAGAGGAAACAAGCGTTTATGGACTCTTTTTTAGCATTCAAACGAAGAATATAGTTAATAAGGATTAACCTCTAGAAAGAAGGCTGAATGTAGGAGTAGGTTTACCTTGAAAACAGCTAATGGGAAAGAGCTACTATGGACAATAAACTGCAGAGGTTCTGTTCAACTTATGATTAGATGGTGGATTCAGTTTGTACTTAAGCCAGCCAACAGTATAAAACTGGTTTTGAAATACAGTGGTAAAATAGTCCCAGTGTATTCACTGAAGGAGAACTTACTGAATGTAAGGGCAGAAAGGGCAACTGCAAGGAAGTAAAGCAGTAACTAAACTGAGAATCAGCATTATCCCAAAATGGTACTCAAAATACAAATGCAATCTCTACATAACAAAAAAACTCTGCTGGGATAGGTGGATCTGTCTGCAAGCTCCATGTTACACCTTATACCTACAGAGAACAGGCTCAAAGCTTTATTTTAAAGGACACTGAAACATCAAGTTCACTAATATGGAAGTGTGAGAAGAACTTTGAGCAGCTCTAAAAGGCTAGAGGACAAACTAACAACTAAACATAAGTGAAACATTTCTAATCAAGAAGAAATAGGGTGAGATAACTACTTTTAAAAGCAGTCTTTTTGCCAGTAAGAGGCCTGTTTAGACTTGGGTGTTAGTACCCTTTGATCCAGAAAGGTACCATAGTATTAAAAAGGCACTGAAGTTAAAGGAACATGTAATCTAACTTTGGAATGTGAAATTATGTGCTTATCTAAACCATCTGTCTAGTGTGTTCAGAAATACTTCTGAAAGGTCTGTCACTCTGTTGAGAAAAGAGCTCTTTGTCCTCTCTGAGAGAATCCTTTTCTCTGTTTACTGCACCAGAAACTCCAATAATGACTATTTTGCACTAAACAGCTCCTTTGACAGCTGAAATTAAATTAATCACACATAAACAAAATTGTCATTATCAGGAAAAAATTCTGTGTGTAACCAGTGATCAACATTTAGAACCCTAGGGACCCTAGCCTAAGTCCTTACTCTTCCGCTTGGCAGGCTGGATGGTTACCAAGTTTAAAAAGAAAAATAAAAAAGAAAAGGAAAAAAAAACCCCAAACAAAAAAAAAAACAAACAAAAAGAAAAATCTATCAGAGTTTAAAACAAATTGCTAAACTTCTTGACCAACTAGAAGACTTGAAAAGTCTAACAGCAAAGAGACAGCAGAATAGTTGACTGAAAGGTCTAATATTGAGAGCTGGTTAAAAAGTCTGTAACCAAAGTCTGTTACTCTGTCACAAAAAGAGGTCTTTTCCCACAAAAGGAAGGTCAGAAATGTTTCATTGGAGGGGAATAACAAAATAAATAAAAAAAGAATCCTACTTGTAGTATTAATAGCATACTGGAAAATTGTAGGAGCACGAAATTACACTAAATGAAAGAGAGATCATGAAGTGACTTGAGGAGACTGAAGAATCAAGAAGGAGAGCTCCAAAAACGAGCTATCCTGCACAAAAGAGAGTTTATTGCCATATATCGTGTTGTTGTGGGTTTCCCACTTTAAGAATTCACAGCTGTAAAGTTAAATAGCACTGTTGCATGCTATACAAAATGGAGTTTGGTTTTCTCCCTCATGTTATCCCTGCTCTGATTGGACATATTCTGCCACAGTGGAGCTTTCCCCATATTTGGTTATCTCCACCCTTGTTTACCCCCTGTGGTTATAATCCTTCCCTGTTTTTTCCTTTTCTGTGAGAGGATTCACATGCTCCTCCCAGGTTCAACCCCCTTTCTAGAAGGCCACCCTTATATAAGCTGGAGCTATCTTAATAGATGTGCCATTCCACTATACCCCTGGTCAGGAGTGTGTCTGTCCTTCTTACTCATGAAAGGTCTCGTCAGAAAGTGGTAGTGGAAATCCAAGGAGATGTGTTAATTGTTGGACAAGATGTAGTTTCATGATAAATTTTCTTGTTTAAGTTGCAATCACTACTCATAAAGGATTATTTCATATCCCAAACCTCTAAAAGAAAAGCTGATATTTTTTTTTCTCCCTGATAGTTTCAAAGATCCTGATGATATAATTTCCCCAATAACCTTTGCAGTTGGTGCATCTGTGCACAACAACTAAGGGATCAGTGGCTGAGGGGCATTGGGAAAAGAATTACCTCTGAGTACTCTGGAATTTCAACCAAATATGAGTTTAATAAGGTAATTTTTATATCTAGACATCTAAAGTGCAGCTAAAATATTAACTTCATTGCAGATGTACTTCTGTAGTCTAAGAAGGCAGTAAACACACATGCATTTTTTGGATCTCATTTTTTATCTGTATTGAACAAGAAAATTTTGTGTATCTAATTTTCAGGGGAGACCTGTGACTTTAGGTGATGACACTGACACTCAGTATAAAAAAAAAAAAAATAAAAAAAAAAATTCTGAGTATCATATATGAGATATCTTGGATTTGAAAACTCTAAATCCTATAGCACCCTTATAAGTAAAAGCAAAGTTACTGAAGTCATCCTCTCTGAAAAGGAAGAAACATAACATCACACAGCTCATAAATTATAAAAGACCCCCTCCTTGCGTGCACACCCTGATGCTGCCACACCTCTAATATATGTACCTCTTAAAATATACAGAAGTTTAGAAAAATCTTAGTCAGTCTGAAATAGCAGGTGGTAAATCAGGCAGCTTTGCAAGAAGGCTATGCAGGGGTAGTAGGAATAAATCGTTTATAAGGGACACAGACTATCACCTTTTGCAACACTGGCATTACCATTTAAATGGTCCTTGACAAGGATCTTATTTTGTTCCATTTTACATTCATGCTCAGCAAACAAATGCTGAACATTCATTAAACAAACCTGCTATAACAAAAGGAAGAGTGACTTCAGGAATGTTATCACACTCCATATTCTGAGTGTGATAAATAATTAAAAACCTGTTGGCACACTGGTGTGTGTTTTTATGTTTTATGTATGTATAAGACTCTGTATCTGCAGCAGGCAGGGAAACTGTCTTTTCCTATAAATACTTATCACTCTTGGATTTGGTAAACTAAAGGCTGTAGTCTTCTTTGCAGGTAATCAGCATTGTTCTATTGAAATCAGTAGAACTCCATTGATTTCAGTAGGACAATACTGTTTCACACCACTGGAATAAATGTTTCTAACAATTTAATTCAAAAAGAAAGGAAGAGATGGCTGAATTTTAATTATATTAAACTTTGTTTATGATTGAGCATTAGGTGAAAATAAAAAAGTGTGGTAAGATTCAAAACAGAAAATTGTATCAAGTTTTGCACTATGTAAGATTAAAATACCATTAGTTTTACTCTATATGCTTCATATAGATAGTGTGAAAAGAAAATAAAAGACTAAGAAAAAAGCTTTTCAACTAAAAGATCAGTTTTCTTTCTGTCCTTAGAAAGAGATTGCAATTACACAAAGGTAAGCATAAAATCTTAGTTGCTTTAGTAATTATACAGTATTTTAAGTTGAAAGAGATTTCTGTGTTTCCATTGGGAAACAGCAGTAAGGAAGTCCTCTTGCTTTTAGGTTTTTTTTTTCACTCTGATTCAAGCTATTAGTTGAATTCACAAATTATTGAAGTGAATCTGAATGAACAGGTTGGTAAGACATGTTTCAACTGATAAATAAGACACAGCTTTACTAAAGACTTAAATCTCATTTAAAGACTACAGAAGCTTCAAGTACTCAGTTGTTTGTGTTCTTCTGAAATTCATACCCTGTCAAGCTAATAATGTAGTCTTATTTTTATTATACACTGAAGATAAGATTTCCCCTACACTGTTAGTTAGCTGCTTACTTTCAGGGACTGTGTGGTGTGTAGGACTTTGCACTGTCTTTCCCTGACTTTCTGTTGAAGAAGAAATGCCACTGGACAAATTATATGGAATGCAATTATCAGAAGCTGAAGGGCAAGTTCCTCACAGTGGAACAGATGGTTTGGTTGGATTTGCTTTTTAGTTTCCTTTTATTCAATACAGGAGACACTTTGAGCTGCTGGAGCGTGTACAGGGAAGGGAACGGGGCTGGGGAAGGGGCTGGAGCAGCAGGAGCGGCTGAGGGAGCTGGGGGGGCTCAGCCTGGAGAAAAGGAGGGTCTGGGGGCACCTTCTGGCTCTGCAGCTCCCTGAGGGATCCAGGGGAGGGTCGGGATCTGCTCCCAGGGAACAGGGACAGGAGAAGAAGGAATGGCCTCAATTTGCAACAGGATTGATTTAGATTAGATATTAGAAAAAAATTTCTCCATAAGAAGGGTAGCAAACCATTGGAACAGACTGCCTGGGGCAGTGCTGGGGCCACCAACCCTGGAAGTGTTACAAATACATGTGGATATGGGACCTGAGGATATGGTTTAGTGGTGAATGTGGTGTTGGTGTCAGGTTAAAGGTTCCAACCATAACAATTCCCTGATTTCATGATTCTATGATTCAACGAAGAGTTGTATGGCATTTCCTGTGTCTCTGTAAACTGTTATCTTTTGCTTTTAAATAATTTAATGACAGAGTTAAGATTCTCTTCTGCCTAAAAGTTACAAGGTAAATACTCTTGCACTTAAAAATCATCACATATGCATGTGAATTCAGGAGGGTACACAGTGTACAGCTAGGTGTACAACAAAGTACTTCTTACCTTGCTTTTCCACTTGAATAATCAGGAAATGCAAGTTTCAGGGAGTCTCAGAGTTTACCTGGAGCAACTTAAATTTAAACTGAACTAACTAAATTTACATCTCTCCTTCAAGGAAAGGCAATCATTTTGCTTTCATCTGCTATATCTCAGCACCACTGCTCACCCTGCTGCTCGTTTGCTCCTTCTGCTCTGTGTTAGGGGAGGAAAGTAGAGCTAAAAAGCTACAGTCATTTATTAACCATATAGATGAGGAGTCCAAGTTCCTTTTCCTGCTTAAATTAGGATGGCCAGTTCACCTGTGTCAAAATCATTGTTGCAAGTGAGGTGAATCAGTCTGGAAGTACCACTCAATACCAAACCAGACTTTGCCAAGCTACTTGTACTCATTGGCAAAACACCTTCTTATAAAGGCAGGGAGACTATTTACCGCTTACTGTCCCAGACAAAAAAGACTCTACTTGGGGAAAATATGTTGCTATATTTTAGATACAAGTAAAGCCCTTATGGCTTCCCATTTTATTGTCAATTAAAATAGATTTAAGTAGGGGGAAATTGCAAATTCTTAGAGTTCAATTCTGCAATCCCCCCACTTCCAAAACCTGTACATAGACCTGTTAAAGCCTTTTAAACAAAAACAGATTAAAAAAAAAATATAATAATAATCTGTGAGAGCACACACTGTTGTTTATTCAAAGTCACCAGAAGGCAGCATTACAGTTAATCTGACAGTCTGTTGAACTGTATGAATAGGCAGTTAGATCTGAAATAACTGTTTGTTGTGTAATTCTTTTTAATAGGCAATGAATATTGCCAGAAAAGTCTGTTTTGTCCAAGCCTCTCTTTGACAGAATCATTCATTACATGCAAAACTGCTGCCTGTAGGTTAATATGCATGCAAAGCAAATAAAATAATTGCCTATTGTCAAATCACAACAACAGGAAAGTATCTGTAAATGTAATAACAGGTTTAGGAAAATGGATAAATTATCAAAACTGTGGGATTTTCTGGAGTTCGGGCGCTTAGGATAATGGGAAAACATAAACTCTCTACAATCCTGAAGGTATTTAAAAAACTTTAAATTGTCTTTCAAGGATGCTCAGATTAAACAGCTAGAAAGAATACTAGCCTCTGTGTAAGATAAAGGGTATTTAAATGTAAAAACCTCATGATTAAGCCTGTGAAGAGTAGGAAGAAAGAGGATGAGGGGATCACCTGTGTCTGGTTAACATTATTTGAAAATGCTAAACATCTTTGAAAACCTTAAAGTCCCACTGATACCAGGTAAGGTCAGTGACCCTGACTGAGACTTGACTGACAAATGAGATAACTGCTAATTTTCTCAGCAAAATCACTTTAATGCCATCTTTTTTTTTTATTTTGTTTTATTTTTCTTTCAAATTAATGGTTCTGTACTCATGGCTCTACCATGTACAATCTGTGTTTATGCTTCAGGGATATATACTAAAAATTGCCACCACACCAGCATGGTTTTAATCTGTTCCAGTTAGTGCTTTTATAACCAGTGCTCAAGAAATTTGCAAAAGAGAAAGGGACTGGGATTTTTCTCAGCAGTTATCATGGATGAAGATTTTCTCTCTAGGGGTAGGGCAGTCAGACAGGGAGTTTAGTTACATGAATGCAACCTGTGTGCCTTCGTAAAGTCCTTGGCTCATTGACACAGTTAATGAGCAAGGACAACAGAACAAATGGCAATACTGGTGAAAAGGATTGTGAGGAATAATCTTACCCATTTCTCAATTCAAATTTATTCCTGAACACACAACTGACACAGCTGAGGAGTCTTACATATTCATATATAAGATACTATAATATTTATATGTATAAGACTATGATTCCAACAAGAGTTGAACTATTTATAGCAGCTTGATATCAGTGGTTAGGGGAAGTTCACAATGCTGATTGCAATCACTCTACAAGATTAGAATACCATGCGAGATTTGGTTAGTGATCTAATATGTATTAAACAACTTCAGATTTTTTAAAAATTGTATGTAGTTCTTCTGGTTTTCATCTCCGCTGAAATAAATCCTACCCTTGAAAACTGTGGTTGTCACATGACTAGTAATGTCATGTGACATGTGACTAGTTTATGTATTACCTCTCAGCCTTCAATGCTTAGCTGAAGCCAGGCCATGTTTGAAAGGGTTGTTTATGAAATTCTGCAGTTTTCTGTGTCAGAGGAAGAAGATTCCTATTTTGGGGACATAGGAAATCAGCACAATTAGAGTATTAAAAAACAAAAATAAATTCATATAACTCCTTAGAGAGGGGTGGGAGACAAAACAGTAGAAAATGAGAGGGTGGACAGTGAAATGACAAGCACAATATCAGAGGGGAAGGAGCATCAGAACATGTGAGAGAAGATGAATGCAAGGAAGTGAGAAACAAGGTTGGACCCTAGGAATGGCATTTGGGTGTGCGTGACAGATTGAGTGAAAACAGAATTTTGCAGGGTACATTCTTTTTTTTGCTCAGTGTGCTTGGACCTAGAGTGAAGAGCACTGCTCTTTAGAGTATCTCAGTTACAGCATCTACTACCCTCCTGACCCAAGATCCTTTTAAAATAATAAGACTAAAATTTTCTCCCTAAACTCATATAACCCACCAGTTTAACTTAAATCTTTAAAAATAAGAGCTTCAAAAAAAATACCTGTCTAGAGGAGATGAAAAAACCAAGAAATAAATGTTCCCATGTTTAGAACTCACTTCTACCTCAGGATGCCTCACAAGAAGCCTTGTCCCCTGCACATGGGGAACTTCATGTATCAAATGCTGAGCATGATCCGTCATCCACAAAGGTGGGATGCACCTAGTGCAGAGTCACATAGGAAAAGACCAGAGCTGCTACTCCTTAAACTGCAGGTGCCTGAGGTAGGATATTTTGTGGTGAATTTTGAAAGCCTCCTGTAGCTGAAGCCTTCCCCTCACCAGAATAACTTCCTCACCTCCACACCAGTCAGCTTTCCTCTCACTTACACAGACTATATGGAAAAGCAGGTCCATAAAAAAGCCCAGAAAGCAGGTCTGAGAGGGAAAAATGGAGACAACAGCAACATGAAGAAGACAGCACACAGTGGGAAAAGGGGTGAAATCATGATGGCATGGGTAAAACAAAGCTTTACAGCCAAGATGTGCAAGTGTGAAAGCAGTACAGGGCTATTGTAAGTGGTCCGTGCAGGGGAAAAAAAAAAAAAAAAAAAAGTGGAAAGAAAACTCTCTTAACGGATTCTGACCTGGCAAGGAATTCATGGATGAAAAAGGACACGATGAGGCAGGAAGCTCTCTTTGCTGGAAAAAGTGAAGGAGAGTTTAGAAAGAATCTTGTTTATTTTCTTTCATCTGCTGTAACAGTGTCCTTGTATAGCTTCATGCATGGTCTGGCAATAGCTGCACATGCCAGACATTTGAAAATACAGTCCTAATCTCCAACCTTCTGTAACAAAAGATGGCTAGTAAGCACCCTACCAGGGTAAATCAGGATATGAAATTATGATGCAGTTGTTGTTATAGTAACTGCATACTTGCACAGTGTTTCCATTTAACACACATAGATAAATTATTCTTCTCTTAAGAAAAGGAGGAGACAGTTACAAGACCTTTCAGAGAAAACTGTGCATTTACACTTTCTGAGTTTAGATATGACATAATGTATTGAAGTTTTAAATCTGTATTTCCTCATCACAGTTTGAAAAAATTCCTTGACTAAAATTATCTAGAAATGGGCAAAACACTTGCAAGCCACACAACATGCCCTTCCTAGGTCTGATATCATCAGGATGTTTATTATTACTTCATAATTACTCCTACAAAGAGTTTTTTTCCCCTTGAAGAAGTGCCACAGAATAATGACAAAAGTAAAAAATAGTGGCCCCAAGTTGATCATGAGAATGTCAGTTCCCAGTTTAACATTTGCAAGACTTGTCAAAAATATCCAGAAATCAGAATATTCCACTGGTCAACCAAAACTTTGTGAATATCATGGTTTTTATAATTGAATTATCATATACAAAAGCAGAAACATGAGGATTTTGTATGAAATTTATGACAAGAAAATACATAGTAAGAAAATAATTAATTATAATTATATTTAGCAAATGTGAAGTTCATTATGATGAAAAATGATAGCACTCAGTGCAGAGCCATCCTGATTTAGTGATGGTGGGAACAGAAGGTAAAACTATAAAATAAAAATAAAAAAATACAAAGAAGTGATGAAAAAAATAAAAATATTAGTTTATTCAATGTCATCACTGCGGAGAATAATATGCCTGCATAAGGTGAGGATGATTACCAACTTCATACCGTATCTGAAATAAAAACATATAAACTCCACATACTAAGATAAATTGCATCTAGGAATATTTGAGTAGATGACTCAAATAATTAACAAATAAATAAATAGTCATGTATAAGAAAAAATAAAATTCTAGGTAAACCTGTAGTTCATAAAATCTGTTACAGTGGTACCAACATTTAAAAAGGATGAGCTGAAAAGTCCTAGTAATTATAGGCCGGTTACCCAGACATCAGACTCAGACAATATAATGGAAAAGTCAATATGATTTTCCATTAATAAAGAATCAGAAAAAGGGGCTGTAATTCACGCCAGTCAATGTAGTTTTATGGAAAATGGGTTTTGTCAAATAGTTTAGATTTCATTATTTGATAAGACCACAAATTTGGTTGATAAAGGTAGCTCTGTATACGTAATACATGTAGACTTTGGTGTGGAATTTGACTTGTATCAGATGAGGTGATTAAAAAAAGAAAAAAAAATAAATTGCAGCTGTCTATAGGTCATCTTAAATGAGTTCTGAATTTGCCATTGAAAAACTTTCAAGTGTTTGTTAATAGAAAATAATCACTGGTTACACTAACATTCAATATATTTATTTTATGTTCATTGCTTCAAAAGGGAATTGCTTCAGAAAAAACATCCCAGTAAAGGTGGGATGGCACATAAAGAGTGGTGACCTTCATTCTCTCTACCACTTCCTAATAGGAGCTGTGGGTAACAAGGTGAAAAAAAGGACAGAATGACCTCAGGTTCTTCCAGAAGAGTTTCAAATTGAACATAAGGGAAAATTTCTCTTGTCAATGGATGATCAGGAATTAGAACAGGATGTTCAGTGCAGTGGTGGAGTCACCATACACAGAAATATTTAAAAGACATGTGAATGTGATACTTGGGGGTGTGGTTTGGTAGCAGAGCTAGCAGCTCTGGGTTAATGGATGGATTCCATGACCCTAACAGTCTTATCCAACCTAAAAAATTCTGTGATTCTATGATTCTCTTATTCTATGAGTCTATGATAAGGGCCAGTCCAGCTATCAGAGTGATCAGAGGTGGTTAATTAGTGAGGTATATTTGTGTTAGATAGCTCTAAGAAGCGAAAAAAGAAAGTTCTGCCCCTCAGTTCAGCTACCAGTTAGTGGCAAAATTGCTAAGAATAATGAAGTAGAGCAACAGTAGATAAGTGGAATTTTTGTGACTGCATGTGGCAGTATCGAAATGGCAAATGGAATATCGGATGGAGTTCCTGTGTTTGTACCTACAGAGGAACTTACAAACCGGTGATGAAATAAAAAAGGAGAAAGCCACTTTGGCATCTACCAAATGCACCCTACAGTGGAAATATTAGAGTGTAAGTAAATTAATTTATCAAAATAAAATTGATGAAAGCAACATCTAGAATTTTGTAGGCCTGACAAAAGAGCATAGTGCATAACAGGAGACATTTTCCCTTAGTCAGAGCCATGACAAGAAAGAGTGACTAGAAGAAAAAATGAGGAATTTCATTTTAAAAGTTGAGACTAATTTCCATCTTGAAGGGCAACAATGATCAGCAATCATTAGCAATCAATGGCGAAGGACAACGTGATTGACATGGAAGAGGTCAGAGATACAGAGAAAGTCAAATGAAATGATCCATAGTTAAACATTGAGGGATTTACTTGATTTGAACTAGAATTTGTCATGGCATTCCATTACTTGTATATCACAAAATAGCATGATATGAGAAACTCAAAATGCATCTTAAAAACTTCTTCTTTCTTACTACTGCATTTTTGTTTGTAATTCTATTTTCTGACTCTTAATAGTAAGAAATTGTACTTCCTGATATACTTTGCATATAGCTGTGTGTCTCTGGCTAAATCATATCCATTAGTCCCGTTGCAAGATTTATCAAATATGACATAAAAGGAAAAATGTAGAATCAAAGGTTAATTTAATGTTACAGAGATTTTTCACGGTGATTTAGTATTAATGATGGCAGTTTATGAACCATGTTTAATTAAATGAATGTGGGAGATAAAAATCACCCTTGTGTTTAGTTTTAGTTAAGATTATAGCCTCTGAAGCTCAAAAGGGGTTATGAATAAACTTTGTTCTGATCTGTAGTAAGGGTCGTATTTAGCTAACACTCACTGAAATTTCTTTTATTGAGGGAACTACAGTGAATTTTGTCAGTTTTGCATCTAGTGCATTTGTTTCTGTGTGGGGTTTGGCAAACAGGTAACCTTTATTGATCTGTGGCACACATTACTCATAAAGATGTTGCTCAGGGTATTGGAAAAGCATGATTCTTTAGCTCCTTGAGAGAAAATGTTAAAAACACGTCTGAGATTGCATGTCCTCCTTCTCCAATAACATAAGACTGGTTGCTTTAGAGTCACATTTGGAAGTTTTTCTACAGGAGCCGTGATTTAAATACTGTGTTTTAGCACTGTATGACACAAATTTGTAGAATTGCACCATTTCACTGTGCAGAAAACCACTGCAATAAATACGAAGTAGTAAATAATCAAAATAAATTAAAAAAAAAAAAGTTTGAACAGAAAAGAAAGACTAGAGATATGCTTTTGTCATCTTTTGTGTGCCCCATCAACCAGGAAGTAGTCATTAAGATACGCATTCTGTGACTATGCATAACCATCTTCTACTTCACAAACTCATAGAATATCCTGAGTTTGAAGGAACTCAAAAGGATCATCTAGTGAAACTCCTGATCCTGCACAGGACAACCCAAAGAGCCACACCACGTGCCTCAGAGTACATCCAAACACTTCTTGGGCTCTGCCAGCCTTGGTGCTGTGACCACTGCCCTGAGAGCCCTTTTGGCGCCTGATCAGTCTCTTGTTCCTGATATCCAACCTAAACCTCCTGGCTCAGCTACATGCCATTTCCTCCGACATACAAGAAGGATGTTCATTCATTCGTCACCACATACCTGCACTTCTGTTTGTCTGCTCCTAAAAAATCTGATATCACAGTCTCTGTGTTTTGAACAATTCTGTTTCAACTATAGCTCCACTGTAAGAAATACAGTACTCACCAGTATAGAAAGATATCTGCTTAATAATATCAGATACCTGGGCTGGTCTGATCCCCAGATTCCCATTTGTTCCTGAGCTTCAGACAGTCTCTATCATGTTGTACCTCTATTTGCAGCTAAGTACATAAGTATTTCCATATGGCTATTTAAAATCTCTTCTCTGTCATCTTCCCTTCAGATGTAATTTTAAGCATTATACAGAATTTAAAAAGAAACAGGAGCATCAAAAATAATTCAAGTTGAATTTTTAAAAACAAGTATTGTAGAGAAAATTGGAAGTTACCTTCTACAGTGACATTTTTGCTGATTCATTCTAAAGCAAGTAACAGAACTTTCATTCCACAGAGCTAGTCCAAGCTTTTAATTCCTTATTTTAATTTTTTCTTTGTGTATATATAAGTAAGTAGGTATAAATATATAACATAAATATCAAAATATATCTAAATAAATAATGTGTATATATATATATATATATAATAAATAGTCCATTATATATTACCTCTTCATACAAAGAGTAACATTTATAGGATTCCACAATTTAGTCTGCTCCTGGTAATTTATTAAACAATTGTCAAAATTTAGAGGTGTCACAATTCTACTGGTGTCATCATCAGATACCTACTGCTTCAGACTATTGGATAAATAGGAGTTGTTGCTGTGGCACGTGACAGTTATTAATTTAAAAAAAATTTAGTAAAATTGCTTGAAGTCTTTGGACAATTCCTGTGAAGGCTCTGCTTATTCTTAATTCTGACAAAATTGACATGACTGGCAGTTCCCTGAACAACAAGGCTGGTGTGATCTTACATTTATGCTTTGAGGCCCTGGTATAAAAAGAATGAGGTATAATTTAAGTATCTGAGGGGGAAAAAGTATCAAGAAATAAACAAAATTAATACTGCAGTACACAGATTAAAGCAGAGAAATATGTGAACTAGTCACAATAGAGTCTTTACATGTTGTATTATTAATTTAAATTCTATTGATTTTTTTCTTCTTAAGCAACAGAGATTTCCGTCTCCATCTCTACTCCCTGCTGTGTTTCCTCCACAGACAGATTAATAAAGAAGAAGGTTTTTTTGTTGGTGTCATATTTACTAGTGTAAATATGTAATCTGGCAGATAATATAATGCCTTCTGGAAGTAAAAGTTGTATATATGCTAAATAATGCGGGTGATTTGCAGCCCCTCATAACTGGTTCCCAGGCTTCTTACATTGCAGTGCATGTGGCACCATGGGAAGTTTCTCTTCCAGAAAGGCATTCCCAAGAGCTCCATCTGCAAGACAACAGTCATCTGTCCTGTCAGACTGAGGATGTCAGTGCTCAACTGTGCCTAAAGGAGAACTGAAGTCAGTACTCAGTAGGAGTAGCCACACTATAATGGCTCTTAATACCAGTCTTGCTGACTTCAGTGGGGGTCTTTCCAGTGGATGGTCTGCACGTTGTGAGGCTGATGGAGGGCTCAACACCCAAAACACTGATGCTTCCTGACACTCTAGCCCTGAGGTGTCTATGCACTCTGCTGGCTCCAGGTCTAGATTTAGCCATATTTCACCCAAGTATAATATCATGTAGGTTAGAAAAGACATCTAAGATCATTGAGCTGGGATACTATACAGCAAACTGTTCTGTTTTCCCTTCAACAGTAATCATCCTCTCTTTATTTTCAAATATATATCTACACGTAGTGGAAAGAGGTCAGCCCTTCAAATCTGGTATGTCTTTGGCAGAACAGGGAAATAAGAAGAAAAGATTGAAGTCATGGATCAAAATTTTATCACAATAGTCTTTCCAGTACCTGAAGAGAACCTTCAAAAAAGATGGAGATAGACTACTAACAAGGGACTGGAGTGACAGAGCAAAGAGGGATGGCTTCAAAGTGAAAGACAGAAGATTTAGATTTGATATTAGAAAAAAATTCTTGCCTGAGAGGTGGTGAGCCAGGAGAATAGGTCACCTAGAAAAGATGTGTCTGCCCCATCCCTGGAAGTGTTGAAGGCCAAGCTGGATGAGGCTCTGAACAATATGGTCCAGTGGAAGGTGTCCCGGCACATGGCATGGGATGGAACAGGATGATCTGTAAGGTCTCTTCCAACCAAGGTCATTCTGTCAGTCTACGGATTTCACCATTAGCTCACAACAGAGTCACTAGCCTAGCTGCCGCTTGTTGTTTCCAGAAGTGTTTCCATGAATGTTTGCAGAAATACAATTTCTATGAAGCAAAAAACAAAAGAATTGGTGGAGAGACTATTATGACTGTGTTTAAAGGAGGAAGTTTCTAACTTTTATACCAATGCTGATCTCTTGACACAGTTCCGTTTCTCGTAACATTCATCCTTACACAGACAACTTATTTGATTAATATTATTGGGACAAACTGAAAGAGCAATCCAAATAAATGGTAAAGGTGATATCACTTGTGCTACTTTTTAGGTTGTCAGCCTGACATTAACCAGCTAAAGTCTGTACATTCTGACTCAGACACTTACCAATACCATGGGATACTGAAAGTAAATTTTAATGTGAATCACTCCATTCCTACCTTTTCCAGTGATGGTTGTGCTCTGAATAAGAGTTTGTCAAAGCTTAAACCCCTTAAATATCACTTCTGAGTTTAGCCTAAAATGATATTTATATTCTCAGACAAAGTTGCTAATTTAAGATGGTGAGGGAAGAAATAACTAAAAATAGGTTATGAAGCCTCTTATGATGTACTTTTTCTTTTCTCTTACTTATTTTACATTTTTCTACCATAGGAGTTTCATATATACTTCTCCCTTTATGTAGCTAAATGTCTGCTCATTTTTATTATTTTTCTCTGAAATGATCTTCATAGTTTTTTTTGAGAGCTGAATATAATTAAAGAGAAGCTTTCCTGAGAAGCAATTAATATTACTACTTTGATTTAGTCAGTAGCCTTGGTGGATTGGAACAACACAAACCAGTAGAGTTTTAATGAAAAAAACATGGACAAAGTTCAGCAAACATATGCAATTTCACACATTCTTTTTTTAGCTTTGATCATATTTAGGGAGAGACCAGAACTCGAGTGCACATGACCATTCTTCTCATAGCTGCAAATTCCACTGTAATTCAGTCTGCCATGATCACTGCAAGCAGTGGAAAGGAGGCTGAAGTGCTCCCTCCCGATACAAGAGTAGGAACAAAAGACAGGTCCCTCTGCCTCTTCCTTCACTTGAGATCTTTGGAATAAACTGAAATATTCTCTTTTCTAGTACTGTCAATCTGACGCTTAACACATCAGTGCTTAGTTCACTTCCCTGTAATAAAAATATCATAGTTGTTACAAAATATAATGAAACTGAAACATTTCTGAAGCTGTGAAGTACTTCAAAATCAGCTGGAGTGCCTCAGGCACTGTATCTCTTCTTCAGAAATTGTACTTATTAGTTAAATAATAAATATGGGCAGTTTGTATTGCACCTTTTGATAGAACTCGGGCATTTTTACTAAACTATTTGCCTACTGCTTATTGGTCTCCTATAGAAAAAACGTTCCTTTGTACTTTATTGGAAATAATAGGAGGGGTTTGGTGGTGTTGATAGGTTGTTCACAGCCCCTAGTCCTTTGAAAAGCCCTGTGTCCTTTGCTGAGATAATTTTGGCCCATTTCTAATATTTAGAGACAATAAACCAGATTGTTAAAAGATCTCGTCATGATAACAGAATTACTGCAGCCTGCAACTCACACTGCCACAAACCCAGAAAAACTGCTCCTTTATACAGAAAATCTGCTCCAGTGCAATTTAGGGTCTGGGGTGAGGGTGGTAAGGCCCTGGCACAGGGTGCCCAGAGAAGCTGTGGCTGCCCCTGGATCCCTGGAAGTGTCCAAGGCCAGGTTGGATGGGGCTTGGAACAACCTGGGATAGTGGAAGGTGTCCCTACCTGTAGCAGGGCAAGGAACCAGGTGGTTTTTGAGGTCCCCTCCAACCCAAACCAGTCTGTGATTCTACACAATGCAACTCTTCTATTCATTTGGCAAGAACTAGTTTTTTATTTATCTATTTGAACTAGAAACAAATTAACAACATAAATTACTTATAAATCAAATGACAGAACTGCACATGAGTTGATGTTAATATAAGAGTATTAATATAGAAAAATAACTTAAGGTACTTGATTTTTGCCTGCCTTTTCATGATCCCAGGGTCTATTGAGGTTAAATCATTCTCCTTTCCCCTTTTATTTATTTAATGAATTTGTAAAAATGTAAACAAAAATTTCATTAATTTAATATTCCCATGTACAATGCTGGAAAACTGATTAAAGATAAATGAATAATTAGTATAGCATTCTATTCTAACATAGTTTTATTTCAGTAATTATTTCATTGAAACATTTTTAAATAGCTTGCAAGTAAAAAAGCTTTGATCTTTCTATTTGCTAGTGAATAAATTATCGATCTATTTTACTCTTATCTTTGCACAAATGTATTTGTCAGTTCATTTTCCAAAGTGTATTGCAATGCCATGATTGAGTTAAGACCTAAACTTGTATTCCTAGGTATTTATTTAGGTGTTTAGCCATATGTCCAGGCTGCCCAAAGAGAGAAAATTACTTCTGCTGGATCAAACCTTGTGCTCATCTAAACCATTAACTTCTTTGAAGGTGACCCTTGTAAGCTGGCTGCAATTTTAAATTTACTTCTCTACCACACCAGTTTGTTTGATGCTGTTTAAAATCCCTTGGGTTCATCTCTGGTGGAGCAAAGTGGTAGGAAGCTTCACACTGAGATGATAAACACACCGTTAATATTGGTTTTGAATTAGGTTTTAAGATCAGCTCTTTTTTTTAATTAAAAAAACCCTCCTGATTTCATTAAAAGAAAAAGATTCAACACTGAAGTGTTCCATGTTTTACTAATCTTTGCAATATTTTATATTATGTTTACTTCCTTACTAAAAATGTCCTAATGGTATATACAGACCTTGATGATATTTATATTCTGTATAGGTTTTGGAATTTAACTTGTTATTTTGCCCACTGATATAACATCAGTTTACACAATTACTGTATATAAATTTCAGTTATTTTTAATTTTTTTTAACTTCATTTCTTATATACTATACACATTTGGGGGTATTGTTTGTTTGCTGGGGTTTTTTTGTTTGTTTTGGGTTTTTTAATATGTTCTTTAAAAATAAGAAAAATAAATGCACATTAAAACCAGTCATCTTATGAACTATGAACCGTGAGGAGAGGAGGTTTGGTGGATGGTATTTTTTTTTTTTTTTTGTCAGTGGTTATAGTTGATGCAGAAACTAATAAGTAAATTGCTCTATTCATTCTATATTTTTTGTCCAAATTTTGTCTATACATCAATGACTATATCAGCAATATTATCACTGTCTTTGAATTTTGTCCTTATTAAATTCATAGGAACATGGTTTCTTGGAGAAGAGGAATGAAAGACTATTTTGCCTTAAATGTTTAGTCATTATTATATCTCAGCAATTTAACTGCTAAAAGGTACTATAATTTGCCTATAATGGGGTTCATTGTTTCACCATAAAGGTATGTCTGAATTACTTAAAATTAGACTTTCTTGTAATAATGCCATAAGAGTCTTTGATGCACACATGTAAAATGAACATCACACTGTTCTTTTGTGACTTGATAATTACTGGCGGCTAAGTTGTAACTTTCACAGAATCACAGGATTAATTAGTTTGGAAAAGCCCTCCCAGCCCATGGAGTCCATCCTGTGCCTTATGCCCACTTGTCACCCTGAGTGCCATGTCCTGTCGTTCCTCGGACTGCTCCAGGGGTGGGGACTCCACCACTTCCCTGGGAAGACCCTTCCAGTGCCTGACCACACTTTCTGTGAAAAAATTCCTCCTAATGTCCAACCAGAACCTCCCCAGGTGCAATTTGAGGCCATGCCTTCTTGTCCTATTGCTGGTTGCCTTGGAGAAGAGGCCGATTCCCATCCTGGCTCCACCCTTGTCTCAGGAAGTTATAGAGAGTAATAATGTCCCCAAAGAATATCCTTTTCTCTGAGTTAAACAATCCCAGTTCCTTCAGTTACTCTTCATAAGACTTACCATCTAGACCCTTCACCATCTTTGTTGACCTTCTCTGGACTTTCAACTTTTGGGTCACCATAAAGGATGACCACAAACCAGCAATGGATATTGTTTGATTATTATCTTACATTGTTATCTTAAATATATACTTAGTGTATTTTTACTGGAATATTACTTTCAGTTTCACTGGGAGATGATTTGTCATTTTTAGCGTGCCTGTCTAAACAGACACAGGAAATGTCTAAAACAGTTGCTGTGTGTTCTTCCAAAGAGTAGTGACAGTTAATGCCTACACAATTTTGAAATTAATATTGATGCAGGTTTAGTGCCTGATTTGCTTTAAATACTAATAGATTGACAGAAACGTCTCCTTCATAACACATGTATATTACAAGAATCTGAATTGTGAGAATTTGGCATGGCAACAACCTTAGTTTCCACTCACAAAGTGCTTTAATTTGTGTTAATTCCCAACCACCACCATGTTCAACAAAGATGATTCATCAGGCATCTTTGACTATATCTATGCTAGTAAATAGAATTAATAAGAATATTTTATCTGACATGAAAACAATGTGCATATCTGTCTTACATCCCTGTATCTGTCTGGACTGTCTTATCTGCTTCTTGGAGCAAAAGGTGGTCTGGTTCACACTGTCTTAAGTGAATTCAGTAAAGGAGCTGTCACTCTAGACAGAGGAAGTTGTTCTAGGAATATTTTAGTGATAGTGTTCCATCCTTAACCAGGCAGGATTTGAGATCACAAACAACAATATTGTCCTGGTTGCATTTAAGGATCCAGTGCCAAAGATAGAAAAGACATGTATTCCAGAGTTATGACCAACATGTACAGGAACCTACAGATTCCCGGAAAGTGTTATAGAGGTAACAGAGCCAAACATTTGTGGAGGATGGCAAAACAACATCAAACAACAACAAAGTGTGACTTAGTATGTTCAGTGTGTCACTGAAAAGTACTTCCCAGAGAACTTGTTGAATTTCCATCCTTGGAGGTTTTTAAGACTCAGCTAGACAAAGCTACAAGTTGGTCTTGCCTACTATTGGTAATAGTCCTTCTTCAGTTGGGAGGTTGGGAAGCAATCAAGCTGAAAAGTGGCAAAGACTATCCAGAAGAGGGACTAATAGAGTTGGGATTTAAACTTCTATCATCATTAAAATTGCAGATCTGGAACATGGTTCAGTCTTGACATTTGTTTGCATATTTTACTGAATGTTCTGTTTTGCTAGAAGGGCTGTAAATGTTTGTGTTATCCTTCTGTAATGAATCTTCTGGTTGGATAAATGTCTTTGAAAGGAGAGAAAGTGTCCCTTTTTTCTGAGACTAGCTGAGGCTGGGCAGACATTAACTCATCACATTATCATCATCTTCTAGAATAAGTGGAATAAAGATACCCGATGGATGAAGGAAATCACGGAACAATGCATTGTACAGAAAAACTCTAGTTCATGGTTAAATCTGTACATCATTGCAAGTTGTTGAACTGAGGGTAAAGGTGACAGGAAGACATCTATCCAGTAAGAGGGATGTTGAAGCCTTTTTATTTTGCTTTACACAACATTTTTGTTTTCCTGTTTTAAGTTTGTCTTTCTAATTTATCACAACAAAACTCAGATTTAAACTTTCAGAAAAGTTTTTACATGCTCAACTATAAGAAAACAGACTCATTAGATACACTTGCTTCCATCATGGCATTAAAGGTATTGCTTTATTTAAGGGTAACCCATGTCTGCTCCTGAGGTTCATCTACAGACAGTGATAGGCTGTTGAAAGTATATTGCCAGTGATTAAAGGAGTAAAAGAACACAGATATTCTTCTCTTGCTGAGCACCACTTGATTAGAAAGGAAAGACAATTCATAGTTACTTTTGTAGTTAAATGGCATCAAGATCCAAAAGCTTAGTGGTAATAGGATATTTAAAATATTTAGACCAATTGGGAAAGATTGCAACAGCACATGAAGTAGAATAGGCAATACACATAACAAGAAATTGATATTTCTTTTTTTTTTTTTTAAGGGAAATTTTCTAGGGTCTATGTAATAGGGGTATGTAGAGGCTGAGAAAATGTAAAAAAGTGTATTAAAGCAAGGTATTAATTCTGTAAAGAATAGCAAATATGTACACAGAAATTATTATGGAATGGAACACTAACTGAAAAATTGAAATTTTGGTCCATTGGTAAACTAAAACATAGAAATAAAAAAAAATGCAGAAAATGGAAATAAAGTTGAAATAAAATGATCATATTTCATGACTGTGTGGAGATAAATATAAAAAAACCAAAACCAACCAAATATGAAAGCCAAAGAAATTAATTCATTATTGAACTAAAAGCAATATACCAAGAAGAAGTCTTCTGTCACAGAGGGAAAGAAAATATTTACAGATAAAGACATCCAGGATCCATGTCATTCTTGAAAAATTCTTTATTGACAAGTTTCACATGAGTTTAGGAAATGCAAGTCCTACTCAACCAACCTTATCTCTTTTAATGACCAGATGACCCAGCAAACTGGCAAGTGAAGGAGGGAAAGGCTGTGGATACATCTACCCAGACTTTTGTAAAGCCTTTACTACTGTCTCCCATGGCATTCTCCCTGGGAAGCCACAGCCCAGGCCTTAGACAGGTACTCTCTTCTCTGAGTTAAGAACTGAATGATGGCTGGGCCCAGAGAATTGTGATGAATGGTGCCACATCCAGCTGGTGGACAGTCACAGGTGCGTCCCTCAAGGCTCAGAACTGGGGCCAGTCCTGTTTAATGTCTTTATCAATGACCATGGAGAGAGGATCAAGTTCATCCTAAGTAAGTTTGCAGAGGACACAAAGCTGGAGGATGGAGGGTAATCTTCTAGAGGTCAGGAAGGCTCTGCAGAGGGACCTGGACAGTCTGGACCAGTGGGCTGAGGCCAGTGGAACAAAGTTCAACAGGACAAGATGTGGGTCCTGCACATGGGTCACAATAACCCCAGGCAGTGCTCCAGGCTGGGGACAGAGTGTCTGGAAAGCTACCCATTGGGAAAGGACCTGATAGCACTGGTAAAGAGTGGCTGAACCTGAGCTGGTGTGTGCCCAGGTGGGCAGGACGCCAGTGGCTCCTGTGCTGTGCCGACCATAGTGTGTCACAGCCCAGGGCAGTCCCTGTCCCTGTGCTGGCACTGCTGAGGCACCTCCAGCCCTGGGAGCAGCTCTGGGCCCCTCAGACAGCAGAGACCCTGAGGGGCTGGAGTGTGTGCAGGGAAGGGAACGGGGCTGGGGAAGGGGCTGGAGCAGCAGGAGCGGCTGAGGGAGCTGGGGGGGCTCAGCCTGGAGAAAAGGAGGGTCTGGGGGCACCTTCTGGCTCTGCAGCTCCCTGACAAGAGGGGGGAGCTGGGGGAGTCGGGCTCTGCTCCCAGGGAACAGGGACAGGAGGAGAGGGAATGGCCTGAAGCTGCACCAGGGGAAGTTGAGGTTGGACATCAGGAGGAATTTCTTCACAGAAATAGTTGTTAAACATTGGAATAGGTTGCCCAGGGAGGTGGTGGAATCACCACCTCTGGAGCAACTGGATGTGGCACTTAGTGCTCTGGTCTATTTAATGAGATGGTGATTGGTCAAACGTTGTACTTGATCTTGAAGGTGTTTTCCAGCTTTAGAATGACTGTGTTTCCATGATTTTATGAAAAAGTTTTTCACTTATTTGATTAAATGGTAAGAAACTTACATTTCATGAGCATCAATGCAATAATATCCAAGGGATAGGAGAAGTTAAATTACTCAATCAACTCAAATGTGTGTAAGAAACCTTTCTGTCATTAGGTTTGAGGATGTCTGGTAATACAAATACATATATCTCTATTTGTTTGAGGATATATTTTTTCTTATATATGTAAGAAAAAAAATGGGTAAAATGGGCATTGTCTGTCAGTGTAATTTGAGTTGTGAGAAAAATGATGAAGCACATAAACAGTGACATATAACACCATAAAGGAATAAGGAGATGATCAGCATCCATCAAGAGTTTGTCGAAAACAAACCAGTCAAAGCAACATATGTTACTTCTGAGAATTTCTTCAAGGCTCTCTTGGGTCCAGAAATCCTAAATGCTTGATGGATCTTGCAGAGTTTGCATAATAAAAGTAAAGACCACACTGAGCTAAAAAATTAGTATGTCAGAAGAGAATATGGAGCTCAGCTATCAAACTGATGTGAAAACCCAGCATGCTGTTCAATAAAGAGTGATGAGCAGAAGATATCACATTCACTAGATGGTTCATGATTGATCAAAATAGTGGTTTTGCAGATATTTTGCTCCAGATTTTAGAATATCCTTAGCAGAAAGAAGTAGTAACAGCCCTAAATTACATCACAGATAACTCTGCTTCAATTTTAAGTGCACATTTTTTTGATTAGACAGATCATCATCCAGTAGATCCTGAGCACCATCATGAATAAATTGCACAATGTGGCTATGGTTCTTGCAACATCAACAACAACTCAGCAACATCAAGAAAAAATTAGAAAAACATCCATCAGAAATGACATGAAAACAGCTGATCTTTTATTAGGGAAGGGCAGCTATGATACCAATTAATTCTGTGCCTCAAAGACTGAGGCATGTATATCTCATGGTGTTGATTCTCAGCCCTGGTGACCACAAGCAGAGATGTGTTGAAATATTGCTGCTGCAGTTAGTCTAACTTGGCCAAAGACATAACCTCTTAGAAAGAGCTGAGTCTTTCAAGGTAAAGACTGAAGAATCTAGAATTAGACCCAGGTTGTAAAGAAAACTGTTTCTTTTTTCCCTTTTCTTGGGATATCACACATCAAATTCTATATTCTTAAAAAGTTATACATAGTTAAATAGTCTACTATAAACTGTTACATAATTGGACATAAGCAAATAATGTGAGGCTTATAGCATGGTTGTGCTTTTGTTCTTTTAAAATAGATGTAGATAATCACAGACTGGGATGCCAAACCTGTTTTTTCTGTCAGCAGAGCACATGAATGAACTGTAACCACTATCCACTCAATGTGAGGAAAGGTTCCATAATAATGTGCAACATAATGTCTCACCTGTCATTTCATTGTCCATCTCTAGTCTTGTCATCCATTGTAAGAGCAAAAGCTGAATTGGTTTCGTTTGCTTGTATGTCAAAAAGATTCGTATTGAATTAAAATGTGATCTTTTATGCCTTTAGTGGATGTGTTGACGTGATAGCAATAATAATAATAATAATAACACTTTGCAATTCTGTAACTGCACTCTGATTATACCAACATGATTTACAAACACTAATTATGTGAGCCTTTCAAAGACCTTGTAACAAATGTGATAGGCCCAGATACAAAAATTACAATCATACTTCTCTTTTAGAAAGAATTTCTGAAGGACTTCCACATAATCCATAACAAAGAAAATACAGGAATATGAGCATTTTGTAAAAAGTTAGTATGCTGAAGATATAGATATTATCTTTATCCTTATTAAGCTACTTCTTTTTCTTCTATGTCATTGTGTTGCCACACAATGAACACTGTATTTTTTCTTTCCTAATTTGCAAAACAAAAGTAAGTTTGCAAATGGCAAACTTTGCATCTCATTCATAATCGATGTAAGTTACTTATTAAATATTAATTTGTTGGGAAAAGCTCAGTATATTTACTTTCTTCCTCACTCTGAGTTCATTGTTTTATGTCACCTATATGCTATTTTTTCTCTCATTTGACAGTTTGATTTCTATGGTGTATTAATATGTTTAAATTAGCCATTATGTAAATAGCAAAGCTGAAATTTACTTCATATAGGAATGTTATTTCAAAGTATGGCATGCTTTACATAAAATTGCTCAAATATTTAAAAAAGAATGAATAAAGAACAATTCTCAAAATCATAGCTGAATATGCATACACACATGGAACTAACTTTCTGGTTTACATCTGGAAACATCGATCTACAATCTCCTTCAGGGCCACACTGCCTCTCGGCATTCCATCATCCATTTAATTTCCCTCAGTGCAGTGTTATTCTTCTAAAGAAACATTTTCTCCCTCCCTGCTGCCCTTTACCTCTTTTTGCCTTTTTGAAGTTAGACCTTTAGATTTGGCAGAGATAAAACACATTGCTTCAAAGCAAATGTTTCACAGCTCGATGTTGCTTTTGTGTATTTTTCATATTACTTTTGCTGCTCAAGGAAATTTTATGTTATCTGAGTCAGGGTATATGAGTATATGAAATACCATCAGTACAGGGTTTTTTTTTGTTTGTTTGGTGGTTTTGGGTTGTGGGTTTTTTTTTTTTTTTTTTTTTTTTTTTTTTTTTTTTTTTTTTTTTTTTTTGTGAGATCTTGGACCAATAAGTAAATTTTGTGGTAAGATAAGATGGGGCATGGTCTGTCAGTTTCTCCATTTCTAGGGAAAGCAGAATCTGACTGGCTACAGCCATGGGCCAAATTCTAAGTTCCTCTAGTACCATCTATGAAAACTAAAATAAACTATAGAATTATAGGAAATTTTGCAGGACATTAGGTTCATTTTATACTGTCCATCTACTTTTATCTGTTTCTATGACTTTACCTTACTGTAGGGAAAATTTCTGCACAATTTGATTCATTGAAATAAAATGAAGAATTTTCTAAATTTATATTTCCTTCACAAAAAAACCCAAAAAACCCCCGCCAAAAACAAAACAAAGCAAAACAAAAATCAACCCTCAGACCAACCAACCAACCAAAAAACCACCACCTCAAACAAAATCAAGACAAAACAAAACCAGGTTCTCCTTTTTTGCCTTTATTTTTAGCAAGAAGAAGTTACTGAATACATTTTACTTTAACTTCATTTAACATATTTTATTTGCTACTTGTTATATCTTCCTGTAACTATAAAATGTGTCAATATAGCTTAAAGATACACCTAGAATACACAGTCCTTTGCTTATTGAAAAAAAAAAAAAAAAAGTTTTATTTCTCATCTGCTTAGTTCAATAGGCAAATAACCATATAAAATATATTTAGCTTTATAAGATCTTTTAATGCTAACAGCTTTATTAGATAGTTCTTTGCTTGTTTCATGTATGTCCTTATATAATATACATCAGGGCAGAAATATTATTAATGCATATTGATTTGAAGAAAAGTACAATAGATAGATATCTCAAATTACATTTTATAAAATGAGTAGCTTAAATTCTTCTCCATGGACACCCCCTTGCCGTGGGG
>JAWMRC010000089.1:69463444-69500513 GCA_035584755.1 Thripadectes ignobilis
CTTGCCTATCTCGCATTGGCCTATTTAGCCACCAACGTGCTTGTAGCAAGCGTGGGTAGAGCCCTTGTAAATCTTCACTCGCGAAGCCTAGCCATGACATGAAGCTTAAATTCAATATAAGAAATAAGCTCTAATGAAAGAACAAAACCAAGAATCCTTATGAGTCTCATCCAGCTCAGGAAACTTTATGATTATGCATTATGATAAAACTTTCATAGTAGGCATTATATTGGACTACCTTAATAGGGCTTCAAAAAGAAATATTTCACTATATTTAGTCAGTTTTTGCATCCTGGTTCATCAGAATTTATCTAAGCTCTTCCAGTATTAGTATGGACAAAGCATAGACATTTAAAATTAGGTACAGAATAGAAATTATCAGTATAATTTGAAGTGACTGAAGGTCTTGGTCTTACTGTGTAACTGCCATGAATAGACCTAAAAACATCTGGTATTTCAAGTGATTTTGATTTTAACAATACCAATTCCCATTATGTATTGTTCGTTGAGTCCAGTTAAACAAAGGCATATTATAGCAAACTGAAGATTATTTAAAATCATGAAAAAGGCTCCTTGTTGATGACTTTTGAAGCATTGTTGCCAATTATGGAAAATTCTCACTAGAGGCACAAACATTATAGCAAGGGAAACAGAGTCTCAGCTTGATGGTAGTACAAAAGGATGTGAAGAAATACACAAACAACAGGATATGTATTTGAAGAATATGAAAAAATACAGCCAGAGAACAATAGTCAAGAATTTGACAATGCGTGTGTTAGTTACCCAAGAGTTTGCTTTCTAAATAACAAACCGATATAATTTAGCAGACCACCAGTTAAAAGTTCTTCTGTAGGAAAAAGTTCCTTTTAAATTGCAAAAATAGTGATGACATCAGTATCCATGGCTGTTGTGACTAGAAAATATGAAGGGATAACCTGTGGCGGGCAAAGTGTTCATCGTTATATTAGGAATCTAGGAAAAAAAACAAAACAAAACTCTTCCAGAAAATGGAACTTCTGATTGTGGCTGATGAGGATAGGCTAAGTCACAACATTTTTGTCTGCATCTCTCAGTTTGCTCTGTCACAGCTCAACCAGTATAGCAGGACAACATCCTTGCTTCTGTCACGTTTTACTTCCCCCATGGAGTGCTGTGATTTTAGATGTGATGACAGAAATTAGTCCAGACCTCTCACTCCGTGCCTGAAAAGAGGGACTACACAATTTACCAGAAAGAGAGAACTCAGTGTTTGTCACATTAGGCCATTGCTGCTGCAGACATCAAAGTGCTCCTCAATAACTGCAGTCAAAAGGTGAGTATTGGAAGGCATGGAATTATTTCTGCACAAATTGTATGACTGACTGAAACTCCGGAAAAAAAAAATGGTAAGTGTTCCCTTTCTTTGTTTGCAGTGTCCTTAGTTTGAAACAGGATGTTTTATAGCTGCTGTCAGAATTAATAGCAAAGATTAACAACTAGTATCCACTTTTTATGATCCAGAATCCAGTGTCCTCTAAAGTTGCAGAAAAGATTAACTTTGGTTTAGACAGGTAGAGCAGGAATCATGTACCCATAACTGGGTAAATGTGAATAGAAATGCTTTAAAATGGACAAATATAATGAGCTTTGTCGTAAACCATGGCACAAAAATGGTCTGGCAAACTCTCCTGTAGTCTTTGTCAGATAATTTCTCACTGTTCTGAGTTAAGTTTTACTCTTTCTAAAAGACTAATCTTCTCTGGAGCGGTCTGCTTTATCCACTTTCAGTCACTGAGCTCCAGTGAGGGTCTCACTCAGAAAGAAACAGAATAGGAAATAAGTCTATGAGGGTAAGGGCAAAGTACTGCATCTTCCCACAAGTTCTTTTTATTCTTTCATTATTGTTGGGCAAAAGCAATATTCTTTCCACATTATCTAGACCTCCGTCTCAAAAAGTCTGAAACCCTACAGTTCTACTAGTTCTGTCTACTGACAGAGCCTGGTGATCTAAGTGTACATACTTTTAAGAAAAAACAAATCCATTCTGGTTTTTAAGATATAGTCAAATTTTTGGTCCCTCCCTTTAATTGTTGTGTTGTCTTTTCTTTATTTTCCATAGGAAGTGAGAGAAGAAGAAATCTATGTGTGTTTCCTGCAGCATAATCCAAAACAGTGCTGATAGGAGGTCAAGCTAAATCCTGCACCCTGTGAGTGTGTAATTATCATGCCCTCAGAAAAATTACTTGATTTTTTAGAGGGGCACAAAAATTTTGGGTGATGTTTAATATAATATCCTCCTCATGGGCTGATTTAAAACACAGCAGAACCCAAGTGCGGTGTTGGTGGTGGTTTGTTTTGTTTTGTTTTGTTTTGTTTTTTTGTTTGTTTTTTTTTGTTTTGTTTTGTTTTGTTTTGGTTTGGTTTGGTTTGGTTTGGTTTGGTTTGGTTTGGTTTGGTTTGGTTTGGTTTGGTGGGGGTTTTTTTGGGTTTTTTTGGGGTTTTTTTGGTTTTTTTGGTTTTTTTTTTTTAATAAATGTCAGTCATTCAAAACAAAACCATCTCATATAAATAAATCTATCACAATATTTATTTTAGAGACCTCAAATTTGTAGAATTGATTGAACAGCTTATTTCGTGCTCATCTCTCCCTCTTGTGGCAGAGTTCAACAAGGATTGCTCTTTACAAATAAACTGAAATGAGGCAGTCTTGAATATTATCTGCTTCCAACATCAGAATGTTTCTAGGTGTCTTTAAATTACAGTGTTATGAATTGTTAAGGATATAGTTTGCTGTCCCCAAATAAGTAGTTCAATTTTACACTCACATAGCACATAAATATTATCATCTTCTTAGACTTTATCCACCTTAACTCTTCTCCATTAAATGACTGTGCAGGTTATGTTGTTAAATGGATGTGTGAAAGTTAAACATTTTATTAAGAAACCTTTTGAAAGAAAGAGATTTATTTATTTATTTTTATTTGCATGTTGTCATATCAATAATATTTTGTCTCTAGGATAAAAAGACATACTAAATATCAATATATGGTAAATGTTACTATAACTGAAAGCTGTATTGAACCACATATTGCCACATACTGCTTAAAGGAATTTGCAACAGTTATAGATTTCTCCCAGGAGGCAAAATGTATTTTCAAAAAGTTATTTCTTCAGTTTGTTCCCCTCACTTGACATCTTTTTACACAGATTGAGCTATATTGTTTTGCTGTCAGTCTAATTGGTTGTTGGACAACTCAGATGACTTTCTGAAAAAAAAAAAAAAAAAGTTTGGGCGGGGCGGTCAGAAAAAAATAGTATGAAAATCAATGACCAAAAACAAACCTCTAAGCCCAAAATTTGTAAGTATGATCATGAAACTGAGCCAGAAGGGGATTCTGACTGAAATTATGTATAAGGTGAGATTTTCAGAGACTGGTGGATGTACATGTGTGAAAAGAGAGAGTTCTACAGCAATAATTTTCCTTTCTTCTATGTGCATGCTGACAGACACTTGTTTAGAGGGATAGGACAAGAGGAAATATCCTCAAGCTGTTCAAGAGGAGGTTTAGACTGTGTATTAGGAAAATTTCTTTACCCAAAGGGCTGTCCAACCCTGACACAGACTGCTCAGGGCAGTGGTGGAGGCACCATCCCTGGAGGGATTTAAAAGACATGTGGATGTGATATTTGAAAACATGGTTTAGTAGTGGGCTTGGCAGAGCTGTGTTAATGGTTTGACTCAGTCTTAGAAGTCTTTTCCAACCTAAATGATTGCAAGAATATATTATTTACAGAGAAGTGGTGGCAAAGTAGTCAAGGTTATGATGCCTTGGACTGGATCTTCTTTCTGGACTCATGACTGATAGTAGATTCTAGTTGTTCCAATGTGAGTAGTCACCAGTCAGCACACAAGGAGCCAAACATGTCCTGTAGTGATGAACTCTGCATCTCTTTCTTATGCATCGTATCCTACCAACAGTGGGTTTTATACCTACCAGAACAGGAAGAGATTTCTAAAGGTATTTTAAATTGTCCACTGTGTTGAAGGCATTCATACAGAAGTGAGTTGCCTAACACAGAACCTATCTCTCTCCTTCTGGAGAAATTGCAGAAATTTGAAGCTTTAGAAGTTCTGATGCAGAGGTTTGATTACCTTATTCTCAAAGCACACTGGGAGTCCAGAGACTGCTCAATAAAGCTCTGGTGGATGAGCTTGACTTTGGAATTCCAACATATTTATGTGTGCATTACCAGTATCTCCACTAACTCATTGGGAGCTAAGACTGTCTCTAAAGAAGATTACCATCTTTACCTTTTAATCTAGCTCTAAATCCTACCCTACTATACCTTAAACATGTCAGCTTAATGGTCAGCTTAAATTTGCAATAGCAATGAACATGCATTTCATTCAAGCAGCTTTAAAAAAGGCAAGGTCCCAGTTATTTTGAGAAGAAAGCTCAAAGGACAAACAAGTATACTTTGCAAAATCAGATTTTGAAAAATTCTTTAAAGAAGTAAGTATTTCACATTAAATCATTTAAGATTAAAGGATCTACACTGGAACACAAACATTCCTGATAATGCCTTTAGCATCCTTTTAACAATTTTCAACTTTTTCACTTGAGAGTTGTTGCCTGACACTGCTTGTTCATCTGCTTAGATCATCTGTTCCTCACCATGGCAACAAGGAAATTATGGTACATTGGTGAAGTATAAATTCATTTATTATCCTTGCTGGAGTCTCTAGAGTGAGGAAATGAGGGTTGTCTTGCAACATGAGAACACCAAGATTGTAGCCAACTTTTCTGTGTGAGTAGAAGTGTCTCAATCATAGTTCATCATTGTTCAAAATACTGTCTGTTCTCTCATAGTCTCCCTCTTGCTGCTAGTTTCATATTTTCTAAAAGACATTAAGCTGAGCCAGAGGGAGAGCCTTTCCTTGAGATACTAGCCTGCTTTCCCAGGATATCAAAAGCCTCAAATCTTTATCTACTTGTTTTTGATCTGTATTAACATAGTGGATGGGATTCTGGTTGCAGGGCCTGTGATTTTATTCCTACAAGCAATAAGGCAAGCCCTCTCAGAGATTACAGCTTCTGTGTTTCCTTGGACAGGTCAGCCCATGGTGGGACATAGTAAGTGTTTGCAGTTGCTTGGTTAGGAAGAACCAAGCAAAATAAAATAAACTGCTCTCTTGAAATTGCTTGAGTGGCTTGACACCCATCTTTATTTGTCACGATGCTATAGCTCAGAGACTGGAGGAGCTTCAAAGGCTGCAGAGAATTGAATTAATTTTATGGCCCTTGTTTTTGATTTAGAGAGCCAATACAAATATTATTGTAATTTCTTTATGCTTACTATAAGCTCTTTTAAAAATGCATGAAAGCAGAGTTCCATTCTGCCATAACGAGACACAACACACTCTGGCTATGTAAAAATGATACATTTAAATGCTTTCTTCAGAAATAGCTTCTGAAAAATGTACTCTAAGACTTGCTATCATGTACTCCTCATAAATGTTTTAATTAAATGTTAAATTACAAATATATATACATTTTTGTCATTTGAAGCAAACAGACCTTTCAAATTTTGGTTTTACTTTGAGATTTTCTTGCTGCTGAGATAAGCCTATTTTATTAAAGCTTATTTTACAATCAGCTTTTTATCAGATCTGCTGCTGCTTTTAAACCCCAGGGGTTCAAATACAAGTGGACAAATCTCTTCAAGGTTTTCTTGAAACTTGTTAAAAGCTTACCATTATTTTCCTGTTAGACTCTGGTCAGAACTAATTTTCTGAAGACCTTTTAAACCTCTGCTACTGTAACACCCCAGGTAAGAAGTGAAGTGGAAGTGGGGAAATATGATAATTTAAGCTGAAGGAGACAAGCTACAAAAATAATTCTTTGAGAAAGGGAAGAAAAAAGAAGTCACTTCTCAAAATGCCTTTTTGGTAACATTTCAGTAATATTTTCTGTTTCTTTAACAATATCTTGCAGTACTTTCAATATTTCTATTTTTTTTTGTGTGTCCTACAATTAAAATTTGTTTCATCCTGCAGGCAGAACAGAAGGTGGCAAGAATATTTTGATTGCTTTTTGACCCTCTGCATTTGACAGGTTTGTGCTGCAGACAATCACTACACAACTCTTTTCTTCTTCTGGGAATAGAAATGATAACTGGATGACTTACTTTCCCTGCAGAGTCCCAGTTAACAGCATCTCCACGTTTCTGCCATGCCTCCCAAATATCACAGTAAAGATCAGCCGAAGCAGTTCTCAGCCTCTTACTCAACACCAGGGCCAGCGGCAAATGGGGAGTGTGAAATCGTTGTAAATCAGGGCATTTCAGGTTGAATCACGTCCTTAGAATGCTGCTGCCCTCCAAAGACACAAGCTGGTACTGTGGCATTGCTGTGTGCACAGGGGTCTGCTGGCACTAGTTTTGGCATGAAATACAAAGGCAAATATGTCCTCATACCCCAAGTTCCACTTCTTCTGCTAGGGCTCTAGAATTATATTATTATTATTATTATTATTATTATTATTATTATTATTATTGCCAGACCACTTCTATGAGAAGCACTTGTTTTCAAAATTATGAAATACAGCATTACACCTATTTCATGAAAACATTAATTTTCTATGATTTGGACATCAGGCTGTGCTGTAGAGCACAAACTTTGCACCTTGCCCTTCACATGTCTTCCTGCAAAGACTCTCACTTATTTTTTCACATGAACAGTTCAGCAAGATCTTTGTTTGGAGTATTTAAACAGCAAACAGGCATTTTTCTAAAACAATGTGCTCTAGATTAGTAGATTAGATACTGCACAATTAACACTTCTTACCTTTCCTGCCAGTATCATTCATGCTGGAGAGATAAATTCCTAGGTTTCACTAAGGAGAAATAAGAAAAAGTTGTACTGCTGTGGTTATAGAAATATTTACTTTAGCATGGAATTTTAAGGACAGAATGAGTCAATATCCAAAATGAGGAAAAATCCTGTTAACATGCATGTTTTGTTTAATCTGTTTTATATAAAAACTTTCTAAGTACCTCTGGTCAATGCATTAAAATGCAACTTTTAGTGATTAAAAGGTCTTTTTTTTTTCTCTACTTCTTTCAACATTCATTCCTACATAGCCATAATTATATTACTGTTGAAACTTCATTATAAATTGCACTAATAACTTAAACTAGGTCTTACAAATAGTCTAGTGTTACAGTTTATGAAAATGTCATGACTTTATCTTTCTTTTCAACCTCAACAATCACAGTCCTGACTCCAGTGAATTTTATGTCTCAGCATATACGCGGTACAGCTTGATTGTAACAAAGAAATTTCGTAAATGTAATTTGCGCCACAGTTCAGCAAAGCCCAACCACATTAGTCTGGTCCACAAAGCTGTTTAGATACAGTTTATCTTTCTGTAAGGAGGGTCAAATTAATTTCTTTGTCAAGTTCTTTATAGCAGCCTTTCTCATATTAACATCTAGCCAGTTGTTCTGTCATGACAAGTGAGAAATTCCTTCATTATCCCATCTAGTGCCTACTGAGTGCTTCAGCCTATTTGTGATTTTAATCTATGTGTTTGTTCTTCTGTGAAATTATGTTGGCTGGACATAATTAATCCTGCTTCTCCTCTTTGGTGGTGAGTTCCACAGGTAAATTGTGCTATGATACAATTATGCTCCAATACTTTTGAAATACTGCTTGTTTCAACCATAATTTGGCTTATGTTATCACACCTCTTTCTATATTAACCTTCTTGTCACCACCTCCACTTTTCTGTAGTTTACAATTCACTCCTGTGTGTGATCTCACAATAGCTGAATGTGGGAGCTTTGAACAGTCAGCTCCAATGTGCTCAGCTGCTTTTGAATCCTCACTCATCATCACCAAAAACACAGAGACTTCCCCCGTTTTTTACCTTCACATCAATAACCACACCACTTCCTTTTGTTTATTAACTTTAATGAATCATTAGCTTACATTATTTTTATTTTTTTACTGTGGGATTTGTGCTGTGTGATACAATCTATATGACATTTATTTTGGTTATCAGACTGGAAACAAAATTTTCTGGAATTTGTATTAGGTTCCAGTGTTGGGGAAATGGGGTTATGTGTTCACCTATTCTGAGATACAGTTCGAGGCCACTTTCATTTGGACTAGAAAGCAAGGGAATTGCTTCCGTTGGAGAATTGTTAGAAACCTGGCAGTAATAAAGCTTTTTATAGCTAATTTATCCACAAATCCAAATCGGTCACAGAAGAAGGTGGACAATGTTGGTGGCATACCTGGAAAGTCTGTATGGAAAGGGCTGGTGAAAATGATGTTGGACACTGATATGTTATGAATAATAATGAAATTGAGGCTGTGACAAAGTCAAACCTTTTGCTTCTGAATCACCTAAGGATCCTGATGAACTAAGGACTTGCCCTGGTCAAAAGCCTCATGCGAATGTAGGCCGGGTTTTTTGGTTCTGGACATTCCACACAGAATTTGGTCCTCCTATTTTGCATAGAATTAAACTATATTGTTCTTCTAAGTATGTATAGCCCTGCAGCAAAACCAGGATGAGCCTTCTATTTTCAAATAACTCAATGAATGAGAAAAACATTAATGACAGCAGCTTCCGCAGCTCCTAGGGATTTAGTCATATAACTCCCATCAGCTTCAGGATTGTAATTTTCTGTATTCTCTTTGGAAATTTACCTCAAATATTTTCATTGCTAAGGTAAGACACAAAGGTAAGACACAAAGGCAGCAAAGGAATTCAGAGTGAAAAGAAACTCCCTTCCTCATGTGTATTGCTGAAGTCTTCAAGCCTTGTACATCACAAAACGCAATAACCAGATATGGCTGATGATTTTAAAAGGAGAAAGAAAGTAATAAATCAATTTGCCACTTGCAGTGTGCTACTTCAACATTGTATACTCTGATATTAAAACAAATCCCTCCTCAGACGTAGGAGTGCCACAGTCCCCTTGATATCAGCAGTGTCCCTGAGATAAAATTTGGTGGGAACGTGCTCCATGACTCCAAGAAGCACAAGGATAGCACAGAGGGTACAAATTAGAGGCATCAGACTAGATGCACAGGCAAGGGAAAAAAATATTGAAATGATATTGACTGAACAGTTGTAGCTGAAACGTTGGAGCTCATTTTAGTTCCCCACAGGTCTTTCTTCTTCATCTCGTCAAAATTTGCATTCTCTCTAAGTGAATCTATATGAAACTTAACTAAGCAGCCAGCTCCACAGGAAGTGTTTACCAGACAGAACACATCACTGTCTTGGACGTGAGCTGACAGGGTGAGAGTAAAACTGCTGGGGACACCAGGTCCTTCTCTGCCACTGCTTCTAGAAACCCACATAGAGTGTCATCCATCTTATTTTATCTAGCAAAAGTATATTTATCAGCCTAAAATTGTCACCAAGATACATCAAGAGAGAGGAAAATTGATGATTCCCCATGACTGTCTTTGGTTCTTATGTCTGGTTGTGACAGTACTGCAAATGATTTCATACTTCAGCTGTACCATACAGTTTTGTGCTTGTAAGTAGTCTGTGAGAAAACCATATTTATGTATGTGTTCAATCTGACATCACATATGGTTTTAGGCAAGCAAAATTTTTAAATTAGAGTTTGGAAAAATAACCTAATTTGGAGGAAGGAAGCTCTGCCTTTTTATTTCCTTTTTTTCTCAGGTTGATGTCATTATGAATCCAACTGCCTTTAACAAAAGGCTTGATGAGAAAGATTGGAAAATGCTCTTATGTTTGTAGCTTTCTTGCATCCTATGATATTCTGTGTTTTTTCTTTAAAAAGAAAAAAAAAAAACAAACACCAGGATTCAGCATATATTATTTTCAATGGCATTTATGAAAACAATACTAT
Source organism: Thripadectes ignobilis (assembly GCA_035584755.1). NCBI lineage: Eukaryota > Metazoa > Chordata > Aves > Passeriformes > Furnariidae > Thripadectes > Thripadectes ignobilis. Next base: position 69,473,327 of record JAWMRC010000089.1, read on the forward strand.
AGAAAAGCTGTGAAGGACATAGAGGATCTGGACACAAAGCCAAGTAAATACAACTCAGGCTATTGCACCACTTTTTCTTTGTTTTCCAAACTAATCTCAAGACTCTTTAAGCAATTTGACTAAATTTTTGATGTTTAGTGTTGCAGATGATGTAAGTAAAGCTCAAGTTTTGCATTTTAAGAGACAAAGAATTGGTTGACTATAAAGTCCAGATTTCCTATTGGGACAAAGACATGATAAATTTGTGGCATATTGATCAAATTCTACCTCAAACAAGAAAGAATTTCCTCTAATTAGCTTTATTTTACATTTCTCATTTCATTTGTTTCCCCCTGTGAGCACAGTGTGATGATCAAAAGTCAAAGTTACACAATTCTGTTAAATATCTACTGTGACAAAAGAGATTGTCAGGAGGACAAAGTCTTTGTTGATGATTATTCTCACACAAAGGGGAAGTTCAAAAGCTGGAAGGGTAATAGCACATCAATCAAAAAGGAAAAAAAAATAAATCTTCCTCTTCATGATAGAAAATACAAACTGGGACTGTTCACATAAGAATACAGATGTTTCTTCTCAGATTCTTTAGCTGAAGGCTTCTTTTACCTTTTGGAAACATTCTTTCTGTTTGCAGCCTTAAGGGTGTGGTTTGACACACAGGTTTTATTACCTGGCCCTTGGTTAACCACTCTTTGAATGACGGTTTACAGTAATCTATGCAACGTTTATATAGGGTGGTGCTCAGGGAGCTGAGATTTTCCCTTGTTAAAGTGCATTAGACTCTGATATATGTTGCACATGACACATCAGAGAAAAGGAGCATGTAATATATTCTTCCATATATGTGACCAGTGGAAGCACAACAGTATGTATCAAATACAGCATTATTGATACATTATTTATACAGAATATTTAAAAACAGAGTTTAGAAATGTAATTGCATTTAGTAGGGTTTGGGTGGTTTTTTGTTTGGGTTTTTTTTTTTTTTTTTTTTTTGTCACTTGGAAATGTTCTGCATTCTGTCAGCTGCTGTTCATGCTTCCTTTTTATGTTTCTTTCTTTTTTAACTGTTCCAAGAATGACTGAAAATCAGTGATCTTCAGCAATAAGTGAATCCTTTAACACTTAGAAAGGAAGTCAAATAAACGTGGGGTGGATACCATAACAATATTTACAAATGGAAAACACCAGAGGGTAGTATTTATTTATTTTCCAAGATATTTGAAAACAGTGGAACACTCTGGCTGCTGAATCCAAAAGGGTGTAAATGAACACTTAAATTTCTCTCTGTCAAATGCAATCTATTTCAGTACTTCTGTTGGTGAATATGTGAGAAAGTCGTGGTTCAGATCATGTGAGCTATCAGGACAAGACTGAGAAGTGTAATATTGTTAAGGAAGGAAAAAATAAGCACTAAAGTGGCAAGCTTTGCTTCTCCAGCAGTTCTGAATTATTAACACCACAAAGCAGAAGCACTGAAATCTTGAGAGATACTTTGCAGGGCTGAAATGAATAATTTAGGAAAGATACTATCTGCTGTCTCCTTCTTATTAAATAGGCAATTGGAAATGACTGAAAATGACTGGGAGCAACAAAGCAAAGGCTGTTGAAATACCACCTTTGCACAGCTTTGGGCTTCTTTGCTTGAGCTGGGGTGTGCTGTCTTAACTACAGGAGAAAGCAGTTTCTCTAGCACTTAATCTGAGGGTTGGATACTTGTCACATATTATGAGAATTGTACTTGTCGCATATTATTAGAATAGTCCGCTGTCAAACAACAGACCTAAAATTTTATTATACAAGGGGATAGGCTGATGATGTGCACTGTTGTAAAAACACAAGCCATGAGCCAAGGCTTTCAATTATAGAGGGTTTGGAGTACAAGGTCTAAATTTAGTTATTTTTTTCTCCTCATTTTCAGAATTATCTGTTTGAAATTAAAGAGCCTAATTCCTTTGCATTATTTTCCTTTTATACTCTGTGTAATCTCAATTTCAAGTACATATGAAGTGGCTGTGAAAAATTATTACCAGCTAGATTTCTTCTCTGGGTATGTACACACTGTGGGATATAATAGGGGTTTTTGTTATAACCACTTCTTTCAGGAAACACGGACTAATTCTGTGAGAGGAGTGGAGCATATAGCTTTTGGTTACAATTGCATAATTAAACTTTAAAAAAAAAATTCTTATGCAATACTTTTAATTTTTATTTATTTTTTTTAATGTAATGTTTATGTTCTTATGCAACATTTATGATAACTAGTAACCCCAGCTTGGATGAAGTCCCTTCTCAGCAGGAAGCTGAGATGTATGAAAATGTTACTCACAGCTTGGAAATTTTAGTTAAGGGCTCTGATTCAACTCCATTTACTTTTGTGCTAAAAGTGTGTCACTCAGGCTGGGAATCTTCTCACCAGCAGGCTCTTAAATCCCAAGTAAATTGAGTAAGCAGCTGTGTTTTCTTTCCCTGCACTTGGTTTCATGACAATAACATGACAGCAATCATAGAGACTACAAAAAACTTTTAATTTCTCAGTGGAAGTTCATGGGAATTATTATTGCCAAAAGAATTTTCTAATATCTCTGGGAGTGATCAAAGCAAACTTTTTTGAATCAGAGTTATATGCCTATTTCTAATGAAGGGCAGAGATGTGTGTGCATGTAAGTGCACTGTGGTTAGGATGGTAAAGGAACACATGTTTACAGATCTGTCTCACAAAAAAACATTTCTAGTGCATTTCAGGGACTTGGACTCAATGACTGCTGTGGATTCCTTCCTACTTGAGGCGTTCTACATTTACATGATTGGCTAAGATAGTCCAAAGAAGGTAATTTGTTTCAAAGGTGACAGCAATGCCAAATACCCAAATGATAAGACAGTTTAGCCCAGTTAAATTTCTAAACCTAGGAAAGTTAATCTAGGCCAAAAAATGCAAGGAGCAGAAGCTCTTATTAACTGCAGATAAAGGACTGAAGACTTGTGAGGTTCTGTAAGAACAATAAAAAGTGCTACACTTATTCAGTCTCAAAGTAAACAAGCCTGAACACTAACACTAACGTGTTTGCAAAAAAGAACTGTGTGGAAAGAACTGTAGGCAACTGAAAGAATCTAAACACCAGAAAAGTTCTGAAAAATGGAGATACTCTCTAATGGAACATAAACATTAATATTAAAAGAAGAAAAGCAGCATCTGAGCTGTTCACATCTCTTGCATTTGGTACCCAGCTAAAACTCACTGACAAGGACTGCTGCATATTCTACTTTCCTTCTGCATCTTGTCAAAAAAAGCCCCACATGTTTATATTGAAGGACTTGTTTTGAAGGTGTGCATTGAAACAAAGTTCAGTGATGAGCCAAAACCAAAGGAAACCCCAGTCAAAATCAGAAATTCCTTGAAACCAGGTCACTCTGTGCACTGGAAAAGTGCAGAATTCAGTTCTTCATGTTTACAGCTTATTTTTTCTTTCAGCATGAGCACAAGCAATTTCCATTCTTCTCTCCTTATTGTGTGCACAGCAAACATCACAAGGATTATGCTTACTTACCCCTCAGGGGGTTGTGAAGATTAATTAGTAAATGTTCCCAGTGCATGTCAAAGATGAAAGCTCAGTGTAAGTGCTAAGCTTTTGTGTATTCATAGACACCAAAAATATGCATTCTCCACAGGAAAGATGAAAAGTAGTACTGTTTTCTATCTGTGTCCAATTTCCAGAGGTGAAACTCTTATTCTATAGAAAGACTACAAAATTACTTTTTAATAGTTGAGATATCTAGAGAAAATATTGTATAAGACATCCAAATGTCTAATTTTGTTTGGAACTTAGATGAAGGAATCATTGAAAACCTGCTGATTCCATTTGGAGAAAAGAAAGAAAAGATGATTTATGGTGTTTAGTGAGATTATAGTGAAAATGAGAGGAAGAAAATGTTCTACTTGGAGTTCATAATCCAAAGAGTATTTAAGATGTTTATACCTTGTATTTTCCCCCAGGATCCTGTAATTTACTTTGTTTCATACTGTTCATTTTGTATGGTAGGCCTTGATCTAAACCTTAGTACAGACATTGTATCATTCTACTCACTGCAGCTGTTTATGATTAAAACTATATTTTGCCAGAAGCAAAATTGAGGGCATTTGAACATTTTTCTCAGATCAAAGAAAACTGAGAGAATTAAAAATAAATGTTAAAGTATACCAGTGTGTGAAATGATGGAGATAAAATCAAACTTATTTTGGACTGTAATTCTGTAAACTGTACTTCTGTCAGCCTTAAAAAGACATGGTGGAGGAATACATCTTTCAATATTTACTGTTTCAGAAGTTATTCTAGAGTGAGTATCTGGGTTATTATCAGGACAGGGATAGCAGTTTACATATACACGCTCATAAATAAATGTATATACACCTCTGTGTGCATATATACACATATATAAGGCTTACACATATATACACACATATATCAACATATGGCTCACATACACATAAATGCACATACAGAAATGGATTTCTATGTGTAAATACGTGGGGAAATGTATATAGATGCATATAAGATGCATGATATACCTGAATACAACTTAGGTTTATATATGTGTAAAATTTGTGTATATATTTATGTATGTTTGAGCTATCAAAGTTTAACTCCACTGTCCTTATAAATGTGAAGTAAAATAGGAAACATATGTGGGTGCTTTTGGGAAGCAAGTTTTCCAGTTTCTATGTACAAATATTGAGGAAAGACATAGTTCCTAATCTGTGATCTGCCTCATAATGTACAGCTAATTCTGTTATCAAGTTTTCTACAAGGTTTCAGCTTTGCTTTCTTTGAAATTGCTTAGACAAAGAGCTGTTTCCACTTGATGGGAGTGGGGAGTCCAGGCAAGCCACTTTTCTCAAAGTTTTAATTTTTATAACAATAGTAAACATTTCCTAGTGAATATAAGACTACCATTCAGAGGTACAGGGAGTTTTTTAATGACAGAATGCATGGTTGTGGTCAAAAATAACTAGAAGAATTATGATTTTGATGAATCTCATGAACACATTCAGTTATGCACTCTTCTTTCTTCGGTTAAAATAATTTCTTTTTTTTTTAGCTTGATAAATAAAACTTGGCCTTATTCTGGATCAAATAAGGTTAAAATACTGGTAATATAAATTTTGTATTCCTTTCTTGAGGATATCAATCTATTTTAACAGTGTAGAATTCTCAAAAGACTTTGAAATTTGTGGATTTTCTGTGTCTCTAATGTGTGGCTCAGTCAGAGGAATGGCAGTTTTTAGAAGATTTTCCAGCCAGAAAAGGAACTATACTATTTAAATCACTAAGGATTTGTGAAATTACAGTGCCCTGAGGGACTTTTCTTCTCAACAATTATTGTTCTTTCCCTCATTTTTTTCTTTTCTGGAAAGAAAGAGAACAGAACTGAAAGCGCTCCATTTTAAGGGTAATTTCAAGACACTTTGCCTTTATTATGACTTCTTTGTTTGTTGAGTATTTTTGACTTTTCCAGTTCAAACACAATTAAGTCTAAACCAATAACTGTTTGTTTGTTTTGTTTTCTACGAATTCTATTTTTTTTATTTATTTTTTTTTTTGTGTGTGCCCATAGGAGAGCTTCTGCACATGAGATTGATCATCCTTTGACAAGATCTACTTCCATGGTACTGAGATGAACAGAATCTATTCCTGTCCAAAATGACAATAAAAAGTTTCAACTGTAATTTTTTAAGTTCAAGAAAACGAGAATAGTATGTGCTCTTCTGAATTGCTGACATGTACCTGGACACAACAGCACCCAAAGCCAGAGAGAAATGGATGGAGAACTGAATACAGAGAAGTCATACAATTCTGTGATGTCAAAAGCTCCTAGTGGAAGGTGTGCCTGCCCATAACAAGGGCTTTGGAACTAGATAATCTCTAAGGTCCCTTCCAATCCAGACCCCATTCGGTGATTCTATGATTTTTTAATAACTTACATATGTGGTTGAACTATGAGGACTGAACTTCTACCCTCAAAACACAGCCAAAGGGAGATATGAGCACTAGTAATGTTAACAGAGTAAAATGTGAGTGTGTAAAAATAAAATAGAATTAAATACAAAAGCACACTTTGTGGACTTCACACCCTAACACAGGGACGCTTGCTTTGTTCTTTCAAAGTGCCTGCTAACACAGGCACCTTCAATGTCACCAACACTAAGATACCTTCATATGGTCATAAAAAGCCAGATCTGGTCAGCCTGCAGAGACGGAAGTCAAGAAAAAATGTTCATACATGTTTTATATTCTCCATTTCTTTCCTGGAATCATGTACATATAAGGGGAAACAGAGTAGATGCAAATTAGTGACCCAGACCAAAGCAGGAGAGGAGCTGAGCAGAATGCAAGAATAGATATTACAGTGCAGTCAGATCAAGGACAGTATGGTCTGATACTGACAAGAACCCACCCACATGCTGGACAGTCCTATCCAGGTGTTTTCCAAAGTGGCTGCAAACTGTCAGTGACAGCAGACCAGTGTGTGAGGAGGAAGCTCTCAACAGAAGCCTAAGCAAATCAAGTATCAGGAGAAGCTCACACAGTGGTTGCAACTACTGTGTACTCCTGAGAAACCCATTCCTTTAAGCACAGACACCTACTCTGAATATCCTCTAAAGGGCTGTGCATTTCTTTTTCTTTTTTTTCTTTTCTTTTTTTTTTTTTTTTTTTTTTTGTAACATGCTATGTACATACAGCACCAGTGAAAGATAAAGCAATTTCAGCCCCCTTGGGATATATATATTAGTTCAATAATTGTTTGATAACTTTTCCTACCTTTTCTCTCACAACCTGCAGCACAAAATGCAAGGAACAAAAAAAAAAAAAATTGCTGAAAGATAGACTGAAGACCTGCAAGTGAAGTATGATTTTTACACTTGCCTTCAAATAAAGACAACAAAAAAACCCACTTAATTTTGTTTTGTGTAATAGTACAGATAACATAATTTGAATAGTCTGAAAGTCACAGTTATGTTTGTAGCCATTATTTTCCTGAAAACAGCTAAGGCACTAGCACCAAATGTGACATTTAAAAATAATTAAATCAAATTTTTAAGCTTATTTAAGGTAATGGTTCAACATGAATCAGGCTTTAAGCATATAAGTAGGAGTGTAAAAGCCTTCTTATCTTTCGTTACCATGCCAATGACATCTCGCTATCAGATTACGTCATTTGCTTTGTTTTATAAGCAGGAATGAGTCCCCCATCTGCAATCAGTGCTGTGAGAATTCAATCAGCAGACAGTATTGTGTTTTTTAAGAAAGCCCTGCTGGCTGGAATAATGGTGCCTTGTGGCACATCTCAGTTCTCCATAAAAAGTTCTATAGAAAGCTTGATAACTTGGACGAGTCTCAAAATCAACAAGCCACCTCCTGAAGACAAAGTTGTTCAGAAAAACAAGGGCATCTTCAACATTGTCGTGACTCCTGATCGCATCCCTAAATTTTTCATCCCTTCTCTGGACATAGAACATATTTCCTTCCAGCAGGAGCCAGAGGAAGACACAACAGAGAATTCTCCTGAAAGAGAGGTCTCTGATGAAATTGTTCAAAAGCGCAGAACAACTAGAAGCAAGTCTGAATCCTACATCAGGAAAGAAACAATGTGCAAAGGAGAGAGTGTGGACAGAAGAGGAACCCTGTGTTTCACAGACCCAGTGACTTTCCCTGAAGACCTGGAGAGAGCTGCACATCACTGTGATCCAGCAACCAGAGCTGCTTTCTCTTTGCCACACCTTTCCAAAATCACTACTCCCTACGGGTTTCTCACACTGGGTGAAAGTCCAAATACCAGGAGGAAAGAGTCTCTATTTTTTCAGCATGACTCTGAAGAGCTTAGAATCCTCTTGTCCCAAAGGAAGAAGACTCCATCTCTTGTAAGGAGCTCATCCAGCCCTTTCAGTGAAATCCAACAAACCATGGAGAGCATAAAATCTTCAGACACCCCTTTTAAGACCAGGCAGTCTGTTTCTTGGGAGTCAGTCTGCAACAGCCAGCTTTCTCCTCTGTGCTGCAAGCCAGACTCTGAAACACACCCTGTGAAATGTGAGAAGAAGAGGTTTCAGGTGACACTGAAGAGACACCTGGCCAGCATCAAGCGAATGAGATCTGGCAGTGGGATGAACTGGCTCTGCTAACCCACACCGAGCTGTCTCGCCTCTTAAGCCCTGTGAAAATTTAAAAGAAACAGAAGCGTGCAAACATGAGTGTTCGGCACACATTCAGCATCGCAATCTCCTGATAAAGGAGACCAGACAGACAAGCAACCAAACAGAACTTCCTTACACTATTAAGGTTGACTTAATCTCCTATTTCCTAAAGTCATGCTCAGCAGCTTTGACTCCTTTACAATGAAACCAAGGACAGGATAACTGAAATAGGCCATTTTCTGAAGGGAATGCTGTCTTTTCTGGTCATACCTGTGCAATCGTGAGAAGGAAGGAAATGACATCAAAAGCAAACTACTGAGAAAGAAAATGTCATCTTTTAGTATAGGAGTGTCGGTGTCAAACTGATACAAAAACTGAAAAGAAGAAGCATGCTAGCTAGTCAGGTAAAATAATGTGGGCTTTTTATTATTTCTAGTATTAGAGTGTAAGAAAAAACTAATTAAATGTTAATTTGTCCCAGGGTGTTTGCAGCAGGTAGCTGCACACAGCTGTTCATAACTCCTGGCAGGAATGTGCTGGCTGAGAGGGGAAGCCAAGTGCCTGCTTTCTCATGACAGTCAATAGCAAGCCATTTTCTGTATTTAACAAATCTGCTTATTTTATCAGTCCTGTAGTTAGCCTTTCAACATGCTCGAAATTAGGGGAAACACAATGTGATTTGTTTATCTCCTCACCAGTGGCAAAGTATAATACCATTCTATTTATATCTTGTTATTGTTCCAGTTATTACTAAACCAAATAAAATCTCTTTTTCTTTAAGAGTCTTCTTGTCCTTCTTGTGATTGCTGTTACCTTTCTCTTACTTTTCTCTTTATTTTTTCCCCCCCACAATTTTGTTATTGCCTTGAATCAGAAAGGGCATAAAGAATAACTAAGAATATTCAGTGTCCTCAAAACACGTGTTTCAATCCTGTTTGTTAAATTTGATTTTTTGGGGAGGCACTCATATTCCAATACATTAAACACCTCAGAGGAAAAGTCACCAGCAACAGCTAGAAATGTCCAACAACCTTTAAACACCAAGTTGATAAGTTTTCTCATGTGAAATTATAACCATATTCAAACTGCTAAGTAAAATTTACTTTCCAGTGAATTACAAGTAAAGACAACTTAAGGTACCTGTGAGATTTTTCTAGGGTAAAAATCTGTCCCAGGAAACAGAGTTATCAAAGATGACATCTGTTACAATCCATTATAGCTTATTGGTTTATTACTTTAGTTAATTAGTTTATTTAATCTATTTTTATAACTGGAATATGGATAAAGTCATCAGTGTCTGTAATTAAAAAAAAAATCTACTTTATCTGACAAGAGTACTATAATAATTGAAATATAAAATATCCAATACAATATTTTGTATTGAATTTATTTGTGTTGCATAATCTGTAGTAGACAATTTAAACAGTATCAGGGATCTTGACAGATGGAAAAAGAGCTGCTGTCTGAGATGAGATTGTGCCTCTTTTACAGACAAAGTGTAAATTCTGTGCAACAAATACAGCTCAAGCAGCCCATAAAACTCACGTTCCAAATAATCAGAGACGAGCTGGCTGTGCTCCCCTGGCTGTGCAGCAGCACAGAGGCCATGGTGTGTGAAATGAAATATGTGTGTGAAATCGAGTAAACTGTGACAGCAGCACAGGTATCGAGGCCTGGGACAGCCATCCTGACTCCCTTTATAACCTAAAGTATGATTCATCTCATCTCCTACAGATGACATCTAAAACTCAGCAGGTGTTTACTCAATAGGCTTTGTCCAGAAGAATCCCTTTTAAAAATTGTCCTTGTAGGAGGCCAAAGGCAATGCTTGGGGTTGAACCCTGAGATCTCAGCTTGAGGTTTAGTAATAAAGACAATCACTCTGCTCTCAACATAAAAGCAAATAAGAGAGCTTTTGTTTTGCCTTTTTTTTTTTTTTTTATTTCTGTTAAACTCTTTTAAAAATTAAGAAAAAGTGTAATTGGCAGGAATGCATTGGTCTGGGGAGAATGCAAAAGAGCCTTTAAAGATGTGTTTTCCATTTTACCTTGTAACTCATCAGATTCCTATTAAGGGTGACCATGACTGTAAATTTAATCAGTTAATGGTGTTGAAAAAGATCTGGAGTACAAATGAGGTGGCACTCTGCACACCATAATCCACACTAATTTATGCAGGCCTACACAAGCTCCTGTTTACATTATCAGACACATCAGCTACACCTGTGATATCTTCCATGGAGAAAATATTTACCACACCATGTTAGAAGCTGTGTCTTTTATACTTCAAGCAACTGTGCTGTACTTACCTCACCTTGGATACAACCAAAATCTGAAGTCTCTATCCAAAGTACCTCTTGCAGTAGCACACCTGGTTGTAAACCAGAGATCCTCTCTGGGATTCTCTCGTTCTACAACTTAGAATCATTGAATCATTAAGGTTGGAATAGACCTGCGAGATCTTTGAACTAAACCATTAACCTAACAGTGCCAGATTCAACACTAAACCATGTCTTTATATGCCCCATCCTCATGTTTTTTGAACTCTTTTAGGGATGATGATTCCATCAGTTCTCTGGGTAGCATACTCCAATGCCTGCCCACTCTTCCAGTGAAGAAATTTTCACTCATATCCAACCTAAACCTCTTCTGGTGCAAATTGAGATAATTTCTGCTTGTCCTGACCCTTGTTCCCTGGGAGCAGAGCTTGACTCCCATCTGGCTACCCTCTCCTGCCAGGGAGTTTCAGAGTGAGAAGGTCCCCACTGGGCCTCCTTTTCTGCAGTATGAGTCCCCCTAGCTCCCTTAGCTGCTCTTCATATGACTTATGCTCCAGACCCTTCCTCAGCTCCATTCCCCTTTTCTGGGCATGCTCCAACACCTCAGTGTTTTCCTGGAGTGGGTGGTCCCTTTGTTTTGGTCATTTTTCACTGCACATCCTACAAATACACAGAGAAACAAAGTGGGGTATACAAGTTGTTCCAAGGTCCCAGTCCCAGTTAAATTGATCTTTGGGGATGGGATATCATGGTGCTCTTCTGTTGCTGACTGCTGTTCTCCACCTGTTCAGTGCTGAAGAAACAAACTCATTCATCAACTTGGGAGCCAATTTCCTTTGCATTTCTAATATTCATTCAGTTTGGTCCTCTTTTTCTACTGCTAAGCTAAGAAATTCTTCCAATACTGCTTTTTCTGGTCTTTTTGTGTTACCACAATAGACCTGAGAGGATTTTTCAAACCTCAGTTTGATGGCTATGACCGTTTTTGAGTTTTTCCCTGACACTGGGATGGAAAAGGCAAAGAAATGGATGAAGGCTATGTGGAACTGAGTGTAGAGAGACAGCAGATTCAGTGATTATTGTTCATCATTTTAAGAGACTCAAAAAGGTGAACAAATATGGGAAGGGAGTTTGCTGAGTCACTATGTAGTCTTGGGGAGTTCAGCTCATAATTGTGAGAAGGAATCTGGTGTGTGTTCCTTTCTCTCCACGGTGATGACTATTGAACTATTATTCTTTAACTTACCCGCTTTTCTTGTTTTCCAAGACACCAACAAACTGACATCAGACATGAAGCTTGTTATTTGTGTTCTCAGTCTTGAAAATGAAAGCGCTCTTACTAAAGGATATTTCAGATTTGGGTGTCACCCCAAATTTTCACAGTCATGGAAACAAGAGTATTTGAGGCTTTATTAATTCCCAATTCTCTGTGATAGTAACTTCCTTGTATGAGTGACTGAAATGCTGGAGGCAAATCATGAAAATTAATCACCCAGAAAACATGTTTATTTTAAAAGCAGCCTTGGAACAAGCTTACAGGAAAAAGGCATACACAGGGATAAGACATTAGTATCAATGACCTATGAGATCTCTTTCTGTTTAAATGCTTGCAATGAATGGGCAAGTTCTCTAGAGCACACAGGCAGGGCAAGGTCTTCCAGGAGATCAACATATATGCCTAAATATCTTCTCCTAATCCATTTTATATAAATACCTATTCATGTCATTAAGACTTGTTTTTCTCTCAGTAGCATGCAAAATTGCAGCAATGCTGGTGACCATCAGTATTTAAGCAAGTGCTTCACAAGAGTGTTCAAGAGTTGGGTTTGACAAGAGGCAAGTCCCTAGAGCAGGGTCACCTCTGGTGTTTGTGCACAGGGAGGAGTTGTGATTTTATTACTCTTTCAAAAAGAGAATTAGCACCATTTTAAGAAAGTTTTGTGGGGGGAGGTTTGTTGGGTCTTTTTCTTTCCTTTTTAATTTCCATCTTGGACTAGTTAAAAAAACTGGTTAGAAAGCCTGTGCATCTTGACGATTCAGAATTGTGTTTAAAATACTTTGTGTAAAATTTATTTGCCTGAAAGCAGGAATTCTATGGAAGTCCAAGCTAATTCTGAGTTGGGTTTATTATTTGTGCCTCTGATCAGCTATATTAACCTCCTTTCTCTTCGTTTCTTATTAATCTCCATTTAAATCTGATCTGGATTTTTAAATTTCTGCCTACATTTCTCTGTCATATTACACTGTAGATCACCATGTTTTCCTAAATTGCTGCATAACATTGGTCTCTTCTGTTTAAACTGCAATCACATTTCATCACAGTTATCTGTATTTTGCTAGTGATTGCAATGCTTTTATCATTCTACATATAGTGCATTTGTAAATGGCTTTAGGATATTTCCAGCTGTATGGTCTATAAATATAGGTCATAATCATTATGGTGCAATTCCTATTTTATTTTTTTTTATTTTAGCAACTTTATTTTTTTTCAATTGTGCAAGTGAGATATAACATAGTGATTCCTCAAAGTGATTATACCATCCAGGCCTCTCTTTTCTGTGGTGATTTCTCCCTTTCTCTCCATGTGCACTGCTGCTGATACCATCTTACACAATGGGGAATGTAATGACCTCTATTCACTTATTGCAAGTTATACACTGTTGTGAACTCCATGAAATATTTAACACTAATAAACAGGATGATCATTACTTTAATGTATAATGAGAAAATAAATTAAGTAACTGACATTTAAATAAAATATAAATACTTTATGCAGTTTCTATTTACCACATCATGGCAGTAATCCATTTAAAGTCAATGAACAACATAATTGAATGGCTCATGTAATGCAAAGGTCTTTCTCGAGGTTTTTTTCCCTGACTATTCACATGGAAACTTGTAATTTCCTGACCTTTTTTAGGACCCTTGTAAACATAAAAGTATTATTATATTTCCTATGTAATATTTTTGTTTCACAAAATATCAGAAGCAAGGACACTTGGGACATGCCACTAAAATGTAGTGCACTTTATGGATTATAGTAAAATGGAGCAATGAGGAAGAGGCTGAGACAACCTTTTCACTGATGTTCTGTGTCTACTCCAGGCTTGTATAGTAACTGGTAATGGAGAAAGGTTTAAACAAAAAAAACTCACTGACTTAGAGAAAGGTTGACATTTTCTCCACAGACAGCCAATGCCCACTCACCACACTGTCTAGCAAAGATGAAAATAAAAACAAGCATTGAAATAAAATAAAAGTAAGTTTTCATAGTAATAAGTCTTTCTTTTCTAAGAAGTCAAACAAAGAGAAATTTTAACTAGCATGAATATTTATCATGGTCTGTGAAAATTTTGCAAATTACTCAGTGCAGCAAAAACATTTGCATTCCATGTATGTTTGTTACTGAGGAAGATGTGTTGCATTTAATTCTCAAAACCCTTTTCACTCAATTTTGAAAAAAAAAAAAAAAAAAAAAAAAAGAAAGAAAGGAAAAAAAGATTAATCCAAAGACAATCAAATGTCCAATGTAGTACTTTAATAAATATTACAAGTTGAAACATCATAAATACAGAAGCAAACAATAAAAATATAAATTAAGCATTTTGAATACACAATCAAAGTTTATTTTAATCAGCTACAATATTATCTGGATTTTTAATTATTATAAAATTGTATATTTGAATTCAATAATTATTTATGTCATAGACTTGTTTTTTGTGATGGAGAGGATTCTGTAACTCTGACTATTTTATGGTAATGAAAAATAACTCTACTTACATAGCATGAATATAATTTAAAGGCCTAGAGTAGGACCAAGAATTTCCTACCTGAAAGCTCTCAAATCTCTGGTCAGTGATTACCTAATCTGAGGAAGGGGCAATATTATAATTTCCCCTTTATGAATCAGAGGTTTCAAGAGTATAGGTTATGATCTTCTGCTCAGATATTACTATATTAGTATATTAATCAGTTGTACAGGTATCAATGGGGAAAGCACTTTTATCTGCTGCCAGATGAGTACAGAATTGGCTGAACAAATCTACACTAGCATAGTAAATAATGTCTGGGAGTATTTATCTATGCACTTATGTGACCTAGCATCCTTTCCCCCTTTCACTACTAACTATAAAGGAAATGATGTTGTGTACCCAAAAATGAAGCACAGCACACCCAAGTCAGTCTTGGCAAAGTAGTAGACAAAGTGTAGACAAAATGATCAGGAGGTTTCTTTGTGCTGAAGGCAAACACACAGTCACTAGGTTTTCTGTCCTGTCCTTTCCTGTCCTGTCTTCTCCTCTGCTCTTCTCTCCTCTTACCTGGGAGTGTGAAATGCAGTCAGAGCATTCCAGGTCTTTCCTTCATCATGTCAGGAATAAATGTAGAACATTCCAGGAATTCTCCTGTGAATACTTGATAACAAGTGCTCAAAACTTTTGTGAGTAAAAAAATCAATAAAATGTCTTTTACTAAGACATTGGTTTGCTTTCCTTATTTTTCAATTTTTACTTTAATTCTAATTTATTTTAAACAATTTTAGCCTTATCTTTCAATGTTGAACTCATAGGCACCTGCTGAACTCAAGTATGGGTACTATTTGAACTATTTCTACTTTATTGTGAAGAGAAGATCCAAACTCTTCTAAGAGATGGTACAAAAACTCATAAGAGATAGGAAGAAGGTACACTGTGAGCTACTGTTATGCTTTATTATGCTTGTGGTGAAACATGCAATCCTGACAGTAATTTCTATTTTCACTTTGTTGTGGTTACTCCAAAAGTTCTGACAGAATGAAAGAACTAAAATGCAGGTATGTAACATGAATGTAGAGGTTTAGGTTATAAATCAAAAAAGGGATCACAGTTGCATTTATCATCAAGAGAGATAGAGCATAAAACTGAGGGAAACTTCTAAGTTTATCTAAGCTCTAAGTTTCTACCTGCATGTTCTCTTTCCCTCACAACTGGATACAAAGAAAGTGTAAGAAAACCTTGCAGCTTGCACTGCTCGGCTGAGAGCCTCAAGTTATGTGAGATGATTGTGACCACCAATTTGAAGTCTGAAGATATTCTGGATCATACACTAAACATTAATAAAATGACAAAGTGAATGCCAAAAGTTGTTGCAATAATTACTACCAGCAGCGTGGTCAAACACTGACAAAAATATTCTTCCTTTCTAGCTTGCTCTTGGCAATATAGTTATCTTTATTTTACTTATTTCAAATGCAGTAAAAAGTAGATCTATTAAACCAGAACAGAACAATGTCAAATTGTCAGACTTGTGCTGTCAGTTACAAGTGGAATCCCATTTTTCTGTTTGGTTGAACATATATTTAAATATGACATTTGTACCTGCTGAGGTCTGCATGGCACATATCACTATGCCAGGCAGACACACATTTCCTGAAGGGGACATTCAAAGCGGTCACAATGTCAAGGTCCTCAGACACTGAGCATGTATCTGCAATGCATCCTCCCATTTCTTCTATTCTCATGACAGAGTACAGCCTAAATGTGTGGAAATCCTGTCATAATGAAATCTAAGCTAGTGTAAACCACCAGACATTTTCACTGAGAGAAACTGAGTAACCAGGAGCTGAAAATGTAACTTAGAATGTCAATAAGGAGATACCTAGGTCTCCCTGAACAGGTTTCAGTGCGCCACAAATTACTAGAAATTACCTGCAAAGACAAGCCTCATTTTGTATTACCTGAAACACTTTAATGTAATATGTCTACCGAAGATTTTCCTCATGAAAAAAAGGGAAAAAAAAGGGAATTTTTTGGACATCTCATCTGATTTATCTTGAATGCCTTCTTTAAAATGACGTGAACACTGTAGTGTTCACATTTATATTAATAAAAATATTTATATTAATAAACAATAATTAAATGAGAAACTTACAGGAATATCTGCATTTCAGCTATAGAAATCCAATGTACAGAAATCCAGAGTCATGACTTGAATGTCAATGATTGTGCTAATTTAAAGAAATTAAAGAGAGTTATAATAGACAACCACACACCCCCAACAAGATCAGGAACTTATGGGTGAAAACTACATGTTTCCTTGTCTTGAATTTCTGAGGTTTGCCAATGTGATATGAGATCAAGAAAGGCCTCCTAGCATTTCCTACGCACAGTGAACTTCTCTACTTCAAATTTATGCTGTGCAGACTTAAATTAGTCATTGGTATGATGACAATGGAGGAAGGCAACAATGGAGGACTTGTATGAATGAAATTATGGCCACTTGAATTATTCTATCTTACATATGTGAAAAGCTCTTACCTTCCCCAGACATCCAAACACACATTGGTGTAAAGGAAATTGTCTGGAATACAAAGGTCTGTAGTAATAGACAAACAAGTTAAAGCTGCTTACTACAACACCTGATTAAGAAAAACAATCCGAACCCACACTATTTCACCATTCAAGGTAAATTTTAGGCTACAAAATAACCCTTGCCTGCAAGAGGGATATGTCATGCAAGATATTCTTAGACTTCTTATTCTAGAGGAATGTCAAGTAGAGTGTATAAGTCCCTCTCATGATACATACAAAAAGTTTGTAGTAAACATGAAGCTCAGGATCTGAGAGGACAACCTGGACTAGCTACTTTGGTAGCTACTCAACAAACCTCTACTACTGAATGAGGCTAATGACAGGACAGCAGTGACTCATTCATTGACACGGTAACCTTTACCTGGTATAAACCAAAAGAAGTTGGATTGACATCACAAGGGTTGTTTGCTTATACATCACTTGCCTGTCATTACACTCTCCTTCTGATGGATTATTCCATTAAGTGGGACAGAAATAGCATTGACGTCACAATTCACATCTGCTACTGTAATCATTTGCCTATCTATATTTTCAGGTGAGATAGAAATCCCCCAAAACTGTTCATGTTACACAAAGCATCACCAGTTATTCTATTCAACTTCAAGCTCTTCTTCAAAGAGACAGTGGAATAACACACACACACACACAGACCATCAATAGCTTCTGTCAGCTCAATAGAAAAATCAAATTCTGCAGCTGAACCGTAGGAGGAAGTTCACAGACTGCTAAACATAATAGGAAAAGGTTGCAAAGCTTTTAGCACTGACCTTGTACGAACTCAGACCTCACACCATGGCATTATCACCACCTGCACTAGTGCAGAACAGGAGGGAGCAGCACACAAGCTAAATGTAGATGGATGACAAGGGCTGAAATTTGAAACAGAACAATTGTCCAGATGGTAACTAAACAGCAGAAGCAGCAATATGGATTAGGCACAGTTCAAAAGCCAGTATTTTCAGAGCAGTTCACTTGAATGAGTACAAAACCCCATAATTCAATAAAAAGAAAAAATATTTGCTTACTTTTTAAGTCTCTTGCAGGGAAATATATGTGTAAGGTATATGGCACAAGGTATATATGCAAGGTATAGTACAGTCAGGTTGAAAAGATTCTTGCCTTGTAGAGGCTTACCTGAGCAACTCAGACCTTCAAGACATTTTACACAAATTCAAACACCATGATTGATCTTACTGGGATTACCTACACAAACTCTGTTCTGTTCACAGTTGCCCTCAGTTGCTGTCTGTCTGTCTGTATTACTCATTATCTGGTTAGGAATAAAATAATCAAAATAATGAGGTTACTAGCAAACTTATGTTTTTATCTTAGAGAAAGAACTATATTCCCCTACATGTGTTACAGAATTGGAGTTTAGCAGTGGGGGAAACAACTCAAGCTGTGACAGAAGGCGTAAGCTCTCCTACATAATCCATTTTCTCTTGCTTATTTCTTCACTGTTCCTATTGATTCTCTTCTTTTTAGTGCACTGTAGCCACCATCTTTATGCTTCTTTATGAATAAACTTCTTAAAACTCTAATCATCATCCCTGCCTGCAACTATGGATGTTGGACATACCAGTCACACACTCCTCCAGCCAGTCCTACTTGCAATATATCTTGGTTAATACTCTAGTCATAGGCATAAACTGTTTGAAGTTCCTTAAATCTTGCCATTTTGGATATCTTTGGGACCAGATTTATTCACCACACTCTGTGTGAACTTTTTTGTACCCACAAAGACACACAAAGAAGAAAAAGAGCACTTGATAAGGTAGGATGATGGTGTGGACTTGAAATTGTTAGAAGTTTGCAAGGCATACAGGACAGCATACGTTCACACCCTACTTTTATTTCATAACAGTTCTTCATATCTTCTTTGCATACTATTAGGTTTCATTCTTTGCAATCATACCCCTTCTGATGACATCCCTAGACAGTATTTGCTTCACAAGTGACAGCCATTTCAGTGCTGTTCATGCTGACCTCACTGTGCCCTTATGCATAGCAAGTAGGCCAGGATTACAAATTGTCATTTTTTTGTGTTTAAAACCTTCTCTTCTGTGTCCTTTTTTGTTGATGATACTCAGATTTATTTTTCTTTATGTAAAAACCCCAATTTCCTCAAGTCAGTTAATGTTTCATCATTAAGTGGGAATCTCTGTGGTCTTTACCTTATCGACATATTACAGGAAATTATTCATCACTATTGTATCTTGCTATATTGAGTCAACTAAGTGTCCTGACGTCTGAAAAGTAGAGTTACTAGAACACTTATAAAAACTAATCTTCTAATTTGTCTCCAAGGTCAGAATCACACAATTATAAAGTTGTCAAGAGCACACAGGAGATTTAAGTAGCTATACAAACATCTGGATGAATGGGTCTTGGGAGTGAAGTATTTGGAATCAACTTCCAAAGATCCCTTCAAAGTCTTGTATTGTATGGTCTAATTCTACAGAATTAATCATTTAGTATTTTTTAAAAATACCCTAAAAACTTCACTGACACCTTTAATACTCCTGGTAGATGCTTAGATAGCCAAAAGAATAAGACATTTTTGTTTTGATTCTATGTTTGATGTCACTATAATTTTTTTTCTTTTATTGGTTGAATGTCACTGTCAACTAAATGTTTAACACAATTACCCCTGTATAGAGTCCTGTCTTATGTTTAATTAGTTTCTCATATGAAGAACTTACTTAGAAAAACAGATGGTCTAAAACCGTAACAACCTACAAGGAGAAATTACAGCTATATTGTTGTCTCCTACACATGTAACAGGACACCTATAAATGTCAACATAATCCAAAGCTCACTGCTTATTGTCTAATCTTGACCTACTTTCCTGACTATTCTCAGCAAATACTAGTCTTTTGTATCATTAAATGAGAATGTTAAAACATTTATCTGGAGCAAATGAATGGTAAAGCAGGCACTATACTCCTGTTTGTATTAGATACATCATGCAAGTTGTTATATAAAAATAAATTCAAAGAATGTATAGTTGATGATGCTTTGATACAGAGGACTCCATTAGTGCACTATCTCCTAAGCACTTTAAATTTTCCAGTGCTAAATAAATCAGGGCATTGTAGGATAAGGGTCTTGTTTTGCTAACTGAAGAAAGATTCATTATGCAGTTGTGTTCACAAGAGTGCAATAAAGTTGCAGTCCACCTAGGGTGTTTCTGAATAAGTTCCTACATGTACTTGAAGAATTGTTATGGATACCAAGACACAGAGCATTCCTGTTTGTAATGCAATTCTTCATTTATTAATTAGTTTTATTATCTATTTTCCAACATTGGCATTAAAACAAATTAGTAATGATGGTGAAATTCACAAACTAATGTTATATCCAGCTGGAATAAAATATCTTACAGGGGATACCTCTGCAGAAAAGCTGTTTGTTTGAATTCCCTATGTATAATAGGAAATCTGAAGTTGGAAGGAATCCATAAGGATCTCTGAGTCCAGTGCAGACCTGCTCCTTGCATGACTACCTAAAACCAAACAGTATTGCCAAGAGCATCTTCCAGACACTCCTTGTACTCAGTCAGGATTGATGCCATGACCATTTCCCTGGGGATCCTGCTCCAGTGACAACCACCAGTGAAGAATCTCTTCCTAATGTCCAATCTGAGCCTCCCATGACACAACTCCAACCCCTTTCCTTGTGTTCTGTCCCTGGTCACCAGAAAACGGAGACTACTGTTGCCTCTTCACTGCCTTTGTTGAGGAAGCTGTAGACCATGATGACATCTTGAGCTCTGTCAGCCTTGGTGTGGTGACCACTGCCCTGGGGAGCCTGGTCAGTGCCCACCTACCCTCTGGGTGAAAAACCTTTTCCTGATATCTGAATTAAACCTGCTCTGACATGACTCCAGGCCATTGGCTGGGTGCTGTCCCGACAGAGCAGAGATCAATGCCTGCCCCTGCTCTGCCCTTCCCCAGGAAGTTGTCCCTGCAATGAGGTCTCCCCTCAGTTTCCTCCAGCTGAACACACCAAGTGCCCTCAGGGGCCTCACGCTTCCCCTCAAGGCCCTTCACCATCTTCCCTCAATCTTTGCTTTTTCAGGCTGAACAAACCAAGTGGCCTCAGCTGCTCCTGGAAAGTATTGCCCTTGAGAACTTTCACCATCTTGGTTGCCCCCATCTCTAGGCACTCTAAGGGTTTTATGCCCTTGCACCTTCGAGGTGCCCAAAAATACACCCATACTTGAGCTGAGGCCACACCAGTGCAGAGCAGAGAGGGACAATCCCTTCCCTCAACCAGCTGGATACGCTGGGCCACATGTCCCCCAGGACAGGGTTGGTCCTTTTAGCTGCTTGGACACTGCTGACTCATATTCAACTTGCCATCAGCCCAAACCCCCAGAATGTCTTTCTTTGGGGGCTGTTCTCATTTCACTTACAATGCTACCCACTGTGCCACATAAGCAACTCTCTATGTGAATATTTGGAATTTTTTTCTACTTTTCACACTTTCTACTAATATCGGTAAAATCATTAAAACAGAAAATAAGCTTTTCAGTTAGAAGAGAAAAGAAAATAATTTTGTTTTTAAAATGTTATTCCATGACTTCAGTGTCAAAAGTTGAATAAAAATGTGAACAGATATGCAAAAAGGAAAGAAAACATTCTCAAATTGTTAATTTGAGAATTTTAGCATGTAGATTTATGGATCATTTAAATTCATATCAGATTGAATTTTTGCTTTACTGCTTTATTAAGATTCATCTGGACATCATTTGAGAATTGTGGAAATGGGCAACTGATCTGGTGTATCATTCTGGGAATGGAAATCTCTTTCCAAATGAGTTTCGAGACAGAACTTTTAACCAGTCAACTTAGTTGCTGTGTATTCAAGAACTAAATAGGGACTGAACTTCTGGCAAGCCATTTCACAATTGCAGACTGAAAAAATTAACACAATAACCACATAATTGTGCATTAATTAATTTTACCATGAAAAAACAATGAACTCATACTAAACACTGAAACTCGGCATTTCCAGAGTCATATCTGTATCTTTGACAGGTATTTTGAGTTATGATAAAGTTTCCAAGTTCTTAATTGTATTTAAATAAATTGTGAACTCATATCTTATTGCACTCCCTGAAACACATTACTTGAAGCCGAAAGAACAATTAATGTTTTCTATATTAGCAACTTCAGGCATATAATGATAATGTGCTTCCAGCAACTTAAAGATACCATCTATAAATACGGTATACACTTAATAGTGGCAAAGTAGGCAGAGAAAAAGTAGCTTTCTTGCCTTTTTTAGCAACAAAATAAGATTATTATGGAGAGAAATAATAAAATGCACTGAAAATTGATCTTTCTCCTTTACACATGAAATTCATGGCATTGTTTTGTGCATTGCAAATAGGAAATGCTGAAGGAATTGGCACAGTATAATGCCTGCAGTTAAGCAAAAAGCAATTCAGAACGTAGGAAGATTGGGCTTATTTTTGTCTCTTTATTTGTGGTTTTTTTTTCCTCCCCTGGAAATAAGGGTTCTAAGTTTCTAGTATTTAAAAGAAAAGAAAGAAATCTTTGAAGTTAGTTCAAAGTAGCAACATTTGTCAGTAACTTTGGAAATGTAATATTCAATAACTTTTTTTTTTTTTAATTATTATTTTTCCCTCCATGTGGAAAATCTGAAAAATTAACAGTTCTCCCCAGGTTCTTTCATTCTGAAAAACTCATGAGTAAATGAACAAATAATAAAAAAAAAAAAAGGTATTTTCCCATAAAATTCACACTTTATATAATTAAAAAATAACTCAAAAAACATATGCAAAATTCTTGGTGTAATCCCATTCAATATTTCATTACTTGGCCTTTGTAAATTTGCTTTTCATTTGTTCATAGTTCTACCCAAGATCATAATCCTTTATCACCTTAACATGCTGAGATAACAACTATTCTGAGATTACTAATTTAGTTTAAAACTGAGTTGCCTACTAGTTAAATTGCTAAATATAGTGAACCACATTCATTTCTTAGACAACTTTACTGATTAGAATATCTAATTAAAGTGAATTTTCTCCTTTGGTACATATTCAAATCTGGAGAAAATAATACTACTGGAATTAATGATTCACTTGATTTCATTTGTCATTTCCAAGTAACATCCTTCTGTGTGGGAATTTGTTTGCAACTGAACCTGTGGACATCAGGAAAAAGATGCTTATATACCAGAAGTCTTAAAAAGAAAATATATTAGGTTGAACGATTTGTTTTCTTTTTTTTTTTTTTTTTTAATCAATTGATCAAGCAGTGAATAGAAGAGAAAATAAAGATTTAACTTTGGAACTACTTATCCATATAATTAAAAGTGACTTCTATGGCAGAAGATGGCAGTTTCATGTACAGCTTAAAGGGCACTAAGGGTCCATATTCATGGGACAGATCTGCTACCCTGCAGCATTCACCAGTGTGTCAACACAGAATAAAAAATAAATAAAATTGGCAGATCAATAACTATGTGTTCTTTTTTTAAAAATAGTAATAAAACTGTTACAATTCTTATTAAAAAATAAATAAATATGTCAATTAAACCCAAAACCAAACCCAAAACAAAACCTCAAAAACTTTGTAATTATTTCCTAGTATGTGATGTAAGGAACGTAGCTGTGGGTTTTCATGTGGTTATATATAAATTTTGAATAATTTATTTCACTGAATTGTTAATTTTCACTATTTTGCCAGGGAAAACTAGGAGGAAGGTGGAAGGAAATGGATTATTATAATATTTTGCATCCTTTCTTTTCCTGTATTTTCTGGAGAAAGAGGTAAAAGCCATAGAAAAGAAATTTAAATATAACTTTTCTTCTTCCTCAAAGGCTTCTTGTCTACTGCAGTTGTGTGAGAGAGGGAGGGAGAGAAATGGGAGAAAGATGTGTTTGTCATCTCTCTGGACATTTTTGCAATATATTGTTTTCTAAAACAAGCCAAGGAATGTGTTATTTAGTCACTTGCTTTCACACACTCTTTTCTAATACTACTTTTATTCAATTTATTTTAATTCTTTATTTTTTAAGAAGTGAGAATTATGATTAACAAGTTAATCATAAGTTAAGACTAATTCTGATGTAATCTTTTTACTTTCTGCTCCCATATTCACTCTTCCATTATGCAAGACATAGAAGAGAGTGCCACATAATTTTAATTTCATTATCCTCTAAGCTCTGTGTGGGTGGAACTTATTTAGTTGGCATGGGAAAAAAGAATCACAGTTGTTCTCAGCAAGAGAATATCCATATTAAAATACTTTGGAATAAAAGGAAACTTTCTTTTCCTTTTGAGGGTATTTAGAAGGTTTCCAAATAACAAAGGAAAATAAAAGTCAGGTGAAAGGCATATCAAAGTCAAATAAATAAAGAAATACAAAAAAAAAAAATGTCTTCACAAAAAGATGATAGTTCTTACCATATAATCTTTTAACATTGCTGTTTAGCATTATTTTATTTTCTGCAGATGTATAGTCCTCCAGGTTAACAGGGAGTTAATGAGTATAGTGTTACTTGTCACAGAATACAGCCATTAGGAATTCTTTTCTCACTCCTTGGTGAGCAAGTTTTGGCGCTACTGATGCAGCAGATACCTCTGATTCCTCCCCTGATATTTTTGATGGAGACAGCCAAGTAAAGTTTAATAGTTTTCCACTGAACATCAGACTGATTCACTAAGATGTGAGAGAAAGAGCAAAGCACCAACACTGCTAATTGCATGAACACCTGTATTCAGTGTCCTCTCTTATTTCAGAGAGTTTTCCAACAAGATACCCCAGAATGGCTGGACTAATATTTTTGTCTAAATCTACGAAAGCAGCAATAGATATTCTATACACTGATTTATTAGAGTGAGTTTGAAATAAAGTCAGTGACAACCCACACCATACAGAGAAATGTAAAAAAAAGGAAATTCCTGTAGATTTTGTGACCATTCTCAGCCTACTGTAAGTGAAATAATAGTCACAGGAACTAAGCAATCTATGTGGCCAGCTGTGAATATTTTCCTGCATTTCACTGAGGTTTCCACAGTACCTTTGCAGGCTCATTTAAATTAAATCTGTTCTACATTCAAATCCTTTTTTTTAAAAACGAACTGCAAAATGACAGTTTCTAGTTTCAGTTGACTGGTTTCACAGATTCTTTGCATCCTTTTGCAGAGCTTTATTTCTCTGCTTTTAAAATAAGGATGCTATTTGCTACTTCCTCTCTTTGTCTGATCTATCTGTTTCAGAACAGAGGATTGACTTGTGGCTTTGAAAATACTTCATATCTAGGGACCCTGTGACAGTCTGAGTCCTGCTGCAATAGAAAAAAAGTGGTGCCTCTCTTGACTCTTCTGGTTGACTTGATTTTGGGAGAGTGAGTCATATATTTCTGATAAATTTCTGAACTGCTTTGTAAAAATCTGCATTACATATGCCCACAGTTTTCTATTTCATTCACTTAGATATATTCTGTTCTGTTCCAAGGCCCCTAAGCGCAACATAACACCCTGGAGAGCCCTTTGGATATAAACCAACTTTTTGGTATTATCATCCTGTCTTTTGATTTAAGCAGAGACTAATTAAGTTAGTTATATAATTATTATTCTAAAGACTCTCCTTGTATGCCTCATCTGTCTTTATGTTGCTGAAAAAGACATTTTTTTGTCTACATTTTTGCTGCCTGAGCAAATGTAACTGTGCTCCTTAGGTCAGCTAGCACTGAATAATTTTTTTTTTAAGTTAATGAGTGTAAAGAAAAGGGGAAAAAAAACAAGAAAAAAAAGAAAAAAAAATCCTACCAAAACTTACCTACATATCAACATATCTCCTAGCCCACTCAATAAGCCATGTGATTTTCTCAGTTTCATTAACCTGAGAAAAACCATTAAGGTCTATATGGAGATAGGACACTTGTGTTCTATCTCACTCTATATTGTCCTGGGATAGAAACACATTAATATCCATTCCGACACAAGGACTGGATGTTCCATATGAGACAGTTATTTCCACCATCCATACATAACACTAAGTCTTGTAGTCTAAACTAATCACTCAAAGAAACCCGTTTAGACTTTGAACCAAGAGAATACATGAATAATGATGCTTGTTTGTGTAGCTTGTTTAAGGAAAATAAATCAAATAAACCAGTGGAGATAGAGAGATTTGAGCAAAATGAAACCACTTTCCTCCACAAGATAAATACCACTATTTTTGGACCTGAGCATTTGCCCTTCCCTAGCTGTGAGTATAGACTCTTTGACATACACCAACACCAGCTGGAACGACTACTGTGGCACACCAAAAGCCTCTTCCAAGGGATAGCTCCTGTGGAAGAATGCAGTTGTGCAGGCTGTCAGGAGTGCCTGGTGCTCCTCCCCTGAGCTCAAATCAATGGTGGTCTCACATATCCTTTAGCCGAGGTGCTTAGTGATGGGTAAGAAGCTGTCATAAGAGACAAGGGGACTGTGTGCCATCAGGAAGAGTCAAAATGTGGATCAAAAGGAGATCAACAGGGTTTTTGCAGAAACCACAAAGTGTCAGGAGTCCAAGCCAATATTTAATGCAAAGAAGGTTAAATATTGGAACAGGACTCCATAGAGGCTGTGGGCTCTTCATCCTTGAAAACATTAAAAATTTAATTGATCAAGACCTGAGCAACCCATTTTATTCAGACTTATTTTGCACATGTGAGTGGACTAGATGACCTATTTTACTCCTTTCAAATTTACAGGTTTTCCTGAACCATATTCAATTTTTAGTCTTTTTGTTGTGGAAACAAAGAGGAGACATTCCTAGACAAAATTAAATGTCTTGGACTGGTACCAATCAGTCTGTGTTGGTTCTGGCTGGGTGTAAGGACTAAAAGAGCACAGTTGATTTTGTCAAACACTGTCAAGACCACCAAAAGAACTTGCCATAAGATAAGGGACCACAGTGGGAACGTGAGACAAGCACAGAAGGGAGGAATTTGTGACAGGAAGACATCAATTGTGTGCCTGTTAGAGGTAAGATCTGACAAGCTCATCCTGTTTAATGCTTCCAGACAAAGATTCCCACTGTGGCAAACTTTGGGAAAGGAAGCAACTGCTCATGCACATATCACCACAAATTAAGGGAACAGGACCTGCAGCCACGCTGTAGATACCCAGAACTTGCAGTCTACAAAGGTGGTACCTTGAGAAATAAGACTTTGGGCACTGCACTATGAAGAAGATCCATAGGTGATGACGATCTTCTGCCTGCTCTCTCTCTCTCCCCCCCTGCCACACACATAGCTCTTCTTTCTTTCTTTCTTTCTTTCTCTCTTTCTTTCTTTCTTTCTTTCTTTCTTTCTTTCTTTCTTTCTTTCTTTCTTTCTTTCTT
>JAWMRC010000089.1:69500613-69515245 GCA_035584755.1 Thripadectes ignobilis
CTTCCTTCCTTCCTTCCTTCCTTCCTTCCGAATTCCTTCCTTCCGAATTCCTTCCTTCCTTCCTTCCTTCCTTCCTTTCCTTCCTTCTTTCCTTCTTTCTTTCTCTCTCTTTTCTTCATGTTTACTGTTAAATAAAACCCTTACTGATGTCCTCTGCATATGGTCTCATTTTCACCTGAATTCAGGCAGAAGTATATCTCATTAATTGGTTCATAATAACACTGGGAGAGAGTTAATTTTCTTCATGGAAACTGGTATGGGGCTGTGTTTTGGATTTATGCTCGAAGCAGTGTTGATAAACCAAGAATGTTTTCATTCATGAGCAGCATTAAGACAGAGTCAAGGCCTTTTTATCTCCTTACACAGCCTCACCAGTGAGGGAGCTGGAGGTGCACAAGGAGATGGGAGGGAACACAGACAGGACAGTTGATCCTAACTGATCAAAGGGATATCCTATGCCGTATGGCATCATGTTCAGCAATAAAACTGTGGAGAAGGGTTGTGGAGGAAATGCTGCTCAGAGCCTCTGGGCTCTGATTGTTTGGTTGGCAATGAACAATTGCTTCTATTTGCATTGTTTTTCATTCTTGAGTTTTATCTTTTTATTTTTCTCTATTTTCTTCTTGTTTGATAATAATAACAGAAAATAATAATAAAAAAAAAAGTTTCAGTTCATTATTAAATTGTTCTTGTCTCAGCCTTAAAGTTTTCTCACTATTATGCTTCCAATTCACTTTCCCCATCCACTGGAGTGGGAGAATAAGCAAGCAACTCTGTGGTGCTTCATTACCAGCTGGGGTCAAACTATGACACACGCTCAGTTTGTTGCCTTTTTTTTTTTTTTTTCAATTAACAGTGTTTTTTTCAATTTGTCCTTGTTTTCTCACCCCAAGATATTTGAGCAACAAAATTTTCCCTGCACGTGTCCATGCAGATAACAAAATAATCTCATTCTTGAGAACCTTTGGAAATTAGACCTGATCTTTTATAGATGTGCATTCATGCTTGAAGGGTTTTCAAGATATTGAACACAAACTGGGATGATGAGAAATCAAAGGAACTCACTATTCTCCTGTCAAACTCCTGATAAAGTAAAAATTAAATTCCTGACTGTCCTGGTTTCATCTGGGTTTCATCTGGGATAGAATTAATTTCCTTCGCAGTAGCTGCTATAGTGCTAAGGATGCTCCCTGTGAGGTATCAGCCCATCACTTAGATTCTGTTATAGCTGGTATGAATTGTACTGGGAGGGGATGTAGTAAAGCTTGGAGTGATCAAACAGAATGGTGATGAGAGCTCTAGAGATCCTTAGGGAAAGCATGTAAAGGACTCTAAATCATCCTGTACAATGCATGAAAAATATTTAATTAGTAATAGGCACTATTTAATGTGAGAGGGTGGGCAGAATTCCTACAGTCATAACTTAATAAGTTTTACCATGATTCTCCTGAACCCTTCAAGAGACATCAGACACACAACTGCAGAAATTTGGGATTGGGAAAAGACAACTGAGTTTAGCTACCTCTAGTCACACTCAGATATTTTCTGTGGTGTTCTTTCATCATACTCCATTAGGGAATATTCACATGACACAGAGAAAATCACAAAAAAAAAAAAAAAAAAAAAAAAAAAAAAAAAAAAAAAAAAAAAAAAAAAAAAAAAAATCAGTAAATACCTTGTTATTGTTATTCTTACAGCCCCTTTCCCTCTCCACTTGTTTCTATCCAACTGCTACAAGAGGTTGTGACTGTGAATATTCAAAATTAAATAATATAGCAAAGATGATTTTAATGAACCAGAAACCAATATAGTATTTGAGTTTAGAATAGACAGCAAGACAAACTCATAATTGTCACAATTGAGAAAAGGCTGTTGACAAATTATTAACACAAAAACTCACACTGCAGCTCTCTTAATTGAAAATCTATGTTCTCTTCTGTTGTATATTCAGTTCATTCAAAGAGCAGAAATTCTCTCTGACATGTGAATTAAGCTACAATAAAGGGTGCATTTGGGAATACCCATAGAAAGTAAAATATTACCCTAAAGAGCCAAAAAGTTTGAGGAGGTTACTGTTGCACAGTGTGTCTTAGATAAGCACATTTTGAAGTGGTTAAGTAAGAAACAGCTACCAGAATTTGTGTGAATACTAGGAAAAACAGTTTAATATGGCTTCATTAGAAAACATTACATTGAATTGCTACTTTATCATATCTATCCAGTCTTTTTACAACTGACTGCATATGGACTTCTTTGTAACAGACTTAATCTCTCTGTGGATCCTTATGCTTTCACGGGGCATAAATGGGCTACTATTTCAAGTCTTTATTTGAAAAGTAACTCTGAGAGTTTCAGTTTAAATCATATTAACTGCTTAGATTTTGGATTCTCAATGTGCATCACATTTTTTGATTAAAAGAAGTCAAGCCATCAAAATAAAAATGATAGAGGATCAGAAAATACTGTGCTTCATTTTAGGTAATATTTCCAAAGCAATAATAAAACACTTTACCAATCAACCAGTTAATGACCAATGTGAGTTGTTATAAGGCATTGGGTAAAGTTGACAGATCCTAATTTATCTAACTGGCCATTAACTCATCCATAAGAGGGTTACTAGTCAAGAGTGTAAAAATTGTTCATATAAATCTCAGTTATGTTATTATTAAAATACTAAATTAGTTTTATAAAATAATTTACTTAATCATTATCACAGTGTAATAGCAGTTATTTATCACCAACACTTTATTTCAGCCACTATTGGCCCAATAAACACAAAAATTGACCTGACTGAAAACCTAAATAAGGAAGATAATATTATAATTGTCTGGGTTTACCATAAGTTCCACACAGTTTTTAGCATAAAGAAGTTCAGGACACAGCTGTTCATTTACTAGGATTCAGAAGTCAGGAACAGAATACTTTTTACTTCATATAGTAGATATTCTTCCTCATAAAAATACTTTGATTACACCTGAGTATCTCAAAAGTCAGTCTTGGAGGTCCCTCTAAGGGTACTAAAGTGATGTTGTTAACTACTTTTAGGGAATACTACTGTATTTAGCTGTAGCAGGTATTTTCACTTGGTAAGCATGGACTTTGAGATGATGACCCAAAGTTAGGAGGTCTGGAACAAGTTTTATTTTTTTATAGAATAATTACAGTCATATCATACATGCGAGGCAGCCATGTATGTTTCTTGGTAGCTTTAGCCTAGATCTGAAACTCAAAATTAGATGTTTGGCTAAATATTACCCTAGTTCAAACAAGAACAGAAAGCTGGGATACTCAGTCAAAATTTAAGGCAGTCAGATCAAATTAGTACAAGAATCACTGATTGTATTAGTCATGAAATTGTGCAATGGTGGAAATACTGTTCACCTGAAAATGAGTTCAGGTTGCACCTTTGCAAAGTGATATTATCATAAACCAATTGCCAGCAAAGATCTTTTTTCTTCTTTCTCCATGTCTTGTTGTAAAAGATGTACACCTCTTCACTTAATATTCATTTTGTTCAAATGGGAATCTGAAATAAATGGAATGAATTTTCTTTAATATTTATGCAATGAATATTAATGAAGACATGGGGGAACGTGGTGGGGAAGAAGGTTTTCAGGCAATGTTAAATGTATCCCAAAATATAGCCAGCACATCCATTCCAAATGGACTTAATAAGCACTCAAACACTGTGCAGACTTCAATTAAGAAACAAGTATTCAAGAAAAAAAAATCATCTAATTTCCTAATAAAATCAACATGCACTTGCAAATGGGCTACCCGTAATTTTGTTGCTGGTGTCATTGTGTCTTTTAGGTGTAATGCATAACTTTTAATAGGCAATTACTATATAACCCAGACATGGTCTTGAATGGTTAATTCAGTAATGTTATAAAAGTCATGTGCACTATCCTTTGATGAAAGATGATGACAAAAATAATAAATTAAATCAGAACGTTTCAGAAGATCTGAACAATTACAGTTTAGTTTAAATACACAGTTGCATCAGTGGACTTACTGACACCTTTCAGACTTTCACTGCTAACATAAAGCTTAAAATCTTTTAGATCCTTTTTGATCCTCTGTAGTGTGCTACATGAAGATTTATGTGTATTTTCTAAAAAAAAAAAAAAAAAAAAAACCACCAAAACAAAACAAAAAAAACCCCCTTAGATAACATTAGTAACTAATTTTGGAGAGAAAAGAAAACAAAATAAAATATCTGATTATCTAATCAGCTTGCCTAAAAAAGCTCAATAGAAAAAGAAATGGGACCCAAGTCTCTCAAGGCACCTGTTTCATGCAACAGACTGTATTTTTACTGAGGATTCATTCTGCCCTTTAAAACTTTAAAAAAAAAAAAAAGTCTTGTCTAAATAGCAACTTATCTCTTAAAATGAACCTCATCCAGCTAAACAACTTACTTAGATCCTTGTCAATGTACAGTGTAACACAGCTCAGTTGACTGACTAGCCAGTCCTCCATAAATGAGGTGTGTTGGTAGAGGGAACTTCACTCCAGACTGGACATAAAACACAAAGCATAACACCACATGTTTGTTCAGATTAGAACAAGCTGAAACTGTTGACAAACAATGGCTTGGCCTATTTCTTTGAGCTGAAAATCCCATGAAAATCCCTTCCTGCCATTAGGATCACAATAGCATACTGTTGAAAATTTGGTTTTCTTTTCCTTTTGTTTCCCTCAAAGTTTTATCTCATCCATTTTAGTGAGGCATTTTGTGAACTAACAAAATAAATTACTCCTGACAGAGACACGATGAAAAATCTACTTTGCTGGTAGCATGTTTTTTAATTCCAAATAAACAGAGTATCACTACAGAGCAAATTTAGTCAGAGTTTCTGCATTAGACATGTACCAGAAGAAAGTACTGTAAAAATCTTTGGTGCTAAAATATTTAAGGAGGATTTTCAAGAAATGTAAGAGCTCTGACTTTATTTTTCTTCTTCTTTCCCTTCATTGTCCTTCTTTAACAAAGATCTCTTCTTTACCCTTCCACAGACTGTTGATGTAGAAGTCTCATCAACTCTCTTCACCTGAAAAAGGCTTCACTGAGCATCCTGCCTCATTGACTTCCTTCTTTTTTCTTCTCATCTCTTTTTGAAACTTATTGACTGTTTCTTAATTTTTCTCTCCATAAGTTATTGTCTTTATGACAGAATGCTTTAATTTATTCCCCCTATAATGTCTACACACTACTGCTCCCTGTGATTTATGGCACATGTGGTCTTCTGTTGTTTAACTCCATAAAGCTACTTTGGAATAAAATTCTGTGAAGGAAGATATACTCCCACATGAACAATGAAGTCAGGATGCACTGCTGACTCCTCATCGTCTTGAAAACACACACACATGATTTCAGGCATAGTTAGAAATAGAGTATTTAAAATATTTCCATTTAAGTGTGTGGCACTGTTGCATTTCTACTTATTGAAATTTCTGCTTATTATGAAAATCAGCAAACCCACTCCAAAGAGTTATTGAACTTTTCCAGACTACTACAATACAAATAAGAACTAGATAACTTAATTCTAAGTCTTTGATCTGGAATTTGGGGTTCCAAAAGATCCTCAAACCTTTTAATCTTGCACTGTAGAAGGTGTATATGAAATACAAAAACTTCTGAAAGATTCAGAATAAATCCAATTAGGGAGGATTGACAAATGCTAAGCAATTGAGTTGGTCTAGATCTTTAGATTCTTCCAAGTTTAAAGCTTTCACTCTCCTCACTTTGACATGGATGGAAAGTAAGGTTGTTCATTCACTTACAAACAGGGGCCTAGAAAAACATTTTTTTTTTTTTTTAAATTATTAGTCCTTCCTTCTCCTCCCCTGCAAACACTCCCACAATTTACACAACTAAAAATAAGAACAGCACAGTGGTGATTTATTTTCTGCATCTTCTAATGTACACCTGCTTATAGTTCATCAGCTGTCATTTGCTTAGCAAAGGTATAATTACCATGATCTAATTTATATGTCAAAAATATTCGCTACCTCATTTGGAAAGATGGGAGTTGAGAGAAAGAAAATGTGATGCTTGATATTGGAGATCCATAACTTTCTGAAAAGCTAAAAACACATAAAGACAGCAACTGCATAAATTGAGGCAGCTTTGTGTAATATTTATGTCTATGTACAGGTCTTCTAAGCAAAATCCGCCTGTATATTTAGGAGTCCCAAAAATCCAATGAATCATTTAGTGTTTATGAAAACATCTATAAAGGTTAGGTAACTAACTCTAAAAAAAAAAAAAAAAAAAAAAAACTCAATGTGGTTTTGCTACTGGATGCAGTCACACCATCCACATGCAGTCCAGACTGCATTTTCAGGTAACTCAGTCAATTGGACTTTCCCCTGAAGGGGTTCTGAAATAGCTTGAAGTTTTTTTCCAGGAAAATAAGCCTTCTGCAATCCTATTACTTGTATGTGACTACTTGCTTACATGCTCAGTCAAGAGATTTCCTCAAATTACTTTTGGTGAGTGGAATCCTATTCACTAATGACTGTAAATTCCAGAGATAGCATGTTATCTACATTTACTGCAATGCACTTGGGTAGTAGCTGCAGCACAAGCTTGACCCTTTTGTGTGAGAAAATCCTTGGAAAAGTTGTGTTCTCACCCCAGAACAAGAAAAGATTCTTGTTAGATCTTCATAGTTTCATTTGCAATATCCAGGAAAAAGGTGGTTGCACTTGCCTTTTGTCTCCTTGCTCATCGTATATTAGAACTTGATTGTCCTATCAACATGTGACTAAACTGGAGATTCAGAAGAATGTAGCGCATTTATATCTGTTTATTTATTCATTTATAGCTGTCTATATTTATTTATGCACCTATATTTATTTAACATACAATATAGATTCTTTCCAGGTACATAACCATAGTTGAGATCACAGTTGTGCTGTAGGTGGTAATTAGGCATATTGCTGCTTCATACATCTTTTTGGGCTCCATAGTTTTGGAACTACCAATTCCTCATGGAGGTGCCGTGCCTTGTGGAGTAGATCACAGAAATCCTGAGGTTCTTCAGCACTGTATGAGAGTATGTATACAAACAGAGGATTCTGAAAACAAATACAGGTCCTTCCTTCCCAAGGGATTTTTAGTTCTAACTATGATCTAACTATGTTTATGCTACTGTCTTCAGGATTTATTTTTGGTCATTTTGTTTTTCTTTTAACTATTACAGATCACAATGTGTGTCTTTTGCAAAGGTTTTCTTTCAGCACTCTGAATATCACAAACTTTTTTATTTCATTCTCACTTAATTTTGTTTGTCTGTATACAGTCAGGACCAACAAAAGAGGGATATAGAATTCAGGATATGGTCAAGGGACAAGGATAAGTTATGTGGTCCAGTGCTACATCAGATTCAAGAAGATGAAGGTTATGATCAATGCAGAGAATGGTCTTCAGCAGTGCAGAGAAATTATGTCCTTGTGAAAGATCTGGAGAAGTTTGACTTGGAAGACAAAATGGAAACATTATTGTCTAATTTTGAGACAATGTTTTCACACAAAAACCTGAAACATATTTTGGCCCCTGGAACCCCTTTGACTTCTCCAGATCATCAGACAGAGGAGCAGCTTAAGAATGTGTATTTATAGTACAGACATGGTCTGTGGCTGGTTACAGTCCTATCATGGGATTCCTTTCCCCAATCTGGTGCAACAGACCCTCAGTGCAACAAGAACTTTGACCAACTCATGTTTACTGACATGATCGTTTGATTGGTCAGACTTTTTTTTTTTTTTCCCTAAATTGAGCAGGAGAAAAAGCCAACCTGTTCTTGGAAAATAGCACAGCAACACTAATCAAGGCAATGGATTTGAAACTATGGTTTGCAGAACCTATTTTCTACACAGCAACTGATAATTTTACAGATCTCTGTGCTAAGAGCTGTTCTCTCCTTTCTCTGTTGGACCAGAAAAATCACAGTATGCAATACTTTCTGCTTGCACTTATGCATTATGTTAGTCCTGCACTCCCTATCACAATTTTTTTTTTCTCTGTAACAGCAAGGAGTTCAGTTTAAGATATCAAAGATGCCCAGTTTTACCCTGCTACTCTCCACAAGGCCATTAGTGGTGTTTTCAGCAGCAAGAAAGGTTTCATTCTGGTTAAAAAAAAAAAAAAAAAAAACAAAAAAAAAAAAAAAAGAAAAAAAATGGTTTGGAAAGAGGAAGGGGCTGTAGGAGGACAGATTGGGGTTCTCTGCCTCTCTGTGTTATGCATGAGGAAAGGGTTCTTGACAGGGAAAAGAAGGGGCTAACCTGAGACATGGGGTTGAAAGCAGTCAGTTCAGCTGACTGGGTAAGTGAATTTGTGTGTAAGTATCCAATAGCTGCTAACAACCAATATTGTAACCATGTGAACCGTGCTGGGTAGCAAACTTTCCAGGCTGGTCCCCTGTTGTGTGTTTCTGTACATAGCACAGAGCAGGTTGTCAGTTAACAATACAGTGTTTCTCAAACCTAATAGAACCATCATCCACAAACCACTCTAAGCACTTGAATCTCTTGCTCCTTCCTAATATACTTGCCACTCTGGGAAGCAGGAAAACAAAGTAGGGAAATCTGATTGCAATGGTATCGTTACCCCACCCCAAGGGTCTCCTATTTTTCACCAATACAGTGCTTTCTATGCTTCTTTCTGCCCATAGAAGTAGTTCTTCTCTCCTCCCTGTAGTGTTGGTCTACAGCCGTCTATACAACACTGTTTGGAGCTTTTCATCCAATAATTTTGTTATTCTCCTTTTCTATTTTAAGGACCACATTGTTAGATAATTTGCTAATTCCTCACATTAATCACTCACAGTGGAAATGGATGAATCCAAACAGTCCTGACCTCCCAGAAGAAACCACTGCCCACATGGACATGTTTACTTGAAATCATCTAACAACATCATTTGCCTCTCTTTAACTTTCCCACTTATTAATAGCATTGTCTTCATCAGTATCCATTTTTTTTTTTTTCCTGATATTTGTCTGTACTCAAGCAGTTTTAAAAGTAGCTCAAAGGAGGTTGGCAAATTCTCTGGAAAGTTCTTTACTGATCTTTTTTGTCAAAGAGAGTGTTAGGTTGCAGTGGAATGCCCTTTGTTCCCAGTGAGAAGGGGGATGTCAACATTTTATCAACATTTTCTCAAATGATCTTAGAGAATGTTTTAATGATGTTGAATTAATATGTTTATACAAAGCTGTGCAATGTGTGAGGAGGCTCATTAAAAGTGTGTCTGAAACCTTTTCTTTTGAAAAGAATCAGAATGTATTGTAATCAAAAACTATTTTTCAAGCCCATGATATGCTAAAATGTGTTGGCTAGTTAATGCAAGTGTTGTGGTTTGGTGGGGTTTTCTACCCTGAATGTCATGACTGAGGACATTGTGGACAGTCATGTTTTCATTCTTTACTTTTTAGTGACTATCAGAATTCACCTCCTAAGCAAAATCTATGTTATGCTTATAGGCATATCCCCTGGCATGGCAGGTGTTCACTGCTCTCTACCAGACAATCACTTATTTATTTTTATATGTTTGTTGGACCAGACATCTAAACACACTGTCATAAAGAGATGGCAAAATCTTGAAACACGACATGTAAAGACCTTCTCAATATCTATAACTCAGTAAGGAGCAATCATTAAATTATCATTAAGGCTGTAGATCTTTCATGTCATGGGTCAGGAATCAAAGATTTGACTGAAGAATGGGAAAACATGGAAACAATAAGAAAAAAATATTGGAAACAAATGTATCTTTTTCATGACAAGTGTTCCATTTTCAAGGAAAAGAAAGAGGAACAATTACTAAGCAAAACATATTACTGGTAGCAGATTTCTTATAAGAATAAAGGAACATCCCATGCATAATATCATGGTAAGGGTTGAAGACTGTGTAGAGCCTTCCAGAAGACCAGACTGAGAGCACCAGTGATGGTGACAGACAGCTCTTACTAAATGAGAGAATCTGAACAAGGCAAAGAAAAATCAGATATTCTTAACCGCGTCCTGATGCTGTCCAAGGTCACTTGGGGATGGATGTTAAGGACTGAAAAAAGACTCCAGGGATATGTGGGGCAGAGAGTGAAGACAAAACCCAGGAAAGGCTACAAGAGATTCAAGAAGAGACAACTGCAGATAGATAGGCCTCAGGATCCTCACACAAATGATGTGCATGTGGACTCACTGTGTTGACTCACACTGCTTCTGGACTGCTGTATGATTTGCAAAACTTACATATATCTGTAACTAAAACATTTTGTAATCTAACAAACCTCTGCACTGCCCATTTGGTCTTAAACAGTGAGGAAAGATGAGCTGACCCACCACTCAGAAAGAAAAAGTTTCACTCAGAAAACAAAGCTTTTTGAGAAAACCATGCAAAAGGACATTATGTGTCTGTCACAATTAGCTGCAAAATTCTGAGTAGTTTTTAAAAAAAAGTGGGTTCTATGAATGGTCTTTGTAACTGTTATAGCTTCACTAAAAAAACACGGAAACTGAAATCAATGCATGTATTCTCTATGTAGTGATGGAATATAACACTATCTTGCCATATTAATCTCCTGTCATTTTTAATGAGATTTGCTGATAAAAGTGAAGGGAGAGGTAAACACACAAGTACAAGTGCAAATGAGGAAAAGACGCATTAACAATGTAAACAACCACATACCATGAACTTTGAGCCGACAAAAGGAAAATAAACCCCTTACAAATCTGTCATTAATTCTAGCTGAAGGTGATAAAGTGTTCTCAGTTCCAGTTGCATAAAAGATGTATTGGCTTTTGGTTTGAGGGGAGGCTACTCTGAAGAGCTGTTAGAAGTTTCTGCTATGTCCAGTGGGGCCAACGCCAGCAGGCTTCAGGATGGACCTGCTGATGGTCAAGCCTAGGCCCAACAGTGAGGGTAGTAATGTCTCTGGGATAACACATTTAAGAAGGGGAAAAAGCTGCTGCACAGCAATATCCAGGAGAGACAAGTGAGAATAGGTGAGAGAAACAGCCCTGCAGCCCCTAAGGCCAGTGACGAAGGAAGGGCAGGAGGTGTTCCAGGTACCAGAGCAGCCCATGGGACAGTCCATGGTGAGGCAGCTGTGCCCCTGTAGACCATGATGGTCCCCAGGGGAGCAAAGATCCACTGCAGTCGGTGGAGGAACCCATACTGGAACAGGGTGTTGCCCAAAGAAGGCCATGACCCTGTGGGAATCCCACTCTGGAGAAGGATTCTGGCAGAACCTGTGACCCTGTTGAAGACACCCATGTTGGAGCAGTTTGTGAAGAACTGCAGCCCATGGGAAGGGCTCATGCTTCATGGAGGACTCATGAATTTCATGGAGGACTGTCACCCAAGGGAATTAGACTCAGTTACAGGCCTAATTTATTTATAAATCTAAAGTACTGAAAAATCTGATACAGCAATATTCATAGTACAATATTTATGGAATAGTCACACTCATACACAAACAGACCAAAAGGAGCATGCACCAGTGAAAAGTTCCCATCAGGGTCAGTGTAGTACTCAGGTCAGATGCCTTTGCATGTTCTCAATTGGCAATGAGCCTTGAGGAGTAGGGATATCAGCCCAGGATCTGTCATCGTTTAGAGGCAGACCTCTGAGTATGGCAAACTGGTGTGAGGTGTGTAACCACTCAGAGACAGATGTTGGTCACAGCCTGCAGTGGTCCATGATGTTTATAGGGTCATAGAATCACAAAGTCATAGAATGATTTGGATTAGAAGGGACTTTAAAAATCATCTCATTCCAACCATCCCATTCCATTTTGAGCAGGGTTACCTTTGACTAGATCAGGTTGTTCAACTCTCTATCTACCTGGCTTTGAACACCTCCAGGGCTGAGGCATTCACAGTTTCCCTGGGCAACATGTTCCAGTGCCTCGTCACCCCAAGAGCAAAGAACTTTCTCCTAATATCTAATCTTAGTCTTCTCTCTTTTAGTTTGAAGCCATAACCTCTTGTCTTGTCACTACATGTTCTTGTAAATAGTCTCCCTCCATCTTTCATGTAAGCTGTCTTCAGGTACTTGAATACCTGAGGTTACGTCACCCTGAAGCCTTCTCTATTCCAGGCTGAACAATCCCAATTCTCTCACTATTTCCTCATAGGACAGATGAGGAAATCCTTCTAATCATCTTGGTGGCCTCCTCTGGACTCGATCCAATAGGTCCTTGTCTTTCTTGTGATGACGACCTCAGAAGCTGATGCAGCACTGCAAGTGCAGTCTCACCAGGGCAGGGCAGAGAGGCAGAGTCCCCTCACTTGACCTGCTGGTCAGAGTGCTTTAGATGCAGCCCAGGACATGGTTGGCTTTGTGGGCTGCCAGCATGTATCACCAGCTCATGTCCAGCTTCTCATCCACCAACAGAAGATCTGGTTTTACATGTAGTAATTTTCCATCCTGGCTGCAATTCCAATCAGAAACTTTCTTTGAAATTTTGATGACAAAAATGTTATTCCACTTGAAGTTGCTATTCAGGCAAGGAAAAAAGTTTACCAGGCAGTCTGTTGAAACTGAAGCTTGTTAGCCAGTACCA
Source organism: Thripadectes ignobilis (assembly GCA_035584755.1). Lineage (NCBI taxonomy): Eukaryota > Metazoa > Chordata > Aves > Passeriformes > Furnariidae > Thripadectes > Thripadectes ignobilis. Next base: position 69,513,187 of record JAWMRC010000089.1, read on the forward strand.
GTTCCTGGGAGCAGTGTTTCTGATAAGCTCAGGAAGAGCTTAGCCCAGGTGCTGTTCATCTAGGCTGAGGCTTAACAAGTACTCCTGTGATCCTGGTGCAGACTGAGGAGAGGTGGGGGTGCACCACCACCCCAAGTCAAGTCAGTCTTGCCTGTGATGGGAACTAGTGAATGATCCCTCTCTGCCCTTATCTTGACCCAGATGCCTTTCATTAAATTTTCTTTCCTCTGTCCAGCTGAGATGACAGAGTGATAGAGGAGCTTTGGTGGGCACCTGGCACCTACCCAAAGTCAACACAAGGCACAAACTGATCAAAAATAGATAGAATCCACAATATTTAACTCATATCTTCATAAAACTCTGGAGGTTTTAATTTCTGTTTTGTGTTTTAGATATCACTTAGGAATTTTTATTAGAATTAGGAGATAAAATGCATAAAATTGTGACCACGAACCATAGCTCAAAATTACCATAATGTGAAATAGTGCTGTGTTCTTGGAATTACAGATAGGTATCCTCTTAACTTTTCTTCCTGACTCAGAATTTTTCAATATCTCTTTGTATTAGTTTGAGGCATGGGAATAGCCATGTGTCCAAGGTATTATCCTTTAAATTTTATTCTTAATGAGGTCAGCAAATTCTCACATATATCCTATGTTCCTGACTAATTTCCTTATTCAACTATCAAAGTATTATAATCTGCTACAATTTCCCTCCTCTCTTCCTGCACTTTGGTATGTGGTTGATTTCTCTGTTCTGAAACACCATGGGCTGAAGCAATTTAGGTGGAATATATATACATATTTTCTTTAGTCACAGCTGCATTGAATACTGTGGGAAGACTCCTGATAAAAAAATGAGAATAAGAAAGAAAATTCCTTTGTTAAGTCAGGCATGACTTTGAAATCCCTCAAGCTATTAGAGTGCATCTGGTCTTATTCATACAGTACAAAATGAATGGAGATGCTTACCAAATTTGTATTAAATGTCACAAATTTTAATCTGTAAAACAGAAACTCAAAGCTGAAGTAATTAAAGGCACTGTAGTTTCCTAGGTTTGACACAAAATGAATTCATCATGATGTTTGCAGCATGGTTATAAATTTAAGTTATAACTCCTTGTTCTTCCACAGCGTCCTTGTAAGTATGTGTAAGACTGTGTTGTCTTTTAACAGAAATGAAAATCAAAGGAAAAAACACAGGCTTATATGGGGAGTAAACATGAATTCTGCCATATCAAAGGTAATACAAAATGAGTAGGTAGGGACATGAAGTGTTAGGCCAGAATAATCTTCTTTTAAGCAGCTCATAGGACAATCATTATCAACAAATGTATGAACCTGACAATTCTAGAGTGACTATTTCTCTGTCATGTCCTCTCAGCATCTTACAATCACTGGTACAGAAACTTCCCACAGCACCACACATTCTAGCAGGATGGAAGGACCTACAGAGGTCATCTGGTCCAACCTGCTGCCCAGAGCAAGCATGATTGCAATGGACTGCTCAAGGCTCTGTTTGGTCCAGTTTTGAATATCCTGAAAGAGATTCCACAAACTCTCTGATGCCCTACTGGAACATATAACCATCCTCATATTATTGTTATTATTTTTTTTTTTTTAATTTGTCTCTAAATAGTTCATTTTCCTTCTGAAAAAAATTTAGCTCCTTATTCTATGCATTTGTCTACTACAAACCAATCTACATATGCTTAACTGTCCAAAACACTGGACATTTCTTTTGTAAGCAGATGGTGGCAAAACCTAGATATATGTTCCTTGATAGGGCAGAACCTGAATTTTCAATTAATCTTAATTTAGGTTTAAATAAGGAAGTATTATTCTCATTTACTTTTAAATGTCTTTAACTTTTAAAGGCTTTTTTAAAAATCTATTATTTCTAAATGAAATAAAATTGAGGCTATGTCTTCAATTGGTTGAAGACAGGCAATATCTCACTATTTTTAGAGGACACATGTATGTCAGATGTAAACCAGCCTATGCTTAAATAAAGATGTTTGGCCTTGTTATCTAAACCATACCACAACTAATTCAGCAAG